>CAUDMG010004048.1:15000-245000 GCA_958450375.1 Homarus gammarus | reverse complement strand
GGTAGATTCCACATTACATAGGTACGATAACAAACTATTGGTACTCGAAAGTAAGGCATCGTTCACATGTGGAGGAATGGTTGATGGGGGCTTGTAATGTCCATTGCTACTTTTGGTGTAAATATGAAGTAAAAAAAATAGATTAATAACAAGAATTATAACAGTATAAAATTACTGATAATAAGAAAAACGTTGATAATGATTTTAATAGTTATAATAAAAACGACTGATAGTGATTGAGACAATAATGATAATGATGATAGTGATAATATAATAATAATGATAATGATAATAATAATAATAATAATAATAATAATAATAATAATAATAATAATAATAATAATAAAAATAAGCAATCTCAACACTCATACTGATAATAATGGCAGTAATGATGATAATAATTATAATATAAAAATAATAATAATAATTGTATACACTGCCGATGGCCTATGAATTTTTAACCCATACGTAAAACATTATGAAGATAACCAGTGGCCGTGTTCCCTCATTATATTAATTCGCTCCACTATAAAGGTACGTCTTTATACACGTGCCCTTTGGATCCCTGGTAATGGCGCGCATTTTTTCCCGCTGGAGCTTTGATATGTATTGTTTTAATTACTTATATTTTTATTACTCTACCAATTAACCCTTTTTGGTGTAATTTTAATTATTATTATTATTTTTTATTACTGTACCAATTAAGCTTTTGTGAGGGGGGGGGGGCAAGGCATGACTTAGTATTTCAACAGGTATGATGTGGTGGTAGTGTGTGTTGAGCTTTAGTTAAGCTGTGTATTGCCCTGGAGTCTTAGTTAAGCTGTATTTGGCCTTCATTAAGTCCTAGTTAAGCTGACACACTGAGGATATGATTATTGGGATGGAATAATAACGATGATGATAGTAAGAATGACGATAATAATAATAATAATAATAATAGGGATGAATATAGCAAGATTTATGATATTAGTAACGCTATTGTAATAATAATTGAGAATGTTAATAATAATGTTTATAAAGATAGTTATAATTACTTTGATAATTATAATCACAAGGATAGCAATTATAACCATAATAGTAATTGTGTGTGTGTGAGTGTGGGCGTGTGTGGGCGTGTATGTGTGGGGTGGAAGGGGGCACACGACCAAGACACACAAACACAACAATTTACATATATCTCATGAGGGGTTCGTTTACATAATGTCTTGTTGGTGTGGGAGAGACGATCGTATTACCCTCCTCACATATTAGCCTCGGGGAACACCTGGGTCCTGGAGGATGGATTGTATACCGGAGCTCCAGGGTGTTGCAGAGTCTTTAGTACCAGCTGGGAGGCGTTGGGGGGTGTTGGTGTTGGGTGTTGTGGGTGTTGGTGTTGTGGGTGTTGTGGGTGTTGGTGTTGGGTGTTGTGGGTGTTGGTGTAGGGTGTTGTGGGTGTTGGTGTAGGGTGTTGGTGTAGGGTGTTGTGGGTGTTGGTGTTGGGTGTTATGGTTGTTGGTGTTGGGTGTTGTGGGTGTTGGTGTTGGGTGTTGTGGGTGTTGGTGTTGTGGTTGTTGTGGGTGTTGGTGTTGGGTGTTGTGGGTGTTGGTGTAGGGTGTTGTGGGTGTTGGTGTAGGGTGTTGGTGTAGGGTGTTGTGGGTGTTGGTGTTGGGTGTTATGGTTGTTGGTGTTGGGTGTTGTGGGTGTTGGTGTTGGGTGTTGTGGGTGTTGGTGTAGGGTGTTGTGGGTGTTGGTGTTGGGTGTTGTGGGTGTTGGTGTAGGGTGTTGTGGGTGTTGGTGTTGGGTGTTGTGGGTGTTGGTGTTGGGTGTTGTGGGTGTTGGTGTAGGGTGTTGTGGGTGTTGGTGTTGGGTGTTGTGGGTGTTGGTGTAGGGTGTTGTGGGTGTTGGTGTTGGGTATTGTGGGTGTTAGTGTAGGGTGTTGTGGGTGTTAGTGTAGGGTGTTGTGGGTGTTGGTGTTGGGTGTTGTGGGTGTTGGTGTAGGGTGTTGTGGGTGTTAGTGTAGGGTGTTGTGGGTGTTAGTGTAGGGTGTTGTGGGTGTTAGTGTAGGGTGTTGTGGGTGTTAGTGTAGGGTGTTGTGGGTGTTGGGTGTTGTTGGTGTTGGTGTTGGGTGTTGTGGGTGTTGGTGTTGGGTGTTGTGGGTGTTAGTGTAGGGTGTTGTGGGTGTTAGTGTAGGGTGTTGTGGGTGTTAGTGTAGGGTGTTGTGGGTGTTGGGTGTTGTTGGTGTTGGTGTAGGGTGTTGTGGGTGTTAGTGTAGGGTGTTGTGGGTGTTGGTGTTGGGTGTTGGTGTTGTTGGTGTTGGTGTAGGGTGTTGTGGGTGTTAGTGTAGGGTGTTGGGTGTTGGTGTTGTTGGTGTTGGTGTAGGGTGTTGTGGGTGTTGGGTGTTGTGGGTGTTAGTGTTGGGTGTTGTGGGTGTTGGTGTTGTTGGTGTTGGTGTAGGGTGTTGTGGGTGTTGGGTGTTGTGGGTGTTAGTGTTGGGTGTTGTGGGTGTTGGTGTTGTTGGTGTAGGGTGTTGTGGGTGTTGGTGTAGGGTGTTGTGGGTGTTAGTGTAGGGTGTTGTGGGTGTTAGTGTTGGGTGTTGTGGGTGTTAGTGTTGGGTGTTGGTGTAGGGTGTTGTGGGTGTTGGTGTTGTTGGTGTAGGGTGTTGTGGGTGTTGGTGTAGGGTGTTGTGGGTGTTAGTGTTGGGTGTTGTGGGTGTTGGTGTTGTTGGTGTAGGGTGTTGTGGGTGTTGGTGTAGGGTGTTGTGGGTGTTAGTGTAGGGTGTTGTGGGTGTTAGTGTTGGGTGTTGTGGGTGTTAGTGTTGGGTGTTGTGGGTGTTGGTGTTGTTGGTGTTGGTGTAGGGTGTTGTGGGTGTTGGTGTAGGGTGTTGTGGGTGTTAGTGTAGGGTGTTGTGGGTGTTGGTGTTGGGTGTTGTTGGTGTTGGTGTAGGGTGTTGTGGGTGTTGGTGTAGGGTGTTGTGGGTGTTGGTGTTGGGTGTTGTTGGTGTTGGTGTAGGGTGTTGTTGGTGTTGGTGTAGGGTGTTGTGGGTGTTGGTGTTGGGTGTTGTTGGTGTTGGTGTAGGGTGTTGTGGGTGTTAGTGTAGGGTGTTGTGGGTGTTGGTGTTGTTGGTGTTGGTGTAGGGTGTTGTGGGTGTTGGTGTAGGGTGTTGTGGGTGTTGGTGTTGGGTGTTGTGGGTGTTAGTGTTGGGTGTTGTGGGTGTTGGTGTTGGGTGTTGTGGGTGTTGGTGTTGTTGGTGTTGTTGGTGTTGGTGTAGGGTGTTGTGGGTGTTAGTGTAGGGTGTTGTGGGTGTTGGTGTTGTTGGTGTTGTTGGTGTTGGTGTTGGGTGTTGTGGGTGTTAGTGTAGGGTGTTGTGGGTGTTAGTGTAGGGTGTTGTGGGTGTTGGTGTTGTTGGTGTTGGTGTAGGGTGTTGTGGGTGTTAATGTTGGGTGTTGTGGGTGTTAGTGTAGGGTGTTGTGGGTGTTGGTGTTGTTGGTGTTGGTGTAGGGTGTTGTGGGTGTTAGTGTAGGGTGTTGTGGGTGTTGGTGTTGGGTGTTGTGGGTGTTGGTGTTGGGTGTTGTGGGTGTTAGTGTTGGGTGTTGTGGGTGTTGGTGTAGGGTGTTGTGGGTGTTGGTGTAGGGTGTTGTGGGTGTTAGTGTAGGGTGTTGTGGGTGTTGGTGTTGGGTGTTGTGGGTGTTGGTGTTGGGTGTTGCTGGTGTTGGTGTAGGGTGTTGTGGGTGTTGGTGTAGGGTGTTGCGTGCTTTAGTACCAACAAACATTTCCAAATAGGAGATCCCTGTATAAGTACGACCCGGGGCTGACGACTCTCTCTCTCTCTCTCTCTCTCTCTCTCTCTCTCTCTCTCTCTCTCTCTCTCTCTGTTATCATTTTTCTACTTAATAAAAAATAAAATAATAAAATCTTGTCATTAAAGATTATTACACACCTAAATTGAACCATCAATTTCCCTGTCCAAAGGAAAAAAAACATCCTTACACGTAAGTCTTTTGTAGGCTGAGAGTGTCCCAATGGTTTCCACTTTAAATCCTGTTTTAGGCTCGTTTTTTTTCTATTGAATCTTAACAAAAAAGTTCTATTGAAAAATTTGATAGAATGTGATTTTGGGGAAGTAAAGGGGAGGGTGTTTTACTGAGGCAGGATTTTGGTGACAGGAAGGAGAGAGAAGTGTGAAGTAGTTGCTCCAGCCTCTTCCTCCTCCTCCACGGGAAGCTGAGAATGAGTGGAGGACTGGAGGGTGAGGTGGTGAGGCATGTGTAAGGGGGGGGGGGTAAATAAAGCATCCATACACACACACCCATACACCCCACATACACACACCATCCCACCCCACCCACACTCCATCCCACCCCACCCACACTCCATCCCACCCCACCCACTCCCTACCCCACACAATTACATCTCTCCCCCTCTCTATGCAGCTGAAAATAAAACGGCCATTTTCAGCTATAAATACGGAATCAATTTTAGCCTGGCCACACCGCCGCATTACCGCCATATTAGAGATGGAAGCGATGAGAGGGAGGCAATGAACTGTTGCTGGCCGAAAATGACATAGTGAACGGTGAATGGCCGGTAATTGTGTGGTTCATAACAGGGGGTGAGAAAGGGGTGGTTATTAATGTGCTTGGGGTGGGCTGTAACTGTGTAGTGTGCTTGAGGTGGGCTGTAACTGTGTAGTGTGCTTGAGTTGGGCTGTAACTGTGTAGTGTGCTTGAGGTGGGCTGTAACTGTGTAGTGTGCTTGAGGTGGGCTGTAACTGTGTAGTGTGCTTGAGGTGGGCTGTAACTGTGTAGTGTACTTGAGGTGGGCTGTAACTGTGTAGTGTGCTTGAGGTGGGCTGTAACTGTGTAGTGTGCTTGAGGTGGGCTATAACTGTAGTGTGCTTGAGGTGGGTTGTAACTCTGTAGTGTGCTTGAGGTGGGCTATAACTGTAGTGTGCTTGAGGTGGGCTGTAACTCTGTAGTGTGCTTGAGGTGGGCTATAACTGTAGTGTTCTTGAGGTGGGCTGTAACTGTGTAGTGTGCTTGAGGTGGGCTATAACTGTAGTGTGCTTGAGGTGGGTTGTAACTTTTGTAATGTGCCTGTGGTGAGCTGTAACTCTTGTAATGTTCTTGAGGTGGGCTGTAACTGTGTAGTGTGCTTGAGGTGGGCTATAACTGTAGTGTTCTTGAAGTGGGCTGTAACTCTTGTAATGTCCCTGAGGTGAGCTGTAACTCTTGTAATGTCCCTGAGGTGAGCTGTAACTCTTGTAATGTGCCTGTGGTGAGCTGTAACTCTTGTAATGTTATTGAGGTGGGCTGTAACTCTTGTAATGTTCTTGTGGTGGGCTGTAACTCTTGTAATGTGCCTGTGGTGAGCTGTAACTCTTGTAATATTCTTGAGGTGGGCTGTAACTCTTGTAATGTTCTTGAGGTGGGCTGTAACTCTTGTAATGTGCCTGAGGTAATGGTCAAGCTTCCCCAGAGGTGGAGGGAGTGGTGGACGTGTTAAAGGTGGTTGTGTTTGCTGGTGAGGGGTCTGACTTGTACCACCATATTGAAGCTTGTTGATGCCTTATTCACTGGAGCTTGGAGACGTTGTTGATGGGTGATCACGGTGTAAGGGGCAGTTGTAGGTTTAAAGAGTTTGGCACTGTTGTTGGGACTGGTTATTTTAGTTAACTGTAACTCGTTTAAGGGAAATAACAGTTTTCCTCTTGTGTATGTGTTAAAAAGGTCCTATTATATTTGTATGTTATTTGTGTGCATTATATTTTTATTTAATAGTGTATATGTTTTATGTGTACTGTAACATTACCTGTGTTATATGTGGTTATGGTTCTTTCTTGAACATCTGTACAGTATTCTAGAGGTAGTGATTACCTCCGTGTGTAGCAGTGATTGTAAGTATAAAGTGTAATTTAATTCGCTTATTTAGCTTTCAGTTCCATTTTGTATAAACTGTTGATAAATATTGGTTGCTACGCACGCACACACGCACGCACTCAACTACCTGCACACCCACGTACACCAAGAAGACTATTAGCTACATTAGTTGAAGCATTATTTAGTAATGTTTAGTGTAACTCAGCCTTTTAACATTTTGTGATGGGAGATATTCACTGATATTTCAAGTTTGCTTTCTTAAAAAAATCTGACCATAATCCGAATGTAGAATCATTAAGTCCCATGTATTCCGAACTTAGGATCCATAAGTCTCATATACTGTAGTTGGTTCGACTTTAATCCTAACTTAGAATCATTAAATCACATATGATTGGCTTATGTATTCCGAACTTAGGATCCATAAGTCTCATATACTGTAGTTGGTTCGACTTTAATCCTAACTTAGAATTATTACGTAACATATGATTGGCTTATTTATTCCGAACTTGGAGCAATAAGTCGCATACAGTTGGATCGACTTTAATCCTAACTTAGAATTATTACGTGACATATGATTGGCTTATTTATTCCGAACTTAGGAGCAATAAGTCTCATATAGTTGGATCGACTTTAATCCGAATGTAGAATCATTAAGTCATATATGATTGGCATATGTATTCCGAACTTAGAATCAGTATGTCATATATAGTTGGTTGGTTAGTTCGATCTTAATCCGAACTTAGGATCATTACATTACACATGGCTGACTCATCATCGTCAACATTCTGTGCTTAATTGTAAACATATCAGTGTAAATCCTGTCCCATAATTATTAGTTCCCGTGAGAATAAAAAAAAAATGGTTTGAGATAATCAGGGTATTGGATAATTAATTAGTCATAAACCAGGCATATATAGATAGATAGATTGACAAATTAATGAGACGCTGTAGAAGGAACCCATTACTCAACGTGTGTGTGTGTGTGTGTGGCAACTCCTACAGTGCCTAATGCCAAGTCCCCCAGCAGGTTCTTCTTGGAGTCATCGGACAAGGAGATCCTAGACTACCTCCTTCACAAGAGTCGGTATGACCGGAGAGTACGACCCCAAGTTAAAGGTGAGTCAGACTGTTGTTGTGTTTAGTGGGTGAGGCAGTGAGTGTTTAGTGGGTGAGGTAGTGAGTGTTTAGTGGATGAGGTAGTGTTAATGTTTAGTGGGTGAGGTAGTGAGTGTTTAGTGGGTGAGGCAGTGAGTGTTTAGTGGGTGAGGTAGGGAGTGTTTAGTGGGTGAGGTAGTGAGTGTTTAGTGGGTGAGGTAGTGAGTGTTTAGTGGGTGAGGCAGTGAGTGTTTAGTGGGTGAGGCAGTGAGTGTTTAGTGGGTGAGGTAGTGAGTGTTTAGTGGATGAGGTAGTGTTAATGTTTAGTGGGTAACTTAATGTTAAAATTTAATTGTAGTAATGAAAATAATATCAATTCAGTATCCTAATAATGATAATAATGTTTAAATGATTAGGTAATATTTTTTATTGAGTGACCTAATTATGAATATGTTTATTGAATGGGCTAATGAGGATGTTTATTTGGCGAGCAAACAAAATAAAAACAAACATCTTCAATAAAACATCTTTGTGTGATATATAAGCAGTGTTTACTACCAGTGTTGAACTATGGTTAGTAAATATGACAGTATGATCCTGAAATTCCTATACACACTTATCCAGGAAAGAGTGTGTAAAGATGCTTATCTAACCTAACCTAACTTTATCTTGCCTTACCTTACCTGACCTGACCTGACCTGACCTGACCTGACCTCACCTGACCTCACCTAACCTAACTTTATCTTGCCTTACCTTACCTTACCTTACCTTACCTTACCTAACCTAACCTAACCACACCTGACCTCACCTAACCTCACCTAATCGTCACCTCACCCTTCAGGAATAACTATACTAAGACTTGAGAGTAGAGTAACGAGGTCTTAAGGTCTTGCTTGAAAGGTCTAGAGGGGTCGAAATGAGTGTGGCCGTAACAGACTAAGCGAGCTCACGTCAACAGTGGGGGGGGGGGCCATTGGTGCGAGATGTGATCCCAGGAGGCAACACCAGACCCAGGTTATATTTGGCGTTAAAATTTGAAGGAACTTGCACTTGAAGGATAATTTGAAGGGTTGTTTCATCTAGCAGTGGTTTTATCACCCACAGGTTGATGGGAGATGGTGTGATGATGATGATGATGATGATGATGATGATGATGGTTATTTGATGGTATTGCCGATAATGTTGTGGTGATGATAATAAAGAATTGGTGGTGGTGGTGACGATGATACATAATGATAATGGTGATAATGATGATAGATGATGACGATGATAATGATTTGACGATGATTATGATTATCATGATTTGAGGATGATAAATGGTGATGATTTTATGATAGTGGTGATGATGACTTATGTTTATGGCGACGATAATAATAATTATGATGCTTTCCTCTCCTTATTATTCAGCCTAATTGGTATATAGTTGTTTAATGATGATGATAATTTAAATGTACTTGAGTTAGTTCACTCAACTTTGTAAGACTTATTCTATGTCCTGAAACTTAAGAATATTATAATTACATGGTCACTTGTTTAGACAGCTTCACCCTCCTGCCGACGACTAACGTAGAGTTATGATTAGTATGAGAAGTTTGTATGTATGTGTGTGTGTGTGGGCAGAGTCGGCATTCTCTCTCACAAGAATGGAGGAAACTGCAGCGGGCCTATTGGCCCATACTGGGCAGTCCCGTTTACACCCAACCCCTATTGCTCATATAAGCATCCAACCTATGTTTGAAGCTATCAAGCGTTTTCGAGTTCATAATGATTTTTGGTAACTTGTTCCACTCATCCACTACTCTATTTCCAAACCAGAGTTTACCTATTTCGCGCCTAAATCTAAATTTGTCTAATTTAAAACCATTGTTACGAGTTCTCTCCTGGTTGGATAGTTTGGGTCCCCTTTGTTTAGCCCTGACTTCTATTTATACACCTCTACCATATCGCCCCTCACTCTACGTCTCTCGAGGGAGTGCAAATTAAGATGCTTTAACCTGTCTCTGCACTCAAAGTTCCTAATGCCCGGGATTAGTCTTGTCATTCTCCTCTAAATTGTTTCCAAGGATTCTATATCCATTCTGTAATACGGTGACCAGAACTGAACTGCGTAATCCAGGTGTGGTCTCACAAGCACAAGATATAATTTTAGGATGACCTCGCTAGTCTTCTAACTAACACTCCTTTGTATGAACCCAAGTACTTTATTAGCCTTGTTTCGAGCAAATACACATTGTTTACTTGGCTTCAGATTCCTACTTATCATTGCTCCAAATCTTTCTCGCAGTCGGGTTTCTCTATAACATCGTTGTTCATCTGGTATCTGGTTTCCCTGTTTACATCTCCTAAACTGAGTACTTTACATTTGTCCACATTGAATTTCTTCTGCCATTTTTCAGGCCATTCGAAAATTTTTTTTAGATCTTCCTGAAGTTTTACGGAGTCCTCGTCAGATTTAATTACACGCCCTATTTTAGTGTCATCAGCAAATTTATTTATGTTGCTGTCTACGCCGATATCTATGTCGTTTATGTATATAATAAATCATAATGGTCCAAGTACTGAGCCTTGCGGAACTCCACTTGTGACGTTACTCCAATCGGATTTAGTGCCGTTGATGCTCACTCGCTGTTTTTCCTGTAACCACGCCCTAATCCGTTTTAGAATATCTCCTTTAATGCCGTGAGCCTCCACTTTTCTTATTAGTCTTTCGTGGGGGACTCTGTCGAAGACTTTGCTAAAGTCGAGATATACCACATCATAATTGTGCCCCTCGTCCACTGATTCAAAAACAGATGAAAAGAATGTTAATAGATTAGTTAGAAATGAAAGCCCGCTTGTGAAGCCATGTTGGGAATCATTGATCAACTTGTGCTTCTCCAGGTGATTTCGAATAGAGTTTGAAATGATTGCTTCCAGTAATTTGCCTAAAATTGATGTTAGAATGATTGGACGGTAGTTAAAGGATAGTGATCTATCTCCCTTCTTGAAAATCAGTATTACATTCGCTATCCTCCAGGATTCTGGTACTACACCCGTTTTTAAGGACATGTTCAACAACTTTGCTAAGAGCATACTAAGCTCTCCCTTACATTCTTTTAATACTCTGGCAAATATCTCATCGGGACCTGGTGACTTATTAGGCTTTAGTTTGTCTATTTGCTTACTAACATCGTTACTAGCCACTACTATCTCGCTAAATTTATTTCTTCGCTATCTCTGTATATAGTCGGTGCCTTGGTTATCATCTCTCTCTCTCTCATATGATTCTTTTGGTGTTTTCTTTTTTTTTCAATTTTAATCTTTCCTTCTGATTTTCCTCCATTTCTTTCATTTATTGTTCTACCTCCTTCTTCTCTCTCTTCCTCTCCACTTGACCGAGAGTTTCCCCGTGTGAGTTTCATTTACCTTTTAAAAGTTTGGCGTCAAGCTGATCTTACATCTTACAACTATTTCAACTACAGTGAACCCTTGAACCAGTGAATCAATACACCCGTGAACCAGTGAATTATTGTTCCATTGAACCCTTGAACCAGTGAATCAATACACCCGTGAACCTGTGAATTATTGTACCATTGAACCCTTGAACCAGTGAATCAATACACCCGTGAACCAGTGAATTATTGTACTCTTGAACCCTTGAACCAGTGAATCAATACACCCGTGAACCAGTGAATTATTGTACCATTGAACCCTTGAACCAGTGAATCAATACACCCGTGAACCAGTGAATTATTGTACTCTTGAACCCTTGAACCAGTGAATCAATACACCCGTGAACCTGTGAATTATTGTTCCATTGAACCCTTGAACCAGTGAATCAATACACCCGTGAACCTGTGAATTATTGTACCATTGAACCCTTGAACCAGTGAATCAATACACCCGTGAACCAGTGAATTATTGTACTCTTGAACCCTTGAACCAGTGAATCAATACACCCGTGAACCAGTGAATTATTGTACCATTGAACCCTTGAACCAGTGAATCAATACACCCGTGAACCAGTGAATTATTGTACTCTTGAACCCTTGAACCAGTGAATCAATACACCCGTGAACCAGTGAATTATTGTACTCTTGAACCCTTGAACCAGTGAATCAATACACCCGTGAACCAGTGAATTATTGTACTCTTGAACCCTTGAACCAGTGAATCAATACACTCGTGAACCAGTGAATTATTGTACTCTTGAACCCTTGAACCAGTGAATCAATACACCCGTGAACCAGTGAATTATTGTACTCTTGAACCCTTGAACCAGTGAATCAATACACCCGTGAACCAGTGAATTATTGTACTCTTGAACCCTTGAACCAGTGAATCATTACACCCGTGAACCAGTGAATTATTGTACTCTTGAACCCTTGAACCAGTGAATCATTACACCCGTAAACCTGTGAATTATTATATCCTTGAACCCTTGAACCAGTGCATCAATACACCCGTGAACCTGTGAATTATTGTGCCATTGAACCCTTGAACCAGTGAATCAATACACCCGTGAACCAATGAATTATTATATTCTTGAACCAGTGAACCAGTTAATTATTATACCCTTGAACCAGTGAATCATTAAACCCGTGAATCTGTGAATTATTACCCCATTGAACCCTTGAACCAGTGAATCATTAAACCCGTGAACCTGTGAATTATTAGCCCATTGAACCCTTGAACCGGTGAATCATTAAACCCGTGAACCTGTGAATTATTAGCCCATTGAACCCTTGAACCAGTGAATCATTAAACCCGTGAATCCAGGTATCAGTGACGTCAGAATACCTTAGACACCCAGATATCCGTGACGTCAAATTACCTTAAGCTCCGGGTGTCAGTGACGTCAGATTACCTTAGGCTCCCCGATATCCGTGACGTCAGATTACCTTTGGCTCCGGGTATCAGTGACGTCAGAATACCTTAGACTCCCAGATATCCGTGACGCCAGATTACCTTTGGCTCCGGGTATCAGTGACGTCAGATTACCTTTGGCTCCGGGTATCAGTGACGTCAGATAATCTTAGGCTCCGGGTATCAGTGACGTCAAATTACCTTAGGCTCCGGGCGTCAGTGACGTCAGATTACCTTAGGCTCCCGGGTATCAGTGACGTCAGATTATCTTTGGCTCCCGGGTATCAGTGACGTCAGATTACCTTAGGCTCCCGGGTATCAGTGACGTCAAATTACCTTAGGCTCCCGGGTATCAGTGACGTCAGATTACCTTAGGCTCCAGGTATCGTTGAATCTTACGCCAGAACCACAACAGAAGCCCCCGCGCCCGGTCAATCAATATACTGTCGGTAGTGGAGGAATGACTCGCCACCTGTCCCGCCTCTCCCCTCCCCCTGCTCTACCCTGCTCTACTCTGCTCTACTTTCCCCCTCTCCCTTCTCCCCTCCCCTGCCTCCTGTTTACCGTAGGATGAACAAGGCGTCTTAGTTATAATTCATTGCTTGCTTTATCTTCTCCTGGGTTTCGTAACTAATAAGCTTCTTTTTTTTTAAATAAAGTTTCTCAAAAGTTTTCCTCGCAGTGTTGAAGTCGTCCTTACCTATTGTTGGACTTGGTTGGTTTGGTCGTAACTAATGTGTACTTTGTTCATCCGAGGAGAAGATATGTCCCATTGGTGGTAATAGTGGTAGTTCGGTGGTTGTGGTGCTGTTGGTAGTTGTGTGGTGGTGGTAGTTGATGATGGATGGTAGTTTCGTGGTGGTTGTTGGTAAATTCCAATGGTGGTAGTAGTATTATTAATGCCGATGGTAGTTGTTATGGTGATGTTGGTAGTTGTCCCCAAAACGACAATGACGATGATGGTAGAAGTAATAGTAATAGTAGTGGTGATGGTGATAGGAGGAAAAGGGGGTAGTAGTAGTAGTAGTAGTAGTAGTAGTAATGAGAGAAGAAGTATAGTAGTTATGATAAGGAGGAAGGGGTAGGAGTAGTGGCAATGATAGGAGGTGTAGTAAGGGGTAATCGTAATAATGATAGAAAGGGGAAGAGGTAGTGGTGGTGGTGTAAGCAAGTCACGACAACAATAAAGGCTTCAGGAGGTGCCGCCAAGAATGTTTGATAAGTTACGAGGAAATTGAAGAAGTATTGAAACGTCTCCCTGCCACACCATGTCTTGCCTCCTGGTGGTAAGAGAATACATATAACTAGAGAAAGAATAGATGGTAGATGTTTTAGTAGTTATTGAAGACTAAATGGTGCTTCGATATGTATAATAATTAAAACTGGAATTAGATTCACTTGGCGTAGAACTATAGAGGTGCGGTTAGGTTAAATTAGAAGTGTAAAGGAATGGTGTGTGGGGGGGGGGGGGGAGGAAAACTTCCTCCCAGAATCTCAATGTGGCTTTAGATATCACGTGGCACCACTGACATGATCGTTAGTGCCCGCCAGATACAGGAAAAGTGCAGAGAACACTGTCGTGACCTGTATATGGCCTTCATCGACTTAACCAAGGCCTTCGATTCGGTCGACAGAGAAGCCCTCTGGTGGACCCTCAGCCGTTTTGGCTGCTCACCAATATTCTTCACCGTTGTGAGGTAACTCCACGATGGCAAGAACGGCAAAGTCCTGCACATTGGCACCCAGTCTGAGTTCTTCCCCATCCAAATGGGGATAAAACAAGGATGTGTACTGGCTCCAACTCTCTTTTCCATTTTCTTGGCTGCCTTCCTTACTCGTGCCAGTGCCAATTTAGCCGGCGGGGTGGACATCGAGTACTTGATGAAAGAACTTTTCAACATAAGACGGCTCCAGGCAAGAACGAAGGTGTTGGTAGCTTCCATTACTGAACTTCAGTACGCAGACGACTTCACCCTTGTCGCTCACACTGAACGCGACCTCCAGGAGATCCTGAACACCTTTGCAGATGCATATGCACACTTCGGCCATCCATCCAGTTAAACGGTACTACCCTCTGTAATGTCACCCACTTTCGGTATCTCGGCTCCCACCTGTCCACCACTGCGGACATTGATGAAAAAATTCAACATCGAATCAGATGTGCATCTCCAGCCTTTGACAGACTTCGTGCCCGTGTTTTCAGCTGTAGGGAGCTGAAATTATCTACAAAGTTGCACGCATATCGAGCAGTGGTCCTTTCCTCCTTGTTGTATGGCAGCGAGACATGGACCACACGCAGGAGGCACCTCAAGGTACTTAAAAACTTTTACCAAGGTAGTCTACATTCTATCCTTCGAGTTCGCTGGGAAGACAAGAGAACAAATTCTAGAATTCTCGCTGACACCAACTGTAGGAACATCGAGGCTACCATTATCCATGAACAACTAAGTTGGACTGGCCATGTTACCCGCATGGACGACAGTAGACTGCCAAAGCAGCTACTTTACAGCTACCTAACGAATAATAAACGTGACGCTGGCGGGCAACTGAAAAGGTATAAGGATAGTCTTAAGACAAACCTGAAAAACTGCCAAATCGACCCCTCACCTGGGAGACGATTACTCCACACCGTAACGCTTGGAGGAGCACCACACGAGGTGTCACTGCTTTCGGGTTAGCCCGACTGCTTACCGAGGCATAAAAGCTCCAACGCCGGAAAGACGCTGCCGCCGCCCTTCCCACAGAAGATGTAGCCCTCCACATGTGCAACATCTGTGGACGACCCTGCCGGTCTCGTATCGGCCAAAAAAATACCTCATACTCCATTCCGAGTGACAGCAAAGTAGTAGTAGTAGTAGTGTGTGAGATTACATGACATGACGTAATAGCTACTTTTCTGTCTGTCTGTCTGTCTGTACGTACGTACGTCAATTTTCAGAGCAACAGCCAAATCCGTCTATTGTGGAAAAGATGTACTTTATATCACCATCCTACCTATTATACCAAACAGTGACAGGTTAGGTTAGCTTAATGTTAGGGTTGTTAATCTGAAGGTTAGGTTAAGTTAGGTTAGGTTAGGTTGGGCTAGGCGATTCGTTTTCTAAGCCAGTATAATACATAGTGACCAACAACAACAACAATATTGACAAATAAAGATGAGCCTTTCGTGTGTTATAACTCTTGAAGGCTCTGGTGACGTTATGGTTTTGTCCCTCACGTGATGTTTTGGTCCCTCACGTGATGTTTTGGTCCCTCACGTGATGTTTTGGTCCCTCATGTGATGTTTTGGTCCCTCGCTTAATGCTTGTGGTCCCTCACGTGATGTTTGTGGTCCCTCACGTGGTGGTTGTGGTCCCTCACGTGATGTTTTGGTCCATCACGTTATGTTTTGGTCCTTCACATGATTTCTCTCTCTCTCTCTCTCTCTCTCTCTCTCTCTCTCTCTCTCTCTCTCTCTCTCTCTCTCTCATTTCCACCACTTATCACATTACTAACTATTCGAGTTTTCTTAAGATGATATTTTATGCCCTTCCCTGAAAGTGATGATCATTCTCTCTCTCCCACACAGATGATCCACTGCGAGTCAACGTGAGCGTCATCTTACTAAGTCTTTCTTCACCTGATGAGTCCAGCTTGGTGAGTCCTGCTCCCCTCATCTCCCCCCTCAGGTGCCTTCAGTAGCCATCGTCGTTGTGTTCCTTCCTACTGTACACCACCCCATATGATCTCCCTTACAGTACTGCTCTTAAGATGCTTCATACATACACACACTCACATAGGCTTCCACACACTGACATAAGTCTACATAAACACACACACATAGGCCTAATTTCACTCGCATATGTTTAGGACTACGCACACACACACACACACACACTGAGTTGTATTTTAATAATTCATACCCAGACAATAGAACAAACTAATTGGGACTTGAACCTCCATTAATTAATTTATTTATTTGTGTATACGTTTATTTTAAGTGAGTATGAATGAATCTTTATCTTGAACCTTGAGTATGAATGAATCTTTATCTTGAACCTTGAGTATGAATGAATCTTTATCTTGAACCTTGAGTATGAATGAATCTTTATCTTGAACCTTGAGTATGAATGAACCTTTATCTTGAACCTTGAGTATGAATGAACCTTTATCTTGAACCTTGAGTATGAATGAACCTTTATATTGAACCTTGAGTATGAATGAACCTTTATCTTGAACCTTGAGTATGAATGAACCTTTATCTTGAACCTAGAGTATGAATGAATCTTTATCTTGGACCTTGAGTATGAATGAGTTTATCTTGAACCTTGAGTATGAATGAACCTTTATCTTGAACCTTGAGTATGAATGAATCTTTATCTTGAACCTTGAGTATGAATGAGTTTATCTTGAACCTTGAGTATGAATGAATCTTTATCTTGAACCTTGAATATGAATGAACCTTTATCTTGAACCTTGAGTATGAATGAACCTTTATCTTGAACCTTGAGTATGAATGAACCTTTATCTTAAACCTTGAGTATGAATGAACTTTTATATTGAACTTAAAATAAGGATAAATAAACCTTGAATGAAAATAAATGAACCCCCACCTTAAACCTTGAATGAGACTTGAGTAAATTACCTACATCTCCTCCTTCTTCGCCTCCCTCCTCCTTCTCCCCCCACAGATCTATGACGTGGAACTTTTGTTAGATCAGCATTGGGTAGACCCTCGCCTGGAGCACAACGACGCCGGCCGCCACGCCTATCTCAGTGGCTTGCATCATTTGGTAAGTCGTAGTACAGTACATTGGTTTAACGTTTTCTTCCTGTGGTTTTTTTTGTTTTTGTTTTTTTGGTTCCTGTGTTTTTATGGGTTTATTTGTTCCTTTGTTGTTTTTTTTAAGTTAAACCAGTTTTTAAGATGTGAGCCAGTTTAATGACCCAGTTTATTTCACAGGTGTTAGGTTTTTACCTGTTTTTAAGTTGGTCTAGTTTAAGATGTCGACTAGTTTAAGGTGTCGAACAATAAGACGTCGACCAGATTAACGACACCAGTTTACTCCACTAGTTCAGCTTGATACACCCTCGTTTGAGTTCCCATACTTTACGCCTTCATAGTTTGATACACCTGAGTCCAAGCTTGATTAATGTTTTTAGGTTTAAAATACTTTATTTTAAGTTTAATCAAAGTTTACAGGCTTAAAATATCTCCATCTACGCTCAATAAACTTTTTCAGGCTCAAGGTACATCAATCGAAGCTTAAGAATTTTTTTCCGTCTTAAAATACCCCAGTCTAAGCTAAGTAATTTTTGTCCATGCTTAAAATACCTCTGTTTAAGCTTAATAAACTTTTACATGCTTAAAATACTTCAGTTTAAGCTTAATAAACTTGTCGAAGCTTCAAGTACCCTAGTCAAAGCTTAAATTTTTCAGGTAATGTTTTCAGCCATAAAATATCCCAGTCTAAGCTTAAATCTTTCAGGTAATGTTTTCAGCTTTAAAATTCCTCATGTAAAGGTTAATAAATTAATCAAGCTTAGAATACCTTAGTTTAAGCTTGATAAGTTCTTACTGGTTGTAAGTGCCAAGTCGAATGTACCCACCTCCAAAATAAACCCAATTTTAATGTACCTAAGTGTCCCACCTGGTCTCCCGATGTCCTTTTAAAATACACAAGGCTTAATCATACGTATCTAATATACCTGTATAGTATATATATATAACAGATAATTTCCCAGGTTTAAAAAAAAAAAACTACCTCATTTTTTCTCTCCAAGTCTCGCCACACAACATGTTAAGATACACTGGAGAAAGTTAGTCATAATTTTTAGGGCCAGTAATTTTATCCTCCTTGTTACGTAAGTTAGTGTTAAGTAGACACGGTCAAAAAATAAGTATCTGCACATTTCACGTGAAACAATCTGACACAACATTGCAAAATAATATATATCCGTTGTTAGTGATATTTTCTGGTTTATCCATAGCAGGTTTTGTTGTATACACATTTAGAAGACAATATGCAAACAATGTGTTGATCGGTTCATGGTGGTGGTTATGTGGCGGTTTACGTAGGTGCACAGATACTCTTTTGATCACGTGTTTAACCCCTTGAGTACTACAACTGGATCCTTTGAGGGGTACTCGGGTTAAGTCATTGTATTCAGTCGATTAAGTCATCATAGTCGAGGGTTTAAGTCATCATACTCGGGGGTTTAAGTCATCATACTCGGGGGTTTAATTCATCATACTCGAGGGTTTAATTCATCATACTCGGGGGTTTAATTCATCATACTCGAGGGTTTAATTCATCATACTCGGGGGTTTAATTCATCATACTCGGGGGTTTAATTCATCATACTCGAGGGTTTAATTCATCATACTCGCGGGTTTAATTCATCATACTCGAGGGTTTAATTCATCATACTCGCGGGTTTAATTCATCATACTCGGGGGTTTAATTCATCATACTCGGGGGTTTAATTCATCATACTCGAGGGTTTAATTCATCATACTCGAGGGTTTAAGTCATCATACTCGAGGGCTTAACGTTGTTACCTTATTAATAAGTTTACCTTCGAGAGATTAGACTACTTGGTCTTGTGTGACTCACCTAACCCATTGTCTTTTTTATTTATTTTTATCCATTATTTTGTATCGTAAATTATGTGCCCCATTTTTTATTTTTATGCAAAGTATTTAACCTAGATTTTATTTTATGTAAATTAACCCAAATGTTTTTTTTTTTATTTTTTTTTTTTTTTTACTTATTTCGTTTTTATTTTGTAACCCATTTGACGCATTCTGTGTAAGTAAATTATTAGTTACATTCACTTTTATTTTGGTTCGTCGTTAGTTTAAATTCTTCTCTCAAACATTGTTCATTAAGAAATTGTGGAAGTAAAGATCAAACGAGAATTTATCATATTTTGGCTTCTATTAATTATTTGGATTTTTTTTTTATTTTTTAGCTTTCGGGACCATTTTTAGGTTCGATTATTTTGTTCAATCTGGTTAACGTTACGATGTCATAACGTTCCCGCGTTAATGGTTAAGCCTGTGTTAGGTGTCCTTCATATGTTTAAAGTTAGGTTAGGTTAGGTGTCCTTTATATGGCTATAGTTATGTTAGGTTAGGTTAGGTTAGGTGTCCTCTGTTTACTTGGCTCCCTACCATTAGTTATATCGGCCAAATGATATCTCGTAATTCCGATCTTAATTGTTTTGTGTTTTTCGACTTATTTTATGCTTATATATATATATATATCTTCGATTTGACTTCTTTTTTTTCAGTCTTGACGTAACTGTTCCTTTTGATCTCTTATAGAAAATCGCCATTTTAACTTTGTGGTTTTCAAAATAGCGAGATTTTTTTTTTTTGGGGGGGGGGGGGGAGGGGGGGGCTATCCTTGTCCCATTGACTCGTACTGTTTACCGTTGCTTGTATACCCACACTGTCTAGGTATAGTGTTTATATACCTTCATGGTCTATGGATATTGTATAGGGTAACTGGATTGTCTATAGATTATACATGTTGAATTGTGTACCTGTATTTTATATAGTATACATATATTGATTCAGTGTAAACCTGAATGACGATTTTACTGAATAAATACAGTAAGGGTATATATCTATTTATTAGAGAATGCGCCAACAGGTCTATGGGAACCACTATCACTGAGAAGGTTCATTTAATTGTTTAAGTAACGCAGTAAAAGGGCTTTACGTTTCCAGACTCAACACAGTAGCTACTGACAAACTCACATTGAGGGGCGTTCTGGGGCCAGGTGGATCAATAAGTGTGTGGTGTGGGGACACGGGGGTGAAGGTGGCAGTAGTGTGGAACATATTCAACCAAGACCTTCATAGATATATCAGTGGCTCCTGCTGTGGGTCGTGTGCCTTACCTTAGATATATATTGTCACATTATGTTACTGAGACATACTTGTACATGTGTGAGGTTGCAAGAGAATGGCCCTGGGGAGAGAGGTTTTGTGCGGTGGTATTATGTATCATAATATGGTGATGATTATGTAGAATATCCCGGTATAGTTTTGCTGAGTTTACTGACACCTGGAGATTTTGATATGAAGAAATCAGAAAGGTAATTCTCGATATGATTAACTCTGCTCTTGTACCGTGAGAAGACTCAAAAAACAGTTTATTGCTTGGATTAGGTAGCCGAGTATCCGCCTAACCTATGTTGATTAATGGAGGTTTTCTCCCAATCAGATTAACCCACGTTCATTTCCTTCTAATCAATAATCTCTATTGTAACAGCCTTTAGCAAGTAGTTAACAGTCACGTAGCATCTACAGTTTAATCAGTAGCCCCCAAAACATGTAGTCGTTGATTAGGTAGACCTCGTCATTCACACTTAGCTTCAGTAGCCTGTAAGAAGTAGTTCCATATTAACCATCCTTTACCCTGTGACAACTTCTCAACCGGTCCATTACGTTTCTAGAGGGTAGTCTTCGGTAAGGAGGCCAAATAAGTAGCCTCTAGGATGTAGCCCCCAGGAAATAGTCTCTAGGATGCATCCCCAAGAAATAGTCTCTATGAATAACCCATAGGGAGTAGCCCTTAGCGTTTAATAAGTAGCCCCAGGGAACTAACCTAGCCCTCTTGAAGATAGACTCCGGTAAATAACCTGAAAAAGTTGTCTCTCAATAAGTAACTTCCAGATAATAGCCTTCAAGAATAGACCCTCCCCTCCCTCCCTCCCAATAACTGCCCTGGAGTGACGTGTGGAGGCGCCCGGTGGATGATAACTGTCTCCTAACTCACCTAACAAGGTCAATTTCTTATGGATTTACTCAACCCAGGTAATTTGTCAGGTGTTGCTGGGTAAATTATGTCAAGCGATAGTACCTTTTTTTATAATTTTCTTTGGGAGTCGTATGTGAGTGAGTGAGTGAGTGCGTTCAGGCAGTGAAAGGGTGGTTGGACATTATCGGAAAATCTATTGTGGATCTTCTTTAAAGCCGCCAGTTCTTTTCTAAGGCAGTTAAATGGAAGAGATTATTTTGTGTGTGGGAAAAATCTCCGGCAATTCTCATTTCATGGATAATCCGGCAAGTTGTATATCTCCCTCCCTTAGAGAGAGAGAGAGAGATTTTTTACTCCTTCCAGATAGAAAGAATTTTAGTCGAGTGCCCCCTCCCCGAGCCCCTTCGACTACACAAAGATGAAATGGAAATATAACACAAACATGCAAAATTCAGGACGATTTTTTAATAATATTCAAAACGAAAAGAAAAGAGGAATAAGAAAGTGAAGAGGACTGAAAACCTGTAAGGAAAGAAGGAAGAAGGAGGGTGAAGGAGAAAGGAATGAACATAAGACCATAAGAATGGAGGAAACTGCAGCGGGCCTATTGGCCCATATTTTTTCTTTTTTTTTTTTAGGTTAAGGTGGGGAAAGGATGGAAGGCATGCTGGGGCTCAAGGCACAGCCAGACATGAGGGATGGAGAAGTCACAACATATAGTCGTGGGGGGAAAGGTTGGAAAAGAAGTTTAATGAGTTAAACAGAGGGGGACGACACCCCTTGTTTTACATATTACAGAGTTTGTTGGCTAACTAAGCTAACCTAGGATTTAGGATGAGGTTGCACAATGGTTACTTTGGTTGACAATGACTAGATTGATTTTACTATTACAAGTTTATTAAAATCTTATACTGTATTACGTTATGGACTCACTTGATTGTGACTTGTTAAATGTGAATTTATATCATCTAAGTTTTAATCTAAGGTGGATCACTGTGGCGGACATAGATGGGTCGCGGGTTGGGTTGTTGTAGTGCGGGGCCACCGGGCGTGGGGTCGCTCTCCGTTGATGTCTTCCCCGCGTAGGTGGTCTGGGCTGTGAGGGTCGTCCAGGAGCTTGTCCCAAACCTTCTTCCCTAGGCGATGGAAGCCTGACGTTGAGGGCCTCTGTTTTATTTCTTAGGTGGATGGTTTCCACTGTCTCCTGGTAGGGTGGCGCTTGGCCACTGGCTGACCTCAAACACTTGTTTTGGAAGCTCTGTAGTTGTTGTAGTCTAGTCTTCCCGAGTGTGACGAGTGGTATAGATGGGTACTCCAACACAGGCCTCACCAGCGCCTTGTACAGGTGAACTTGTATCTTCTCAGGCATCAGTTTACAACGTTTTAATTTGGCTGCGGCGACTTTGGCTTTATTTAGTCTTTCCTTCACGTGGGGAATGATGCCCGTCCGAGAGATGATGAGGCCGAGCAACCTGCCGTATTGGCCCATACTGGGCAGTCCCATTTACACCCAACCCCTATTGCTCATATATCCATTCAACCATTGTTTGAAGCTATTCAGCGTATTCGAGTTAATGATGATGTTTGGTAACTTGTTCCACTCGTCCACTACTCTATTTCCAAACCAATGTTGACGTATTTCACGCCTAAATCTAAATTTGTCTAATTTAAATCCATTGTTTCGAGTTCGCTCCTGGTTGGATAGTTTGAGTACCTATGTAATGTCCCCTTTGTTCAGCCGTGACTTCCATTTATACACCTCTATCATATCGCCCCAAACTCTACGTCTCTCGAGGGAGTGCAAATTCAGAGACTTTAACCTGTCTCTGTACTCAAGGTTCCTAATGCCCGGGATTAGTCTTGTCATTCTCCTCTGAATTCTTTCCAAGGATTCTATATCCATTCTGTAATACGGTGACCAGAATTGAACTGCGTAATCCAAGAAGGAAGGTGGAAGGACCCAGATTAAGAGGCGATTCTGATAAGATAATAAGAGTTTTAGTAAAAAAAGAGATGGGGTCAAAGTGCCTCGGGAAGATTGTGAGGGAGACTGTGTGTAGTTGAGGAGATTGAGTGGGCAGAAAGTATGGGTTAAAAAGAATTGGGTGGGCAGAAAGTATGGGGTAAAAAGGATTGGGTGGGCAGAAAGTATGGGGTAAAAAGGATTGGGTGGGGAGAAAGTATGGGGTAAAAAGGATTGGGTGGGCAGAAAGTATGGGGTAAAAAGGATTGGGTGGGCAGAAAGTATTAAGTGAAAAGAATTGGGTGGGGACAGTGGCGTATATAGGGAGGGAGGCTACTCGGCCATGACCCCCCCCCCCCCCTTTTCTCACCACTACTACGACTCCTTTGTTCCTTGAACGATGGAAACCCTCTACCTGATACCTTCTCTTTGTGTAAGGAGAATGTTCTCAGAAGTAAGTGAGGCAGTTGTGATATACATTAAGTACCTTGATGGCAGTATGGAGGAAGTACACGGAGAATTTGCAAGATGGCAGAACAATTGGAAAAAACGTGAAGAGAAAGACAGACCAAAAACGGCTGATGCCTCACTAAAAGTTTGCAGAGAATTTGGCTCTTACCAAAACATCCAAACTCTGATACATACTCTTGTAACACTTCCTGTGACAACTGCTACAAGTTATGCTATTTCCAATAGAATAATCGGGTTGGCATTAACAACGTGTAAGGGTGGAATTTAATAATCAAAACACACAACACTGGTATGGCACACGGCAGCACTCCCACGACGCATGGCCACACTGGACTCCCACAGCACACTCAGCTCACGGCAGGACTCTCACAGCACACGGCAGCACTCCCACGACGCATGGCCACACTGGACTCCCACAGCACACACAGCTCACGGCAGGACTCCCACACCACACGGCAGCACTCCCACGACGCATGGCCACACTGGACTCCCACAGCACACTCAGCTCACGGCAGGACTCTCACAGCACACGGCAGCACTCCCACGACGCATGGCCACACTGGACTCCCACAGCACACTCAGCTCACGGCAGGACTCTCACAGCACACGGCAGCACTCCCACGACGCATGGCCACACTGGACTCCCACAGCACACACAGCTCACGGCAGGACTCCCACACCACACGGCAGCACTCCCACGACGCATGGCCACACTGGACTCCCACAGCACACTCATCTCACGGCAGGACTCTCACAGCACACTCAGCTCACAGCAGGACTCCCACAGCACACACAGCTCACGGCAGGACACCCACGCACACAGCTCGCGGCAGGACTCCCACTGCACACACAGCTCACGGCAGGACTCCCACAGCAAACAGCTCACGACAGAACTCCCACAGCTCGCGGCAGGACTCCCACAGCACACACAGCTCACGGCAGGACTCCCACAGCACACACAGCTCACAGCAGGACTCCCACAGCACACACACAGCACACGGCAGTAATTGTTGACCGGGCCAGGCCAGGAGTCCGACTGGGGAGGTGATGGTTCGTGGCTGCTAGCTCACCTCCGTCACACCACCTCATAGTCCCGTCTCATTGGCCAGTCCCGTTATGACGCTCTGTGACGTTGATTGATGTCAGTAATTGCTGCTTGAACCAGCCAACGAGTCCTTAGCCAGCTGGTCCACAGTCATGGCATGACATTCGCCCCTGCTAAAATAATTTTTTTCTTTAGGAAAGGAAATTTTCACAATTCTATGGCCCTGTTTCCGACGTTGGTTCATCTACTAATAATTATCTGTATCCCTTACCATAAGTCTAGAAAGAAGATCAGCACCGACATTTGCATTTCCTTTGATATGTCGAATCGTGAAATTGAATTCCTGGAGGTATAACGCCCACCATGTTAATCTTGCATTGGAGTTTCTAGAGGTGAGGAGGCTTGTTAAGGGCATGTGATCTATTTCTAAGGAAAAATTTTCACCATATAAATAAAAATAATATTTAGTTGTACCCTTCTTTACGGCTAGTACTGTAATTCTTTTTTAACCGTGCTGTAATTCTTCTCCGCGGGCTTTAGTTTCCTGCTATGGTATGCCACCGGATATACCTCGCCCTCGTTTTCTTGTAGAAGTACAGCTCCGATCCCGTCCAGAGAAGCGTCTGTTCTGAGAATGAAGGCTTATCAAAATTAGGCAACTGAAGAATTGGTTGTTTACATGGCAGATCTTTCAAGGTGTTGAATGAATCTTCGTGGTGAGATGTCCATTGGAATTTGTTTGGTGCATGTTTTATCAAAAGTTCGGAGAGTGGTAGCGCGATCACTGCGAAGTTTGGGATCTTACTTGCTTTTTCGTGGGGGGCCTCTCAGGGTCCTGAACCTTCTTGATCTTGTCTCGCTGGCAACGGCATCTATATCTTCCTACAGTGTGTCCAAAAAATTGAACTTGATCTCGGCCGATCTCGCATTTGCTGGGCTTAACGGTAAGGTTTGAAATCTTGAAACCTCTGGAAAACTTGTGTAAAGATAATGATCTGCTCTTCAATTGTGGCAGTGTGAATGAGGATATCATCCACGAAGACTTCCACTCCGCGAACATCGTGTAGGACCTTCCGCATTGCTCTGTTGAAAACAGCAGGACTGTTAACGAGGCCAAAAGGGAGAACTGTATACTGGTACAACTCATTAGGAGTGCTCAAAGATGTGATTGGTCGGCTGTCTGGATGAAGAGGGATTTTGAAAAAAACTTTTGTTAGATCTAATTTGGAGAATACCTTTGAGCCGGATAGTCTGGAGAGTATAACCCTCTGGTCACACATCGGCTCTGCATCCACCTTGGTGATAGCATTCACCCGCCGGTAATCACCGCAAATTCTCACACCTCCATCTTTCCTCTGGACTACTACGAGGGGACTGCAATACGATGATGAGAACTTTTCAGTGATGCCTCCTGCTTCCATCTGTCCAATTCCCTGCTTGACCGGCTCCACCAGTCTCTGAGAAATGATGTATGGCTTTGCCCGTACAGGTGTTGAACTAATTAATTGTATGGTATGATTATCAACCAAGTCAACCATAGGCTTGTCAGGAAAAAAATTTGCAACAATCCTAGAAGAGAAAAATGTGTTTTCTTTTAACATGTTTTTATATTTTTTGCTAAGAAACTTTTTTGTTCTATGAATACCATTGCCTGTACAGTGTATAGGCAATGGTATATCTGCTTATTTTAATGTTATGTAAATAAAATATGCTTGCTAAAAAAAGTGAATGAAAAATAAAAAGGGTATCCTTTTACAGAGCCTTATCTTGAGACTCGTGTCCCCCCCCCCCCCCCCTCCCTTTTTCCATGAACATATATACGCCACTTGGTGAGGAGGTTTGGGGAGAAAGTATTGAGTAACAAGGACTGGGTAGGGAAATAGTATGGGGTAGAAATGATTTGGTGGGGAGAAAGTATTAAATAAAGGGGATTGTAAGTTACAGTGTTTCAGGTGCGTCCCAAAATATGAATAAACATACGTCTTATTGAACCTTAACTACCAACTCGTACTGTATTGCAAGAACATGAATAAATGTTTCTGGCGAAGACGAACCAACATAGAGTACTGGAAGTGTTGCAGAAATTGAACTATAAAGTGTTGTATTGCAGGAACATAATGAAACGTGTTGAGTTATTGAACGTGAACTAGTTATGTGGAGTTGTGTTGCAGAATAATAACAGTTAACTTTCGTCTTGCGTTGCAGAACTTGAAGTAACATCTAAGGTTGTATTCCCTCTTAATGTTGTGTTGCAAGATAACATTTTACCCTTCATATGTTGTTGCAGGATATCCACAACTCACCCTTCCTGTTATCTTGCAGGAGGACATTTGGCTGCCAGACACTTACTTCATCATGCGGGGAGAGTTTAAACACAATCTCTCTCAAGACAACATTGCCCTTAAGATATTCCAAAGTGGCAAAGTGATATACACCATACGGTAAGATCTGACTCCTTTTATAATTATACCACAATGGCAGTCACTTTAGGTCAGACGCAACTCTCCATGATACACCACTATGGCTGTGTCATTTGTCGTAAAGTAAAACTTGTCACACACACACACAAAAAAAAACTCTGCCTAAGGTTGCCATTGTGTAATCTTACTTGTGTCATATTAGGCTATTTTGTGTCATGTAGTTATCTTACTGGTGTTATATTGGTCTAATCTACGTCATATGAAGTTAGCTTACTGGTGTCATATTGGTTTATTTGGTCATATCGAGTAATCTTACTGGTGTCATATTGGTTTATTTTGTCATATGAAGTTTTCTTACTGGTGACATGTTGGTTTATTTTGTCATATGAAGTTATCTTAGCGGTGTCATATTGTTTATTTTGTTTTATGAAGTTATCTTACTGGTGACATGTGGGTTTTATCATGTCATTGAATTACCTTACCTGTGTCAGGTTCGTTTTTCTTGCCATAAAGAGTTATATTCTCGTGTTATAATTTAGCTTTGTATCATATTAAATTACCTTCTTTTCTCATAATAAATTTTGTCTTATATTGTGTTAACTAGGTCCTTCTAAAAACAATAAGGGCCCGTGTCCACTTGAGAGTAAAGTGCCATCAAGAGTGCTGTCGACAGCGCTACTATCAAGTGGACATGGCTCTGAGAGTAACTGTCTGATAGTTTGAGTTTACTGTCGGACAGCTACTCTCTGCTAGTTTGCTCTCGTGTGGACACCTGATAGCCCTCAACGGTCACGTCAACTCTCAGCTTTACGAACCAATGTTCGCAGTCTGACAGTGCTCGAGAGGTGAAGCATGGCGCTCTGGACTCAAGAGAAGACTTTTCAGTTGATATCCTTGTATGAAAAGGATCCTAATTTGTGGGATCACAAAAGGGAAGACTACCGCAACTAATTATTGGCATGGGACTGGACGTTGAGGTGTATCTTTGTTGTTTATTTACCTGATGCCAAAAACCGAAGCGTCACCATAACTCGCTCGTGAACTGAAATGGCTTCCCTCATCCATGTGTCTGTCTTGAAAATTAATGGTCCAACCAATTTCACCAACTCTTCCACCTGAACTGCTGACATACAGGTGAAATTACGGAACTGTTAAGCATCTTCTATCTGTAGTTCTTTCATAAGCCTGTTGTTAGCTCCCAGTTCACCTCGTCGTTCCACCCGGTGCTTTATCCAACACCTTCTTTTCTGTTTTTGCTTTTTCTTCTCCAGCATCAGCATAACTATTACTGCTGCAGCAAACTTTCTGTCACGTCCTCTACCACCCATTCCTACCGACTGACTGAGAGTTACTATAGAGTGTAGCTCTAGTCAGGTGGACACACCACTGAGAGTTCTCTCCGACAGCTACACTCGGGAAGACTCTCGACAGCTGAAACTCGCAGAAGTTTGCTCTCATGTGGATACACAGATGAGAGAACTATTACAGTAACTATTGAGAGTCCGCTATCAAGTGGAAACGGGCTTTAATGATAATAAAGCCACGACACTCTTAATGGCAATATCTATTGGTTAATCACTCTTAATAATCAGTTTTCAGTTGTTATTATTTAAGTGTGTGTGTGTGTTTCCTTGAGTCCAGGGATCAGTTACTGAATCTTACTCCCGTCACCCCCCACAGGAGATACCTGAGCCTGTCGTGTGAAGGGAATCTCAACAAGTTCCCGTTTGACGACCCCTCCTGCTCATTCTCCATGGAGAGCAGTGAGTACCTCTCTCTCTCTCTCTCTCTCTCTCTCTCTCTCTCTCTCTCTCTCTAAAAATTTACATTTCTGTAGTAAACCACTATGATGTATTAAATTCTCATAATATTACTGTCTTATGACTATAGTGAACTAAATTCAACTAAACTTGGACGAAATTTATCTCTGCAACATCTCTTTTGTGTGAGACTTTTATCATTGATGGTGATTGACACTTGCTGACTCACTCACTCGCCTATTCGCCCCCTCCCTCACTTGAGAAAAATTTACCTCCTGAAGCTCACCAATTTTCATCTCCCTACAGTATCGTATGAGGAGCGGGAACTGTCCTACTCCTGGCTCCAAAGTAGGGACTCCAACAACGGCACGTCCTTACCCAAGACGAACGTGCTGCGGGCTCTCAACGCCTACATGGTCAAGAACTTGACCTCGCGGTGCAACGATACCTTCTTCCGGAGAGGTGAGACCCTGCAAGAGTCAACCCAGCAGGACGACTCTGTACGGGTGTACGGGGGTAGGTGGAGTGACCCATGTTTGTAATAGGCAGATGTTGGTTTAGCTTGGAAGGGAGGTGAGTGAAGATGAAGGGGAGGTTTTATTAATTGAATGGAAGGGCTTTGTCGTTTTGGCAGGAGTGAGGTTTAATCTGGAGGAAGTTAGCGATAGTTTCAAGAGAGTTGGGGGTTTTCTTTTGGAGGGGAGGAAGGTTGAATCAGCTAAGACGAGGGTTTAGCTGGAAAGGAAGTGGTGTTGATTTAGAAAGAAGGTCTTGTTTTGAAGGAGGTGATCGTAGCTTGGAAGGATAGGTGTAAGGGGGAAATAGTTGGGTTTGAGATAGATGTGGTGTTTAACTTAAGGAGATGTTAGTTGCCAGCTAAAATTGAGTATGGGAAGGATGTTGGCTTGAATTAAAGGGTGGAGTGATGGAAGAAGAAGGTGGGAAGAGGGGACTTTTGGGTGTAGCAAGTAGGAGGGATCCAGGTGGTTGTAGGAGTGAGTGGGACGGTTGATTAATAATTGGAATATACGGTGAAGAGTGATGGGGTGGAACTTGTGGAGCACGGCGTAATTGTGAGAAAATTGAATAGTGAAGTGTGAATTGTTGGAAGTTTTATAAGAAAATTTACGAGGTGGAAGTTGTACAGCAAAACATGACAAAGTAAGGTTAGGTGAGAGTTTCACATTAAGCATGATTCATTGGAAGATGTTTAGCAGTGTATGATTAGTTTTGAAGTGTAAAAGTAAGTATGTTGGATGTAAGGGGGAGTGACTTACCATAGGGATGAACATGGATGAGTAGTGTAGAAACATGTAGGTGGCTAGTAGGAACAGCTGTGACAAACGAAGGCTGGCCTGTGTAACAGTGGTTTAGGTGTTTGTGTGTGGAGGTAGTAACGATCGGCTTAACACTGTGTTTACAAAGAGCATCGTGATATAGTTGGCAGAGATCACCATGCAAAGTAACTTGAAAGGTGGCCATGTTGTATGTTAAACCAGACTTACACAATCACTTACACGTACCTGACTCGATAAGATATACTTTTTGTTCTTGAGTACTGTACAAACTTTTAGGCAGTGAAACATGTTGAGACATTCACACAATATATCTAAGGCTCTCACGCTCGTTTTTCCAAGATGATGGATGGCTTTTCAGCTTTTATTAAATTGTTCATAGGTACCTGTATAATAAACTACCCTTGTATATTTGTACCTGATGTATCACTTGTTGTTAATGTGGAGTTATCGCCCTCTACATTTATATACTCCGTGTTGCTTTGAACCACGTTGCAGAGTTACCAGCATGGGCAACAAGTCATAACGTACGGTGATGCTCACATGCAAACTCAGTGATGCGTTGTGTATAACTTAGATAAATAAGAACAAGATTATCCATAAGTCAAAATGTGATGTGGTGAGTGGAACAATAATTTGAGTGGAACGTATTTCACTCTTCACAGAATTATGTACAAATAACCTCTGTCCAATAACAACTTTACTTAGGCGACCACATTATTTCAGTAGCTATAGTCCAGTTATTTCTCTAGGAGCAGCGTTTCATATGTGTGAACGTACAGGCCCGCCCCAACACCCACGGCTGATGATTGCAATGTTGCTTCGGTCTCCTCACTACTGGTTAACCCCACCACATGTTGACTCCGCTACAGCTTCACCTCAATTATAGTTCAGGATAACCAAACCTTATGTTCAGCTCAGTAATTGACTCCACTGCATGTTGAACTCGCTATTCCTAAACCCAAACAAATATTACCTATGTCATTTTAGTCCAGGTAGGTCCCTTTGAGGAGCTGTTGACTGGTGCACCACTCGATTAAAGCCATACTCTGGTGTGCGAATAACAGTACAGACTTTGATCTAGAAGCACCGTATTTGTTCCCCACCACATACAATGCCAGCCGTACTGCTACCTTGTGTACCGGTGGTGTAGAATTCAGGTTGATATACTCCCGCTGCCCCTAACTGGTTGTCAGGCCTTTAGTGCCCACTTTCAATAAAATGGTGACTTCGCTTTTTGTTAACGTATAGATTTTTAACTTAGTACAGTAATTGCCATTTGAATAAAGAAAATTTATATTTAATATTTTTGTATAACGTCTGGTACTTACTGACCATACTGAAGTTGTTCTGAAAATATAAATCGTAACACATGAAAACTTACTGCATGTCGGCCATAACCTCCGTCTCTGTTCGTTCAACTGATTCACGATCTATTGCCGTCTCCATAACCCTCCCCCTCACCCCATAGCCCCTAACCTCGGCACTCATACCTCCTCCTCCTCACCTCAGCTCTTTTACGGTAAACAAAATGTCTGTTGATGACTTCAGTTAAAAGAAATAGAATTGGGCGTGAGTCCATTGGTAACTGTTGGATCTCACATAGAGTTTTAACCACCCTCCCCGACGCCCAGGAATCATCAAGCCTTAATTAGTTGCAGGAATTTTGTCCTATTCGGTGGTATCCTGTAAACTGTTGTCCTTCCCCCAAGCTCTCCCCTCCACACTCGCCATCTAACCGCTGCGTTACGCTACAGAATTACCTGCCAGTAAACTCTGTCTGGACACACACACACACACACACACACACACACACATTTACCTAAATGAATGAGATGTAGGAGACTTAGACGTTTTCCTCTCTCCATTATTTCTTTATTTTATTCTATTTGATATTTTTAATTATTCTGGATAATAACAAGATCTGGTCAGCTGGTTTTGTCAGGAGTTTGAGTTTTTTTTAGATAATTTTATTCTGTTTTCCTTTTTTTTTTTTAGTTAGCAGCTAGTCGGAATGGAATGAAGTGCATGCATATTATTACTAGTGGCCTCTGAAGTCGATAAAGATACATATTACCTTGTTGTGAATGTGTGTCTGGAGTATGTGGGAGGTACTGTAGCTCCTGTCGCTCAGTCACCAAGCAGAGGTGTTACACCACTGGAGGCGAGGCAAGCACTGTTGTGAGTCTCTCTCTCTCTCTCTCTCTCTCTCTCTCTCTCTAATTATAAGATTTTATTATCTTTTTATATACAAACAATAAGCAATATACACACAATTACAGTGTGTATTTGTCTCTTAAGATTAAATCACCAGTTAAGACGTGAATAATGTATTCCTGCACGTCACACATGATGCATCAGCTCTAACGTCTCTCTGAATATGTCTTGCACGCTTTTTTTGATAATTACACGTCTTACAATCTATCTCTGTATAATCTTTGCTTTTAAAGCATAATATTAAAGTAAACATCATGCACTATGTGTGTGTGTCATGTAGAACTGGATTTTTGTAGAAGTAATTTATGTCTTCTAGTTTTAGTGCCAAAAGTTTCCTTATCATTGTATAAGCGTCTCTCTCCTGGCGAGTGGCTGTCTACGGCATACCGGGCTGCCTTCCCGTGCCTGGTTAAATACTGCTCTCTGTCTACTTAAACGCCCCTTCTCTCTCGTGCAAGTTGCCTGCACCTCCTCCCTCACGAAGACCATCACACTAGTGGCTTCATACTCTCACACATTCTATGGAGACTCAACATCACATTTGTAATTTCAGTCAGGGTTGAGGATCCTGTTGACAGTGTAAATAACTCAAAGTAAGACTTTGTGTTCTGCAAATACTAATAAAATTTAAACTAAAGAATCTTGCTCCCCGCCACAGAAACAATAATAAACTCTTATGAAAATTCGAAGTATCAACCAAACACACTGTCTTTACCCTTCAGTACTGAAACCTTGACACTGTCACAGTGTCACATGCAGCCTAGTTTGTGAACACGAGCTGGTTGTGAGTACAGTGTCTCCTGGTTGAGGCCACCACACCAGCAAACGCTTTTCTGAAACTCTGACTATCATCTTCCCCACAAGTGCAGTTACCTCTACAGACTCTCTCCTAATGTACTGGTCCTTTGGGCAGGTCAAGCACCTCAGAGGAAAGAAACTGGTCCACGGGAGTCAGACATCCCGTTGGGTATGACCCCAGACTTGCAAGGTGCCAGACCTTCTGGGTCCCAAGTTCCCTCCTGCAAGACTGGCAGACTTACAGGAGAGGAAATACTAATCCTACAGAAATATAGTATGCTCCTACCCCCTCCCCCCTCCTCCTGCTCACCTAGCCGACAGACATGACCACTCGCCAGGTGGTGAGACCTGCAATACCTCGGTGCTCAGCTGGACGTTCTGTTGCAGGATTGCTACCTGGAGGTTTGGCGGGGGGCTGAGTGTGCCCCGTTTGTTACAGTAAGAGTAGGCTCAGGCATACGTCACGCTCCTCCCGCCTACCACACCTCCTCACCGTCCTCTCGACCACCAAACCCTCCTCCCATCCACCACACCCTCCTCCCATCTGCCACACCCTCCTCCCATCCGCCACACCCTCCTCCCACCCACCACACCCTCCTCCCATCCACCACCTCCTCCTCCCATCCACCACACCCACCTCCCATCCGCCACACCCTCCTCCCATCCACCACACCCTCCTCCCATCCACCACACCCTCCTCCCATCCACCACACCCTCCTCCCTTCCGCCACACCCTCCTCCCATCCACCACACCCTCCTCCCTTCCGCTACACCCTCCTCCCATCCACCACACCCTCCTCCCTTCCGCCACACCCTCCTCCCTTCCGCCACACCCTCCACCCATCCACCACACCCTCCTCCCTTCCGCCACACCCTTCTCCCATCCACCACACCCTCCTCCCATCCACCACGCCCTGGCCAATCTAACCACCGTCTTCCGGCCAACCACCTCCTCCTTCCCGCCAACCACCTCCTCCTTCCCGCCAACTACCTCCTCCTTCCTGCCAACCACCTCCTCCTTCCCGCCAACCACCTCCTCCTTCCCGCCAACCACCTCCTCCTTCCCACCAACTACCTCCTCCTTCCTGCCAACCACCTCCTCCTTCCCGCCAACCACCTCCTCCTTCCCGCCAACCACCTCCTCCTTCCCACCAACCACCTCCTCCTTCCCACCAACCACCTCCTCCTTCCCGCCAACCACCACCTCCTTCCTGCCAACCACCTCCTCCTTCCCGCCAACCACCTCCTCCTTCCCACCAACCACCTCCTCCTTCCCGCCAACCACCTGCTCCTTCCCGCCAACCACCTGCTCCTTCCCGCCAACCACCTCCTCCTTCCCGCCAACCACCTCCTCCTTCCCGCCAACCACCTCCTCATTCCCGCCAACCACCTCCTCCTTCCCGCCAACTACCTCCTCCTTCCCGCCAACCACCTCCTCCTTCCCGCCAACTACCTCCTCCTTCCCACCAACCACCTCCTCCTTCCCGCCAACCACCTCCTCCTTCCCGCCAACCACCACCTCCTTCCCGCCAACCACCTCCTCCTTCCCGCCAACTACCTCCTCCTTCCCGCCAACCACCTCCCCCTTCCCGTCAACCACCTCCTCCTTCCCGCCAACCACCTCCTCCTTCCCGCCAACTACCTCCTCCATCCCGTCAACCACCTCCTCCTTCCCGCCAACTACCTCCTCCTTCCCGCCAACCACCTCCCCCTTCCCGTCAACCACCTCCTCCTACCCACCAACCACCTCCTCCTTCCCGCCAACTATCTCCTCCATCCCGTCAACCACCTCCTTCGTCCTGCCAACCACCTCCTCCTTCCCGCCAACCACCTCCTCCTTCCCGCCAACTACCTCCTCCTTCCCGTCAACCACCTCCTTCATCCCGCCAACTACCTCCTCCTTCCCGTCAACCACCTCCTCCTTCCCTCCAACCACCTCCTCTTTCCCACCAACTACCTCCTCTTTCCCACCAACTACCTCCTCCTTCCCACCTACCACCTCCTCCTTCCCTCCAACCACCTCCTCGTTCCCACCAACCACCTCCTCCTTCCCACCAACCACCTCCTCCTTCCCGCCAACCACCTCCTTCTTCCCGCCAACCACCTCCTTCTTCCCACCAACCACCTCCTCCTTCCCGCCAACCACCTCCTCCTTCCCGCCAACCACCTCCTCCTTCCCGCCAACCACCTCCTCCTTCCCGCCAACTACCTCCTCCTTCGCGCCAACTACCTCCGCCTTCCCGCCAACCACCTCCTCCTTCCCGCCAACCACTTCCTCCTTCCCGCCAACCACCTCCTCCTTCCCGCCAACCACCTCCTCCTTCCCGCCAACTACCTCCTCCTTCCCTCCAACCACCTCCTCCTTCCCACCAACCACCTCCTCCTTCCCGCCAACTACCTCCTCCTTCCCACCAAACACCTTCTCCTTCCCACCAACCACCTCCTCCTTCCTGCCAATCACCTCCTCCTTCCCGCCAACCACTTCCTCCTTCCCACCAACCACCTCCTCCTTCCCGCCAACTACCTCCTCCTTCCCGCCAACTACCTCCTCCTTCCCACCAACCACCTCCTCCTTCCCACCAACCACCTCCTCCTTCCCGCCAACCTCCTCCTCCTTCCCGCCAACCACCTCCTCCTTCCCGCCAACCACCTTCCTCCTTCCCGCCAACCACCTCCTCCTTCCAACCAACCACCTTCTCCTTCACACCAACCACCTCCTTTTTCCCGCCAACCACCTCCTTCTTCCCGCCAACCACCTCCTTCTTCCCGCCAACCACCTCCTACCTCTCCGCCAACCACCTCCTCCTTCCCACCAACCACCTCCTTCTTCCCATCAACCACCTTCTCCTTCCCGCCAACCACCTCCTCCTTCCCGCCAACCACCTCCTACCTTCCCGCCAACCACCACCTCCTTCCCGTCAACCACCTTCTCCTTTCCGCCAACTACATCCTCCTTCCCGCCAACCACCTGCTCCTTCCCGTCAACCACCTTCTCCTTCCCGTCAACCACCTCCTCCTTCCCGCCAACCACCTCCTCCTTCCCGTCAACCACCTTCTCCTTCCCGTCAACCACCTTCTCCTTCCCGCCAACTACATCCTCCTTCCCGCCAACCACCTCCTCCTTCCCGCCAACCACCTCCTCCTTCCCGCCAATCACCTCCTCCTTCCCACCAACTACCTCCTCCTTCCCACCAACTACCTCCTCCTTCCCGCCAACCACCTCCTCCTTCCCACCAACCACCTCCTCCATCCTGCCAACCACCTCCTCCTTCCCACCAACCACCTCCTCCTTCCCGCCAACCACCTCCTCCTTCCCACCAACTACCTCCTCCTTCCCACCAACCACCTCCTCCTTCCCGCCAACCACCTCCTCCTTCCCGCCAACCACCTCCTCCTTCCCACCAACCACCTCCTCCTTCCCGCTAACCACCTCCTCCTTTCCGCCAACTACCTCCTCCTTCCCGCCAAACACCTACCTACTTCCCGCCCACCACCACCTCCTTCCCGCCAACTTCCTCCTCCTTCCCGCCAACTACCTCCTCCTTCCCGCCAACCACCTCCTCCTTCCCGCCAACCACCTCCTTCCCGCAAACCACCACCTCCTTCCCGCCAACCACCTCCTCCTTCCCGCCAACCACCACCTCCTTCCCGCCAACCACCACCTCCTTCCCGCCAACCACCTCCTCCTTCCCGCCAACCACCTCCTCCTTCCCGCCAACCACCTCCTCCTTCCCGTCAACGACCACCTCCTTCCCGCCAACCACCTCCTCCTTCCCGCCAACCACCACCTCCTTCCCGCCAACCACCTCCTCCTTCCCGCCAAACACCTACCTCCTTCCCACCAACTTCCTCCTCCTTCCCGCCAACTACCTCCTCCTTCCCGCCAACTACCTCCTCCTTCCCGCCAACCACCTCCTCCTTCCCGCCAACCACCTCCTCCTTCCCGCCAACCACCTCCTCCTTCCCGTCAACCACCACCTCCTTCCCGCCAACCACCTCCTCCTTCCTGCCAACTACCTCCTCCTTCCCGCCAACCACCTCCTCCTTCCCACCAACCACCTCCTCCTTCCCACCAACCACCACCTCCTTCCCGCCAACCACCACCTCCTTCCCGCCAACCACCACCTCCTTCCCGCCAACCACCACCTCCTTCCCGCCAACCACCACCTCCTTCCCGCCAACCACCACCTCCTTCCCGCCAACCACCACCTCCTTCCCGCCAAACACCACCTCCTTCCCGCCAAACACCACCTCCTTCCCGCCAACCACCTCCTCTTTCCCGCCAACCACCTCCTCCTTCCCGCCAACCACCTCCTCCTTCCCGCCATCCACCACCGCCTTCCTGCCAACCACCTCCTCCTACCCACCAACCACCTCCTCCTTCCCGCCAACCACCACCTCCTTCCCGCCAACTACCTCCTCCTTCCCGCCAAACACCACCTCCTTCCCGCCAACCACCTCCTCCTTCCCGCCAACCACCACCTCCTTCCCGCCAACTTCCTCCTCCTTCCCGCCAACCACCTCCTCCTTCCCACCAACCACCTCCTCCTTCCCACCAACCACCTCCTCCTTCCCGCCAACCACCACCTCCTTCCCGCCAACTACCTCCTCCTTCCCGCCAACCACCACCTCCTTCCCGCCAACTACCTCCTCCTTCCCGCCAAACACCACCTCCTTCCCCCCAACCACCTCCTCCTTTCCGCCAACCACCACCTCCTTCCCGCCAACCACCTCCTCATTCCCGCCAACCACCTCCTCCTTCCCACCAACCACCTCCTCCTTCCCGCCAACCACCTCCTCCTTCCCGCCAACCACCACCTCCTTCCCGCCAACTACCTCCTCCTTCCCGCCAATCACTGCCTCCTTCCCGCCAACCACCTCCTCCTTCCCACCAACCACCACCACCTTCCCGCCAACCACCTCCTCCTTCCCGCCAACCATCTCCTCCTTCCCGCCAACCACCTCCTCCTTCCCGCCAACCACCTCCTCCTTCCTGCCAACCACCTCCTCCTTCCCACCAACCACCTCTTCCTTCCTGCCAACCACCTCCTCCTTCCCGCCAACCACCTCCTCCTTCCCGCCAACCACCTCCTCCTTCCCACCAACCACCTCCTCCTTCCCACCAACCACCACCTCCTTCCCGCCAACCACCTCCTCCTTCCCGCGAACCACCTCCTCCTTCCCGCCTACCACCTCCTCCTTCCCACCAACCACCACCTCCTTCCCACCAACCATCTCCTCCATCCCGCCAACCACCTCCTCCTTCCCACCAACCACCTCCTCCTTCCCGCCAACCACCTCCTCCTTCCCGCCAACCACCTCCTCCTTCCCGCCAACCACCTCCTCCTTCCCACCAGCCAAATCCTCCTTCCCACCAACCACCTCATCCTTCCCACCAACCACCACCTCCTTCCCGCCAACCACCTCCTCCTTCCCGCCAACCACCTCCTCCTTCCCCAGCCAATCTCCTTCCCACCAACCACCTCATCCTTCCCACCAACCACCACCTCCTTCCCGCCAACCACCTCCTCCTTCCCGCCAACCACCTCCTCCTTCCCTCCAACCACCTCCTCCTTCCCACCAACCACCACCTCCTTCCCGCCAACCACCTCCTCCTTCCCACCAACCACCTCCTCCTTCCCACCAACCACCTCCTCCTTCCCACCAACCACCTCCTCCTTCCCGCCAACCACCACCTCCTTCCCGCCAACCACCTCCTCCTTCCCGCCAACCACCTCCTCCTTCCTGCCAACCACCACCTCCTTCCCACCAACCACCTCCTCCTTCCCGCCAACCACCTCCTCCTTCCCGCCAACCACCTCCTCCTTCCCGCCAACTACCTCCTCCTTCCCGCCAACCACCTCCTCCTTCCCGCCAACCACCTCCTCCTTCCCGCCAACCACCTCCTCCTTCCCGCCAACCACCTCCTCCTTCCCGCCAACCACCTCCTCCTTCCCGCCAACCACCTCCTCCTTCCCGCCAACCACCACGTCCTTCCCGCCAACTACCTCCTCCTTCCCACCAACCACCTCCTTCTTCCCACCAACCACCTCCTCCTTCCCGCCAACCACCTCCTCCTTCCCGCCAACCACCTCCTACCTTCCCGCCAACCACCACCTCCTTCCCGTCAACCACCTTCTCCTTTCCGCCAACTACATCCTCCTTCCCGCCAACCACCTGCTCCTTCCCGTCAACCACCTCCTCCTTCCCGCCAACCACCTCCTACCTTCCCGCCAACCACCACCTCCTTCCCGTCAACCACCTTCTCCTTCCCGCCAACTACATCCTCCTTCCCGCCAACCACCTCCTCCTTCCCGCCAACCACCTCCTCCTTCCCGCCAATCACCTCCTCCTTCCCACCAACTACCTCCTCCTTCCCGCCAACCACCTCCTCCTTCCCACCAACCACCTCCTCCATCCTGCCAACCACCTCCTCCTTCCCACCAACCACCTCCTCCTTCCCGCCAACCACCTCCTCCTTCCCACCAACTACCTCCTCCTTCCCACCAACCACCTCCTCCTTCCCGCCAACCACCTCCTCCTTCCCACCAACCACCTCCTCCTTCCCGCTAGCCACCTCCTCCTTCCCGCCAACCACCTCCTCCTTCCCGCCAACTACCTCCTCCTTCCCGCCAACCACCTACCTACTTCCCGCCCACCACCACCTCCTTCCCGCCAACTTCCTCCTCCTTCCCGCCAACTACCTCCTCCTTCCCGCCAACCACCTCCTCCTTCCCGCCAACCACCTCCTTCCCGCAAACCACCACCTCCTTCCCGCCAACCACCTCCTCCTTCCCGCCAACCACCACCTCCTTCCCGCCAACCACCTCCTCCTTCCCGCCAACCACCTCCTCCTTCCCGCCAACCACCTCCTCCTTCCCGCCAACCACCTCCTCCTTCCCGTCAACGACCACCTCCTTCCCGCCAACCACCTCCTCCTTCCCGCCAACCACCACCTCCTTCCCGCCAACCACCTCCTCCTTCCCGCCAAACACCTACCTCCTTCCCACCAACTTCCTCCTCCTTCCCGCCAACTACCTCCTCCTTCCCGCCAACCACCTCCTCCTTCCCGCCAACCACCTCCTCCTTCCCGTCAACCACCACCTCCTTCCCGCCAACCACCTCCTCCTTCCCGCCAACTACCTCCTCCTTCCCGCCAACCACCTCCTCCTTCCCGCCAACCACCTCCTCCTTCCCACCAATCACCACCTCCTTCCCGCCAACCACAACCTCCTTCCCGCCAACCACCACCTCCTTCCCGCCAACCACCACCTCCTTCCCGCCAACCACCTCCTCCTTCCCGCCAACCACCACCTCCTTCCCGCCAACCACCACCTCTTTCCCGCCAACCACCACCTCCTTCCCGCCAACTACCTCCTCCTTCCCGCCAATCACCGCCTCCTTCCCGCCAACCACCTCCTCCTTCCCGCCAACCACCACCACCTTCCCGCCAACCACCTCCTCCTTCCCGCCAACCATCTCCTCCTTCCCGCCAACCACCTCCTCCTTCCCGCCAACCATCTCCTCCTTCCCGCCAACCACCTCCTCCTTCCCGCCAACCACCTCCTCCTTCCTGCCAACCACCTCCTCCTTCCCACCAACCACCTCTTCCTTCCTGCCAACCACCTCCTCCTTCCCACCAACCACCACCTCCTTCCCGCCAACCACCTCCTCCTTCCCGCCAACCACCACCTCCTTCCCGCCAACCACCTCCTCCTTCCCGCCAACCACCTCCTCCTTCCCACCAACCACCACCTCCTTCCCGCCAACCATCTCCTCCTTCCCACCAACCACCACCTCCTTCCCGCCAACCACCTCCTCCTTCCCGCCAACCACCTCCTCCTTCCCACCAACCACCACCTCCTTCCCGCCAACTACCTCCTCCTTCCCACCAACCACCACCTCCTTCCCACCAACCACCTCATCCTTCCCACCAACCACCACCTCCTTCCCGCCAACCACCTCCTCCTTCCCTCCAACCACCTCCTCCTTCCCACCAACCACCACCTCCTTCCCGCCAACCACCTCCTCCTTCCCACCAACCACCTCCTCCTTCCCACCAACCACCTCCTCCTTCCCGCCAACCACCTCCTCCTTCCCGCCAACCACCTCCTCCTTCCCGCCAACCACCTCCTCCTTCCCGCCAACCACCACCTCCTTCCCACCAACCACCACCTCCTTCCCGCCAACCACCTCCTCCTTCCCGCCAACCACCTCCTCCTTCCCGCCAACCACCTCCTCCTTCCCGCCAACCACCTCCTCCTTCCCGCCAACCACCTCCTCCTTCCCGCCAACCACCTCCTCCTTCCCACCAACCACCTCCTCCTTCCCGCCAACCACCTCCTCCTTCCCGCCAACCACCTCCTCCTTCCCACCAACCACCTCCTCCTTCCCGCCAACCACCACCTCCTTCCCGCCAACTACCTCCTCCTTCCCACCAACCACCACCTCCTTCCCGCCAACCACCTCCTCCTTCCCGCCAACCACCTCCTCCTTCCCACCAACCACCTCCTCCTTCCCACCAACCACCACCTCCTTCCTGCCAACCACCTCCTCCTTCCCGCCAACCACCTCCTCCTTCCCGCCAACCACCTCCTCCTTCCCGCCAACCACCTCCTCCTTCCCGCCAACCACCTCCTCCTTCCCACCAACCACCTCCTCCTTCCCGCCAACCACCTCCTCCTTCCCGCCAACCACCTCCTCCTTCCCGCCAACCACCTCCTCCTTCCCACCAACCACCTCCTCCTTCCCACCAACCACCTCCTCCTTCCCGCCAACTACCTCCTCCTTCCCGCCAACCACCTCCTCCTTCCCGCCAACCACCTCCTCCTTCCCGCCAACCACCTCCTCCTTCCCACCAACCACCTCCTCCTTCCCGCCAACCACCTCCTCCTTCCCGCCAACCACCTCCTCCTTCCCGCCAACCACCTCCTCCTTCCCACCAACCACCTCCTCCTTCCCACCAACCACCTCCTCCTTCCCGCCAACCACCTCCTCCTTCCCGCCAACTACCTCCTCCTTCCCGCCAACTACCTCCTCCTTCCCGCCAACTACCTCCTCCTTCCCACCAACCACCTCCTCCTTCCCACCAACTACCTCCTCCTTCCCGCCAACCGCCTCCCCCTTCCCACCAACCACCTCCTTCCCGCCAACTACCTCCTCCTTCCCGCCAACTACCTCCTCCTTCCCACCAACCACCTCTTAACCTCTCTCCCTGTCTCATCCTCTTCCTCCTCATCATCTCTTGTTTTACCTCTTCCTCCTCCTGCTCCTGCTGCTGCTGGTGCTGCTGCTGGTACTGCTGCTGCTATACAGTACCTTTAAGCTCCCACCACCCGAAAGGCCCAAGCAGCGCGCCCGGGTCTACCGTGTCCCACACAGCCAACCTAGCCTACCCATCTCACTCACTCACTCACTCACTCAATCTCTATTTGATAATATTGTATTTTTTCAAGTGTGCGTCATTGATGCCCAAAGTTTTTTTTTTTTATGCCAGAGTCAGTAGTCTTTAACTAATACTGTAATAACATGTTAGATAATGTAGAAAGTCTTAATTTGCAGTGATCCCTGGCGTTGGTAGTTGGGTGTGAGCCGCATGGTAGTCCTCGTGGGTGGTCTGTCCCCCTCCTCCCACTGCCCACCACCCCCTGTCCCCTCCACCGCCCATGCCCCGCCCCGCTCCGCCCCGCCCTTTCACCTTCATGCACCTACCAACCCAGTCACTTGGGTACAGCAGGCTGCCCTTGCCCCCACCTAAACATTCACACTGTTCACAGTCATCGCAAATCCTTGCTGTAATTGGTCTGTATAATGCTAACATTGGAGAGATTTTAAGTGCATTCTGTAAATTTTGTTTTATTTTGACAGTCAGCATATATGTTGAGCTTCCAGTATTTCACTACTGTTTAATTCAGCAGTGTTGCTCTAACACACCACTAGTAGGGAGTCGCTGTCAACTCCTCTTTAGTATATTAACACTCCAGTTACCAAGGCTGTCCGTTATACATGTGGGGCGCTTTGGTTGACTTAAGACGCATGTGTAACTCTCCGTAGATGGTATTCATTTAGCAACTAAGCGTAAACACCGCCTTTGACCCACCACTCCACTTCCCTCTACCTGTAGTTATAAATAATTCAGCAAGATATCAGCACAACCAAGAGATTCACTGGTCGTCAGGTTGAGTGAGTCAGCACGTCACAGCTGGCACACGTCTCACCAACTGTTGTTTGTCTCCACGCTTGCAGCACGAGTGGGAGCCTCTCCAGTGTCCACGGTCCTCTTCAAGCGCAGGTACCATTGCCCAAGCCCATGACGTACTCGAGATAATTCCTCTGTTGAATATGAATCCATAGTCTTTTAAAGCTTGATGAATATATCTTGGAATACTTGAATTTCCTGGCTTGTAGTGGTCCCTGGCTTGTTGAGATCCTTGGCTTTGGAGGTCCTTGGCTTTGGAGGTCCTTAGCTGTTTGATGAAACTCCTTGATTTATGGAGGCGGCTTACTGACGAGACCACTGCCTGATGGAAGCGCTTAACGAATGGCAGTCACCGGCTACTATGAGTACTGTACCTCACTTGTAACAAGCATTAGCTAATGAGCATCCTTGGTTTTGGCATCCACTGACTGCTAGGTGACCTACCTAGTGAAAACATGACTCTTGGAAGTCTACTTAGGTAGTACCCACTGTGGTGGAGACCCTTGGCTGGTGGCGGCTATTGAACGGAGGTTGCTTGTTGTACGTCATTTACTAGCTAATGGCGGCTATTAATTATTGGTATTTTGGCTGTTATGTGTTGTTTTCTTTTAGCGGATGGCTGCCCATTTGGTCTTGGCCAATAGCTGAATGCATTCCTTACCTGTTGTCTCCACTACTGTAGATGGTATAAAATCCAACTTCGATAGATCTCGTTAGTTGTTGGTCGTTCCTGGTGTCCCCAGCTAACAGATGAAGTGTTCTGCCTGGTGGCTCCCAAGTGGAATACCTACACACTAGTGGGAAGTCCTTCCCCCGTAACATTCGATGGCATTAAAGGTCTGTTTTGGTGGCAGTAACTGGCTGGTATAGTACTTTACATCATGGTTGCATATTGGTCATATAAGCCAAGCCTCTGCCTGATGATGTTTTTGGTTAGTACAAGCCCTTACTCCATGGCCGTCACTGGTAATTATCAGTCCTTTCCTGGTAACTGCCACTAGTTAATATTCAAGTGGTTAGGGACAGTCACTAGATGGTAAATGCTGGGGTTTTGAAGGACTGTTAAGTATTGTAGATCTTGGCTCATGGATGCCATTAAGTAAAAATTGTCATTGATCTGTGAAAACTTTCATTATGCAATAATTATTGCAAAGATGATCATTTGTGTGATGGCAGCTACTGCTAGTTGAAGGTCACATCCGCTTTGGCTTTAGTATGGTGAAACCCGCGACTATTGTACTCGATGTTCATTGGCTCCCTGTGACTGCTTTCTGATGAAGGCCATTGCCTGGACGAAGCCACTAGTTAGTAAATATGTATGTCTAGTGGAAATATTTGCCTGGTTTACGACCACTGGCTGATAACAGTCGCTTACTAGTAATATTCTTCAGAATATGGGTCACTGGCAGGTGGAGATTGTTGGCTAGTTGAGACCAGTGTCTGTCAAGTGATAGTCACTGGTAGGTGGAAATTTGTAGGCAAACCATTCACTGGTTGTAGCAACCTGCATTTCTTGGTCAGGGGAAGTCATTGGTTCATTATCTTTTTAGTAGGAGGCAATGTTTTCTTTTATTGTCGGTGGATCCGTTTGATGAAGAATGGTGACAGATCAATGTCACTGGTGGCGTCCATGAAGGGAGAGCTCTGATTGATGAAGGACTTATAAATTTTCAATTATAAAGTGAATGACTAGTTTATAAAGTTCCCGCTGGTCTAGATCCCAGTCTGGCTGATAGGTTTGTTTTGGCTTATGATGTCTGTCATCCATTACTGTATTTTCCTGTGAGTGATGCAGATCTCCCATTTAGGAGAGAATCTTGGAGTCTAGGCTCTCAAGTGATCTGTGATGTCTTTATTGAATTACTCTACGATTATTTGTTGATCTAAGATGAAGTATTTCGGTGGAAGAAGATCCTCTAATTACGGTTCTTATATCATGATCCTCTGGTAACTGATGCCTTTACTATCGTATCTCCTTAGTAACTGAAGATTTCGGACAGACTGCTTCAATGGTCAAGGTTCCAGACTGGGCAAAAGTTTTTTTGGTGATCGAAAGTCTTGAATAAGTGAACTTTATATGAAGTTGAGATTCTATGAATTATAGGTTCTTTTCACCCTTTGTGATCACCATGTGCAGTGTCCAGCTGATGACAGTGATGGATCAGTAGAGGCCATTGTCTTGTGGCATCATTTTGTCATCTAAGGTGTTTTCGACACTTCCTTCTCTGGATGTTAAAATTCGTGAGTACAGTACACTGATTGGCTGATTTTCCTCCTGTAGCAGCCACTGTCTTTGTTGACCCAAGTAATAGGTTTAGCTCTTAGCTGCTGGTACTCATTGACTTGGTTATATTGAAGGATGACAGCCTCTAGTTGCTTAATGTTTATATCTGGTGGCAGAGGCTAGGTGGCTTAAGACCGAGACCACTAACAGCTAGAGTTCCTTGTGTTGTCAAGTCTATCAAGGTGACTGACTTTGGGGGTTCCTGGATGATTGAAGTTTCTGTTTTGTGGAAAATTTACCAGACGAACATACTGTGTATGGGTGAGAGGCTCACTGGTGCTATAATTCAGAATTTTTGTTTTAAACTCCCACAGTTTCACACAGGAAAGATTTTTTAGTATCATTTGAGAGGTTTGCATATAGAAGCGTCGCTCTTATTTCTAAATGCTTTTGTTGTGACAGCTGCAAGTTTTTTTCTATACATGTATCTAGCTTTTGGCTACGCTGCTGTAGAGAGCGGCTTCTCCATAGCTCTGATCATTCAGCATTAGTTAAGGGTTCTCTTGTAGAAAGTAAACAAGTGTATCTCACATACCAGAAACATCAGTGGAACTTTTAGTTGTGACACAAGGTAAGTGAAGATGGCGTATCTCCTGTCTCCTATTATGTGTTTTGTAAATTGTGTCCGGATAAATTTTAAGGATTTTTTATTAACATTCATTAATGTTTATTGTCTTCTTATACATGTCCAGGATAGTCATAGCTAATTAAATTGTAGGAATTATATTATATTTTATATTTGTAAGTAATTCTCTGTTTCTTTTATGCCTTTGAGACAGACTGGGGCATAATGATTTGTCTCTGCCTGTCTGTATATCCCGAACTTGTGTCTCAAGACGAAGTGAAGGTATATTGACTAAATTTGTAACACAGTTAAGAGCATAAAGACAAAGAGACTACGGTAGGCCTTTTACGTCATCCGAGGCAGCTTCTCTTCTACAACTGATTATATTTTCAGGGGTCAAGATTTCAAGGTCATGTATGCATAAATGCTACTAGAAACTTGAATGTTAAAGTGAGTAAATATTGACCTTCTATTCCTCTCAGAAGCTGAAGGAGCATTATTGATTTGCCTCCGTCTGTCCATTCGTTTGTTTCAATTTTCTTTACGCATTGTTTTTGTTTCAATGTAGTTGAACTGAGTAGACCATCAAGTTAATATAGTTGTATTTGTTATAGTTAGTTGTATTTGTTATAATTTTATTGTTATAGTTTTTTTTTTACACGTTACATGTCATTGTGGGCATAATGTGTACTACAAATACGAGTCTCGTTACTTTTAAAGAGCTGGAAGAAATATCAGTGTTTCAACCTTGTGTGGTGTTGTTAACTGCCAGGTGAAGTAGTTACTCCACCTGAAGATTAGGCACCCTAGTTAATTTCACTGAAGGTTAAATTCTTGCTCTAATGTTAACCTAACACAACCTACCCTAACTTAATCCAACCCCCAGACAGCATTAGGGTGTCTAATATTCTGGTGATATAAGCTGGGGTGTCTAATATTCTTGTGATATAAGCTGGGGTGTCTAATATTCTGGTGATATAAGCTGGGGTGTCTAATATTCTGGTGATATAAGCTGGGGTGTTTAATCTTCAGGTGATATAAGCTGGGGTGTCTAATATTCTGGTGATATAAGCTGGGGTGTCTAATATTCTGGTGATATAAGCTGGGGTGTTTAATCTTCAGGTGATATAAGCTGGAGTGTTTAATCTTCAGGGTATCTGTTAGTAATGTCCACCTGACCATAAGCTTTAAGTAAGGGAAGTTCACCAGCAACATTTTGACCTTTCTAGTCAGTGAAAACTATTAATTTTTTTTTATTATTTATTGGGCACCTCCTACATCGTTGTGTAAGGTGAAGCGCAGAAGCGTTTACAGCGCCCAACAGGGAAGCATGATAAGTTCATGCTTGCCTTTATGCCTGAAGAGTCAAGGGCATAGAAGCCTGAAAAGTCAATGGTTTATGTCATCAAGTTATTGGAAGCTCCAACAACTCCCTGAATACGAATTCGCAACTTTCGATTTACAACAGGTACCTACTGTACTGCTAGGTGAACAGGGACTAAGGGGACTAGGAAGAGTGTCAGTAGAAATAGTTCCTTCCAGTGGTAACCTCCAGTGTCACCGGGGGTCAGTCAGGGGTCATGGGTGTAGCCTCCAGTGTCACGGAGTCAGTGACCCAGCTGGCCCACCATCTGGGGAGCAACATAACACACTAGGGGTGCTGGTGGTAGCATGGTACCGCTCTTGCCTTCGCAAGCGAGATGTCACGGGTTTGATTCCAGGGCCGGTGGAAGTTGTTTGGACATACTTCCTAGCCCCCATTAGTCCCTGTTCACCTAGCAGTAAAGTAGGTACCTGCTGTAAGTCGAAAGTTGCGAATTCGTTTTCAGGGAGTTGTTGGAGCTTCCAATAACTTGATGACATAAACCATTGACTCTTCAGGCCTTCTACGCCCTTAACTCATGAGACATAAAGGCAAGCATGAACTTAGCATGCTTCCCTGTTGGGCGCTGTAAACGCTTCTGCGCTTCACCTTACACAAGGATGTAGGGGAGTGCCCAATAAATAATAAAAAAAAACATAACACAGTCAAGAACATTATACACACTGTTGAAGACCACAGGGGACTTGAGTTAGATTAGTGGATTGTATTCCATGGATGGTGGGGCTGATATCCAGTGCAGTTATCGAGTTGTCCGGTCCTGCAGTGCTCTCTAATATCACCAGGCTAACACAGATCACTTGGGGTCAGCTTCTACACCTTAGATAACAAAAGGTAAACTTCTTGATTAGTCATGCACGATCACACGAGACGACAGACCATAATTTCTGTGCACAACTCATCTTAATTCATCTTGCACATGACCATAACACTGATCTAAGGCAATAAAAACATTCAGGTAAACTAGAGCGATATTATAGATAACAGATAACCCAGCAAAGACATCGGGTCACCTCAAAATTAGACACCCCAGCTTACTTTCACCTGATGGTTAAACATCTTTATACTACTTGGGGAGTGGGGTTGGCTTGGGTTAGATTAGTGTTTAGTTAGTTCAGTGTTAAGGTGGTTAATCATAATCTGAAACATATGTTTTCAGTACCTGTAGTCTAACGAGAGTCGGGATTCTTATGATATTCTTATCTCCCTCCCTACATATTTTGTTTTTATCTTAGTGAGAGAGTGAGGAGGGGGAGGGGGGTTGAATGGCAGGGGTAAAGGAGAGGAGGGTGCCAGGTGAGGGGGAGGAGGGTGCCAGGTGAGAGGGAGGAGGGTGCCAGGTGAGAGGGAGCAGGGTGCCAGGTGAGAGGGAGGAGGGTGCCAGGTGAGAGGGAGGAGGGTGCCAGGTGAGAGGGAGGAGGGTGTTTGGTGAGGTGAGAAAGTGAGGTAGAGAAAGTTAGATATAAAGAGAGAGTGAGTTTGGTAGGGGTGGAGGGGGGGGGGTATAGTTAGGGTGGGGTTGCATGTACAGTGTGGGTGGGTCGGTGGGTGGCACAACATGGTGGGGTGGTACAGTTTGGGTGTAGATGTGGATGATAGAACCAGTAGGCATCCTTAGGTTAGTGTTTGTCAGAAGAAACAGTATATATCATTGTTCATACATATATGTATATATAGTTAGACTTGATATAACATCCTATATGGTGTTCCTGTAACTCTGACTTTTAAATTTTCTTTTCTCTCCCTCACACTTCCTCGACGTCACCACGACCAACACGGCCCGCCTCGCCTCTGTCATCACAACCTTGACCACGGCATCATAGAAAACTACAGCTGCTTAAGCGTGGACCTTGTATTCAGCCGCGACGATTCCTTCTATTTCAGCACCGTTTTCATCCCTGGCATTATCCTGGTGACGAGTTCATTCATCACCTTCTGGCTTGAGTGGAACGCGGTGCCTGCTCGCGTTATGATCGGCGTGACGACCATGCTCAACTTTTTCACCACCTCCAACAGCTTTCGCTCCACCCTGCCCGTCGTCTCCAACCTGAGCGCCATGAACGTGTGGGACAGCGTGTGCATGTTCTTCATCTACGTGTCACTCCTCGAGTTCGTGGTCGTCAACTACGTGGGGCGCAAGAGACCCAAACACAATATGGCCTACATGCCTGGGGAGAACGCGGTCATCCAGGTATTGACAGAGAACAGACATGTAAGCACAATGTTAATGTTGTCATCTTCCTTTCAGCTGCCTGTGCCTCACTTTGTATATTAATTTTCTCGCCGCCAAGCTTGCGGGATTTATTTAGGCACCTTTTAATTATGAAGCGCCCAAAGGCCTCGGGAGCGCACATAGTGAAGTGGCACCATCAGCAGTAGTGACATCACCTGTTATATTTTCATTAGATATAGTTTCTAGTTTATATTGTGGTAACCACTTTTGTATATACTGTACAGGTCTCCAGGTTTCTTTCTTTCAGCCTCGGTTAGTTATTGGTAATGTTTTATTTGAGTTGTCTTGACCATGGTATACTGTATCTGGAGTTATACCCGAGTCCAGTTAACACCTAACAGTTCCCACTGTTTTATCTTGCATTTCCTGTTTGTTTGCTTGTTTTATTAACATTTGGATAACAGGACGCTTTTGCCTCAACCAGTGAATGCTATTCCTGAGGGGCAATGGAGAGAGAGCACCACCTTTGACCAGCTGTAGACACATGATACTAATAAGAACATAAGAATGTCTACTCTCTGTTGCCTTCTCCAAGTCCCTGCTTGTTCTAGCTTCCTGCCTGCTGCCTGAACCAGTTGTATGGCTTATTAGTATTGGTATTTGAGCAGAAAAAGTCCTCTAACACCTATGATGCAAGTTGCTCACAAAACATATTTTTTGTTGCTGCTTAATAAAATTCTTTAACTCAGATGCGTTAAATGCAGTCAGTGGATGGTGCCCTCCCCCTCCTCGTTTATTAGTATATGAATGTTTAGGGTATAAACACACACACGAGGGAAATGAGCAAACCTCGCTGAGTTCCTACGTGTGTCGTCTCCCTCTCCCTCACGCTGGTACAGTAGCAAGTCAGGTCACGGTGAGGAGGTGGTCCCTGTGATGAGGGGGTAGTCACGCCATCCGGCCAACCCAGCACCGCCCGGAGGCCAACAACCGCTAAAGTGCACCCTTATTAACTAACTTGTTCAGGCCATCTTGCGTTATCGACTAGTTCTATAAATTTCATGTGCCATCTATCTTGTGGAACTGGCGCAGCTGTTTTCATGATGTGTACGTCACCTTAGAAATTAAATGTTGAATGTTTGAACAGGAAACAGCATCCATAAAAGGGCAGAATATTCAAAACCTCGACACACACCTGGACAACAAGACCATAATAAAGAAAGACGGCTGCGGGAGGTCTTGTGCCTCACCACTCAACGACCTCTTTCCTCACCCCTTCCTCATATTAAGTGGATGTAATGCTTTGCCTTACCTGCCACCGCTGAAGGCCATTGTTACCATACCTGATGCTACTAACCACCACGACTACCATTTCCCGACTGTCCTGTGCTACTTGTCACTACTTTCATACCACCAGTAGTTGATGCAGATTAAAATAAGTCTCATGATCCGTACAGTACTATCCTTTCTCTCCATACAACATACTCACAACAGTCTTCTCCTACACAAAAATCGATACCATCTCACCGCCTCACGATTAAGTTCACCTGACTTGTATAAAAGAAAATGTATAATGAAAAAAATGTCTTTATTGTATGAGGGAATATTCGGGATGTCTTGGTGATGAGGGGATATTCGGGATGTCTTGGTGATGAAGGGATATTCGGGATGTCTTGGTGATGAAGGGATATTCGGGATGTATTGGTGATGAAGGGATATTCGGGATGTCTTGGTGATGAAGGGATATTCGGGATGTCTTGGTGATGAGGGGATATTCGGGGTGTCTTGGTGATGAAGGGATATTCGGGATGTCTTGGTGATGAGGGGATATTCGGGATGTCGTGGTGATGAGGGGATATTCGGGATGTCTTGGTGATGAAGGGATATTCGGGATGCCTTGGTGATGAAGGGATATTCGGGATGTCTTGGTGATGAGGGGATATTCGAGATGTCTTGCTGACGAGGGGATATTCTGGGTGATTACAAATGACCTCGTTTTTGTTTTTGTTTTTTATTATAAAAATACTAACAGAGCTACAGCCCCCCCCCCCCCCCCCCCTCCAAAAAAGATATAATAATAAAGAATTTCTAAGGGATTTTTTTTAGTTTTAGTTTCAATATTAACAAGTTACTGATTTACTGATTGAACAATTGCCTGAACGTTGGGGGAGGGAGGAGTCAGGAGGGGGCCATTCCTAGCCCGGCTTATTCACCCGATCAAAGCCTCTAGACCCTTTCCTCTGGGACTAAATCAGAAATAAGAGATTTTGTTCCATCATTGCCAGCAACTTGGAAAAATCTGACGGAAAGGATATATGAGGCTGTTAGAAAGCTTAGGTTGATCTGGTGCAAGTATGGTGGCAGACAGGATGGCAGGAACAGTGGCAGGAACGGTGACAGGCAGGATGGCAATAGCGGTGGCAGACCACAAACACGAAAAATCTTATTAGGGTTGAGACAACTCTTCTTAAAAGTAGTACATTAAAATATAAAGCTTTTAAATGTATGTTAAGACAGAAGAGGCCGAGAGAGAGAGAAAGACGAGGTGTTGGGAAGAGTCCGCAGCAGCACACTATATTCCTTTGCAATATGACGTCATGCTCGTATCGCTCAATATATACACAAGTCATCGTGTTTAAACAAAAATTGATCACGTTAGTTACACACTGAAGACATCTTTACTTCAATGTGCTGGCGTGTTGTGACAGTCGTACACATCTTGACATACAAATTTGTGAACATTGCTGTTTTTACGGTTGCCATTCTACCCAATATTTGTTAAATCGTCCAACTTATTATGACATGAAAGATGAATTGAATTATGGTAGAACTCTTTATCTTCTCAAACCTGTCATTTGTCCTTAACCTCATAATTCCGTTTCACGTGATGGCGTAGTGACAGTACGCGTCTCATACAGCGACAGTGAGAGACAGGTGGTGCAGGAAACGTAAACCAAGTCCCCTTTCTTCTACCATTCTCGTTGTCCAGAAGTTTGTGGACGTAGTATGTTCCCCTGCCAGGCTGAAGGAAGTCAAGAGTTGAGGCAGGATGCTGTGTGTGTGCTGTGTTGTGGCGTGGCTTGTGCGTGATGCCAGTGTGTACCCCGCCGCCTGCTGTGGTTGTTAGCACCGCTACCTCGTGACCAAACACCCTTGTACTCCTTCCTCTAGTAAGCGTCTGCCTCGAGCAAACCTTTTTTAAGTGATCTACATCATAACAACAGCGATATTTGTATTCTGCACCGGTAAAAAATGCAACTGCATCTCTTGGCAAGTGTGCACCAAATAGTTTGTTGTGTGGAATTCAATACCTTATATTTCACAGAGGATTTGACTGATGATAAGAGGCGTAAATTACCAATGGTGGGAGTACAGATCTAGACAGTGTAGGTGGATAGTGTTCTGTTTGGCTTATTAATAGTGCTTTACATATATATTTACATAGACCAAACGTATTTAACCTAAAATGTTAATGTCTTCTACACTCCCTTACAGCGTTCACATGTGCTAATATTGTCACAGCAGTTTCTGTTCTGATGGTTCCTTTCCTTGGTACGTATCTTTGACTCCTCTGGTAGACTAGTGATGTTAGTTGTTAATAGAGTTGTGTGTATAGAGGAGTAGCTGTGCGTCGATCAAGAAGATACTCTTCCCCCCTCCCCCGTGTGGTGCTGGAGGGTGCCATGGACGACGTCATCGTGCACACGTCAGGGGCTGTCTCCACTTATTGACTGTGTCCCAGATGTAACTACACACACACACACACACACACACACACACACACGACACGAGAGAGAAAGAAAGAAATCCAACACCGCAGCAAAAACTACCTACACAGCTGCCCCACAACACAACACAATATATATTCATCCACACCAAGTACCGGATACTGGGAACATTTGGCTGTAGGGGCGTCGAAGGGAGAGGGAGAAGAATTCCAAGAATAATCAAAGAACATCCCAGGAAGAAGTTTTGCATGTGCATGATGGGAATAATACCAGAGCCCCAGAACCACTCACACGGTCACAAAACATTCACCAGTTTACTCAGACATTGAACTTGATGGTCAGCCGCAGCAGGTTCAGTAACCTGTACCTCACTCTAGTGGCAGCATCCAGGGCACTTAACCTCACACTTTCACTCAACGCCTACTGTATAAATTAAGTTGTTTTTTAGTACATGTATACCGGACTTTGAACATATAATCAACGACCTCCCCAGCAAGGAATCGAACCCTCGACCTACTGGGTGTGACTAGGGAACGCTTACCGGCTAGGCCACAAGGACACTAAAAGCAGTTCTAGACTCTGTTATATTTCACACAAAGCCTGTTCATCGAGCTCGATGAACAGGCTTTGTGTGAAATATAACAGAGTCTAGAACTGCTTTTAGTGTCCTTGTGGCCTAGCCGGTAAGCGTTCCCTAGTCACACCTAGTAGGTCGAGGGTTCGATTCCTTGCTGGTGAGGTCGTTGATTATATATATATATATAAGAGATATTTTTTGTGTATTGTGTAGTTTAGCTGTAAAGTTTCTTGAAGAATAGCATGAATAGAATAGATAAAGAATCTTTCACATGAGATGTCTTTGGATATGGCATCTTCACGCGATAGTGAGCAGAGGTTTATGTTCAATTAAGCGGAGTGGATTGATTGTGTCTTGGAATCACTAACGCTGAAGCACTGCTGTTTACTGTACTATTTCCACGCTAGCCTGGCCCGTAAGTTGATTAGTTCATAGAAAATTCAAACTAAATATGTTCACAGATGGTAAGCAGACTTGTTATTACCTAAACTAATGTTCAATATCTTGACTATCAAAATGCAAATGATTTCAAGGCATTAGCACTTCAGAGATGATGTTAAAAGATTTTAAATATTTATCATAAGAGGTCAATATAAATATGCGCTCATATACACGCAGTCTGGGGAGGGGATAAATCGGCTATTCTTAGCTACAGATGAGGGGCGTGGCCACTTACGGGCCAGGTTTGCGTGGAAATACTATAATAGTTATTGTGAAAACACAGTTTGTCAAAGAGGAATGTGAAGGACTGGCTGTACAGGGGATATTAGCCAGGGGCAATAGGGAGGACCAAGGAGCAGGATATGAAGGTTAATAACAATGGTGAACACTCTGAGAAATATCTTAAGAATTGTGGTTATATTCCATGTGGTGTCAGGTTGTCGTTGATCGGCGAGTAGAGGGTAAAGTGTCACGGACAAGTGGTGGTCAGTCAGTGAAGAGAACAGTGTCATTGTGTGAGTGAGAGTGTCATGAGTGGTAAGGGTGAAGCGGCCGTGTGAGCGGTGACTGAGGCTGTTACTTAACATCACCACTATTACTGACTGCCGTGTCTTATGTTTCTAGCATGTATACTCAACAGTCTGGCAGCTATATTCCCCCCCCCCTCCCTCCCCTCCTCTCATAGTTTATTCCTATATACTGATCTATAATTAAGCTGTATTATTTATTTTCCATAATTTTCCATCAACTGCGGCCTTAAGGATATAATGCTTAAGCGGTCAGAAGTACCTGTGACTTACTATACTTGAGGATATATTTATAACATTTTTTTTTAATATGTGTTCTAGTCTTGCTCCCTAGTGGTGTTAGGTGAGACGCTGCCCTGAGCTGACCTCTCTAATAGTCTTTGCTTTGTCTCTATTCCAGCGCATCCCGCAGGCCATACACCGGATTGGCCTCAGTTTGGTAAGCGGCTGGGTAGGTTCAGGTTAATGTGTGATCCTGGTGGCCTAGTGTGGTACTGATGTGGACTTGTGACGTGTTGTAAGCGGCACCCTCCCCTCCACCCACCCTGCCCCTCCCACCAGCGCCCAGTCTCATCGCCTCGGCACTAAAATGGCACTATTACTACTACTATTACTACTACTACTACTACTACTACTACTACTACAACACCTGAACGGCTGCCTCCTACTAACGTGTACCTGTCCTATCTTCCCTTAACGCCATTATCCTCCCTCTCCCTTGCCTCCCTTATCCTCCCTCCTCCATACATCTAATCTCCCTTATATTCCCTCCACTCCCCTCCTCTTCATTACCTCCCTCATTCTCCCTCTCCTTGGCTCCTCCCTCTCCCCCCTCCCACACATTGACGGATCACTGAGATACGACCCATAGTGACAACGATTGTGTCCATCAGCTCCCCCTTACCTCCAACCCCTACTCCCCTTACCTCCAACCCCTCCTCCCCTCCCTCCAACCCCTCCTCCCCTCCCTCCAATCCCTCCTCCCCTTCCCTCTAACCCCTCCTCCCCTTCACTCCAACTCTTCCTCCCCTTCCCTCCAACCCCTCCTCCCCTTCACTCCAACCCCTCCCCCCTTCACTCCAACCCCTCCCCTTCCTTTCAACCCCTCCTCCCCTCCCTCCAACCCATCCTCCACTTCCCTCCAACCCCTCCTTCCCTTCCCTCCAACCCTTCCTCCCCTTCACTCCAACCCCTCCTCCCCTTCCTTTCAAGCCCTCCTCCCCTCCCTCCAACCCCTCCTCCCCTCCCTCCAACCCCTCCTCCCCTCCCTCCAACCCCTCCTCCACTTCCCACCAACCCCTCTTTCCCTCCCCTACAACTCCTCCTCCCCTACCTCCCAGCCCATCCTTCCCTTCCTTCCAGCCCATCCTTCCCTTCCTTCCAGCCCATCCTTCCCTTCCTTCCAGCCCATACTTCCCTTCCTTCCAGCAAAACCTCCCCTTCCTTCCAGCCCATCCTCCCCTTCCTTCCTGCCCATCCTCACCTTCCCTCCAACACCTCCTCCCCTTCCCTCCAACCCATCCTCCCCTTCCCTCCAACCCGTCCTCCCCTTCCCTCCAACCCCTCCTCCCCTTCCCTTCAACCCATCCTCCTCTCTCCCCTTCCCTCCACCCCTCCCTCCAACCCTTCCTCCCCTTCCCTCGAACCCCTCTTTCCCTCTCCTGCTCCCCTTCCTTCCAGCTGATCCTCTCATTCCTCCCAGCCCATCCTCTTCCTTCCAGCCCATCCTCCTCTTCCTTACCGTCCTTCCCCTTCCTTCTATCCTGCTGTCCCCAGCTCCCCATCACTCCACCACCTCTTCCCCATCACCCCACCACCTCTTCCCCATCACCCCACCACTCCACCACCTCTTCCCCATCACCCCACCACCTCTTCCCCATCACCCCACCACTCCACCACCTCTTCTCCATCACCCCACCACCTCTTCCCCACCACTCCACCACCTCTTCCCCACCACTCCACCACCTCTTCCAGATCACTCCACCACCTCTTCCCCACCACTCCACCACCTCTTCCCCACCACTCCACCACCTCTTCCCCAACACTCCACCACCTCTTCCCCAACACTCCACCACCTCTTCCCCATCACTCCACCACCTCTTCCCCACCACTCCACCACCTCTTCCTCATCACTCCACCACCTCTTCCCCATCACTCCACCACCTCTTCCCCATCACTCCACCACCTCTTCCCCATCACTCCACCACCTCTTCCCCACCACTCCACCACCTCTTCCCCACCACTCCACCACCTCTTCCCCACCACTCCACCACCTCTTCCCCATCACTCCACCACCTCTTCCAGATCACTCCACCACCTCTTCCCCACCACTCCACCACCTCTTCCCCACCACTCCACCACCTCTTCCCCACCACTCCACCACCTCCTCCCCATCACTCCACCACCTCTTCCAGATCACTCCACCACCTCTTCCCCACCACTCCACCACCTCCTCCCCACCACTCCACCACATCTTCCCCACCACTCCACCACCTCTTCCAGATCACTCCACCACCTCTTCTCTACCATTCCACCACCTCTTCCCCATCACTCCACCACCTCTTCCCCATCACTCCACCACCTCCTCCCCACCACTCCACCACCTCTTCCCCGCCACTCCACCACCTCTTCCCCATCACTCCACCACCTCCTCCCCACCACTCCACCACCTCTTCCCCACCACTCCACCACCTCTTCCAGATCACTCCACCACCTCTTCCCCATCACTCCACCACCTCTTCCCCACCACTCCACCACCTCCTCCCCACCACTCCACCACATCTTCCCCACCACTCCACCACCTCTTCCAGATCACTCCACCACCTCTTCCCCATCACTCCACCACCTTTTCCCCATCACTTCACCACCTCTTCCCCATCACTTCACCACCTCTTCCCCATCACTCCACCACCTCTTCCCCATCACTCCACCACCTCTTCCCTACCACTCCACCACCTCTTCCCCATCACTCCACCACCTCTTCCCCATCACTCCACCACCTCTTCCCCATCACTCCACCACCTCTTCCCCACCACTCCACCACCTCTTCCCCATCACTCCACCACCTCTTCCCCATCACTCCACCACCTCTTCCCCATCACTCCACCACCTCTTCCCCATCACTCCACCACCTCTTCCAGATCACTCCACCACCTCTTCCCCATCACTCCACCACCTCTTTCCCATCACTCCACCACCTCTTCCCCACCACTCCACCACCTCTTCCCCATCACTCCACCAGTCCTCCCTCTACCTGCAGTATCAATGGCCAGAGTGGTGACTGAGCAGCGTCTCTGAGTTCCGGTAAAGAGTCTCAGAACTCAGTCAGTGTTAACGAGTAGCGACTAGTGAGAAATATGATCAGTTTCTACATCGAGACTTAACTGTTGATTTTAACTGTTTGACTGGTAGTGTGAGGACCGTTTATAACTGTTTGACTGGTAGTGTGAGGACCGTTTATAACTGTTTGATTGGTAGTGTGAGGACCGTTTATAACTGTTTGACTGGTAGTGCGAAGACTTTAAACCAGGGGTTCTCAACCGGGGGGGAATTTCCCCCCCTCAGGTTTTCAGGGGGGTGAAAACTGATACCAATATGGAAAAAATATAGGATTTTCAGTATTATATGCATATTATTTGGAATGCACTTTTTGAGGCAGACAATCTTGGAAAGGAGGGGGAATGACATTCTGATATATGGTGAAAGGGGTGCATGGGGCAAACAAGGTTGAGAACCACTGCTTTAAACTGTCCAGCTGCTACCTGTAGTTTGATGAATTTTGTAACTGTTCAGCTACTAATATGATGACTTGACTGTCCAACCACTAGTATGATGACTTTACTGTCCAACCACTAGTATGATGACTTTACTGTCCAACCACTAGTATGATGACTTTACTGTCCAACCACTAGTATGATGAATTAACTGTCCAACCACTAGTATGATGAATTAACTGTCCAACCACTAGTATGATGAATTAACTGTCCAACCACTAGTATGATGACTTAACTGTCCAACCACTAGTATGATGACTTAACTGTCCAACCACTAGTATGATGAATTAACTGTCCAACCACTAGTATGATGAATTAACTGTCCAACCACTAGTATGATGACTTAACTGTCCAACCACTAGTATGATGACTTTACTGTCCAACCACTAGTATGATGAATTAACTGTCCAACCACTAGTATGATGACTTTACTGTCCAACCACTAGTATGATGAATTAACTGTCCAACCACTAGTATGATGAATTAACTGTCCAACCACTAGTATGATGACTTAACTGTCCAACCACTAGTATGATGACTTAACTGTCCAACCACTAGTATGATGACTTAACTGTCCAACCACTAGTATGATGACTTAACTGTCCAACCACTAGTATGATGACTTAACTATCCAACCACTAGTATGATGACTTTTAACTATCCAGCCCCTAGTGTGATGAATTATCAGTCGTGCAGCCACTTAACTGTATCAACTACCAGTCGTTTATTGACCAAATTAATCCAGGAAGCAGTGTGCTGTATGAGGTGGTGGTTCTATATAAGATAGTAACACCCTTGTCTCCCTCCCTCCCCTTCTGTCCACTTCCCCAGCACTTGTACCGTGGCCGTTGTGTCTTGCCTGTCTCGTCAAGTTGTACATTCATCGGCCACTTAGTTGGACCTCTGCATTGTGTACTGTCTGCTTATTATTGTATATAGAGAGCTTCCAGTCTTCTTAATCACATGTTGAACTAACAAACAGTCTACGAGTGTCGTTCTTCCCAAGTCTGGATGATGGATTGTATTTTTTTTATCATTATTGTTATTCACTTTCATGGTGTTACCATTATGAATACAAATTGTAACAAAAGAAAGTTGAGTTTCTTGAAGCTATGATCTATAGCCTCTCCCCTTCGTCCGCCGCGCTTTTATTTGTCAGTGTCTGTTCTTCTTCCCTTGACTTCCTCTCCCTCCCCTCTCCACCTTCTCTATCTGTCCTCCTTTTACTCTGTCCATTCTATCCCCTCCACCCTCTCTCTATCTCTTCTTTACCCTCCCCTTCTTTACTCTGCCCCTTCCATCTCCTCCTTTCATCTATTTAACTCTACCCTTCCCTTCTTCTTTACTGTTCCCTCCCTTCCTCTCATATCTCTCTCCCTGCCCTCCCTTCTTCTCTCTGTATCCTTCCCCCCATTCCTCTCATCCCCTCCGTTCTTCATTCCATCATCCCTCGTTAACACTTCTCTATATTATCCTCCACTTCCATATGCTGCCCTACCTGTCCATATACCTCAGCTGCCTCTCTACAGTTCCTCCAGTTTTCATTCTCCTTGTGCCTCTCTCTTTCGCCCTTGCCTCATCATTCGCCTCTCTTTACTCTCTTTCCCTTTAAATCCTACTACTTTATCCTCGTTCCACTCCTCCTCCACCATTGAGTTTGGGCTAGGCTGCATCACCTGAGCTGTGTCTATTTGTACTACTCGCCCATTAGTTTCCTTTGACCTCCTCTACACCAGCTATATGTCCTTGAATCTCTAGCTTAGTTCCTCCATCATGTAGAGGTCACCGCGAGGTAGACTGGACCACCCAAAATACACCACCTCCCGGACACACAGATGACGCATTTTTCTGATTCTCACCTGGCTTTCGGATAACGTATATTTCAATGTTTCAAATAAAGATGAAAACCTTTGACATACAGTTGGCATCATAGGAAGTGAAAAAAATTTGGCCAATACTGTAAAGACTTCTGGCATCTCCTCGTGGTGGTAGGTAGTATTTTTTCATGAATTCATCGGACCAGAGTGATTCATTCATTAAAAAAAATACCACTATTACCTCGAGGATATGCCAACAAAATTTCCCTCTTTCTATGATGCCAGCTGTACATATTTGGGTCTTTACTAGACAATTAAAAAGTGATTCTATTTATTGGTTAATATTTGAATAGGTTATATGTGTGCATAGTTGTATGGAGCTTTTTTCAGTCTACCCAGCGTGGCCTCTCTGCCTTAATTCATGCTCAGGCGCTTCAGTGTCTGGTACGAGGAGGAGAGGCTCAGCGTGTACGCATGAGCGGAGTACTTGTATAGGTAGTGTTATAGCGTAGTCATGTCGGTGGGTGACTGTAGATTTAGCTATGACCAAACCGTTTCCAAGATTTGTATATGTACGAAATTTATAGTCAAGACTTTCCGTATGTATTAATATTAAGTTGTGAGGAATGTGTACAGTATTCTTACAGGATGTGATGAACTTTGTTAGTGGAAATTCATCTCTAGATTTTCTACTAGATTTTTTGGGGTGAATTTAATTATTTTTTAGACGCCACTCAGAGTATAGTAATGTCTTTTTTAATAATGTTTTGTATAGTCTAATGTGCTATGCGAACTTGGCTTTAGTACTCCTAGTAACGTACAAAAATCATGACCCGTATTTATTGGCATTGCTGATATTACTACAACAAGATACAGTACTTAATGGCATCCGTAGCCCCAATTGATTTTTTTTAACATATCACACCCTAGAATTTATTTTTTTTTGGGGGGGAGGCAAGGTAGGAACTTGACCAGGAATGACATTAATTAGAATTAGATATATCATGAAGTAGTCGATTTTAGAATGCATGGCTTCTTGTACACGTTATCAAAGTGAAAGGTGAACCACAGTCTTGTTTTTTTTGCGATGACGTCATTAAAATAAATTCACTGATATCACCAGAAGAGAAAAGAAAATAGAACACTCTCCGTAGTAATGACAGAATATTATTGGTATTATTGTGCAGCAGTGTCTCTCAACTCCCTCCTGTGTGTTGTCTTATTAAATGACCTTAAGTTAGTTCTGTCGCCTAGCCCGATGTAGGAGGTACGCCAACATCCACCACCCCTGTTACCTCTCCCCCTCCCCCCACTCTACCTTCAGCAGCCTGCCCCAGTGCCCCTACTGTAGGCTTACTACATCGCTACTCACCGCTCCAGCTTCTTGACAAGAGTTGGAAGATCTTATTTGTGAAGGTGTCTGGGTCGAAGCCTAGGTATGCGAACTTATTTCTTGGGTGTCTGGTTATCAGTAACAGGATTTTAGTGTAGCTAGGCTTTCTATATATTTTTTATTTATCAATTTTTTTGTTGGTTGTTATTACAGTATTATCTTTTTTATGCTTAACTAAATAACTAGTGATTTTCATTACCTTGATTTTTAATAGATTTTTTGGGGGTGTTATAATCTTGTTTTCCATTAGTTTACGAGTCTTCGAAGTAGGATATAAATATGGATATTTTTTTTCTTTTTTTGCAGTTAGTTTTGAAGAATTTAGTCCTTTCCCCGTATCGCGACTTACTTGTGTTTGGGAAGAAAACTCACCACATCAGAACTTTGATTATCCATACTTTCTGAAGCTTTGGGTTCCTTACTTTGTTTTGTTTATTATTTTTATCTGGTTGGATTGCATTAATTCTTAGATTTAGCTCGATTAATTCGTCTATTGAACCACTCGCCGCAGTCACTATTTGCTGCACTAAGCTTCTTACTCACTTAATTAGACGATACAGATTTGGTTAAGGTTATTTAATTTAAACTTTGAATATCTGTTGTTTTTAAATGTAAACCTCAAATATCCTTATTTTTATTAGTTAAAATCTGATCAGCCATTTTTTTCAAGTTAGTCCTTGACTAACTTGAAAATAATCGTCTTACGTTGTTCGTATTTGGTTCATTAGCAAGATTTATTCTTTTTAACATCTATGTTCCACTCGCTGTTCATTTTAAGTTTAGTTAATATCTAAAGTATCATCTTGGGGTTTCTAGATGAAAATAAATACTAGCGAATTGTTTTGCATAATAAGCCTTTGTATTAACTGTTTCAGCTAGATTTCCGTTATGAGTTTCTTTAAGTTACCGATTTATTATCCAGACTTGGTTAGGATAAGTTTTGATTTTTCAACCTTTGGTTAATGAACAATATGATTTTTTCTAATCTCCAGATTATTTATCTAAGCCTTGATTATCCAGACTTGGTAATGTTTGAGAAACCAGACCTACATTATCCAGACTTAGTTGTAAAGCCTCAAATGTCTGATAGTTAGAAAGTTTTATTAGCCATTATTTGCCAAGTCCAGCAGATTTTTTAAAGAAGTCGATAATGTAGTCATGGTTTCAGTGTTGTTTATCTGTATTTTTCTTTCTCAAGGTTCAGTTTGTATTTCTGTCAGAGCTTGGTGTTGTTCTTACCTCTTTTGATAGTCATTTCTTCATGTGTTCGTCATCAATGTGTTTGTTGTTATGTTGTTTGTTTCTTATTTGTTTCTCTGCTTTGATTATTATTATTATTATTATTATTATTATTATTATTATTATTATTATTATTATGGACAGTCCAGGTACAGGGTGATCTCTTTCTCTTATTATACTCATCTGTCTTTCTCTTTTCTCTACTGCACGTTTTTAGTTTATTTGTATTTTTGTTTAAGCCGGTAAAATAAACACCTTTATCATGTAGGTTTCATTCACTTTCTGCACACAACATATCAAATCATTGTCGCCCTTAACATAAAGATACTTTAAATACAAAACCGCCCCTGTGGAAGTAAGGTCAAAGACTCAGTTTAGCCCAACACGCCAAAGCTATTAGGAGCTTTGGCGGTGTGGCAAGAGACAGTCATTCCGTAAGCCGTGGTGAGCGTGCTTCCAGTGTAACCTTACAGTACAGTAGACAGATAGCGCTTCCCCCACTAGTGCCTGGTGTTTGTGAGTAGATGTCGACGACTTTCACCTTGTGCCATAGTCAGTGTACTCAGAGTAACATTTAGTAAGTCTAGTTCTAGAGTAGAACATTCGTTGAGTGAATCATGCAAATATATCATCATATGCTTTTGTGAATACTTGAATTATATTAAAACATTATATAAGATAAACATCTCAATTAACATAGAATTATTTCCTTGATTTTGGCTCCCTGTGTAGAGGGATTACCTTGTAAGTAACACCTTGTTAAACCTGGAGCACGGAGTGTTACGTCAGGGTATGTCATACATGACGGTCGCATCCTTGGGTGTTTCTCATGACCGCGCCAGTCTTGCGGGAACAGGTACCTGAGTCACAGTCATATGGAAAGATCTAGAGAAGCCGCCACTGCTACCCTTTGTTCCTGTTATATGTTTCCCGCCAAGACTGGTGCAGGCGAGGACACGCGGGAACCTATCGGCCCAACGTCACCAGCCGCACACCTTGACCTAACACTTAAGTGTGACGGTCCTAGTCTTAGTGTTGCCTCAGTGAACCACCCGCTTCGTTATTTAGTTACCTCATGAGTTTTTACCCTCCCACACGACTCACTAGTAGCAGTAGTCACACCATCCCTTGCATCATTCCCTAGTATTTGATGACCCTCGCAAGCAGCCATGTTGTCGGACTCTGGTTGCATGGGGTGTATAGTACATTGAATTACTGTTTTCAATTCCTGGAGGATGTTCTTTCAGAATACAGTGTTTTTTCCTCATTTAGTCATGGCACACACTCATTTCACAAACACTTAAAATGAGGCTTGATGAGTTGTATAACATCAAAACATTTGTTGTACAGCTTTCACGTAGACTAGTAATCATATCCTAATTTTCTGTGTATGTTTTGTGTGCTTGTGGGTTTGTGAGTGTACGTATATTTGTTTATTTTACCCGTGATATGCGTAAATACACACGTACATAGGCAATGTAGACACACTTAAACATCTGCCTTCCATAAATTATAAAGAATTTTTTTTTTTACCAAAAGTAGTATATTTTGACTTGAGATAATCACCTTATGTAGTAAGTATATGCACTGAACGTTTTAGTAGCCACATATACAGTAGATTAAATTAAAATGTCGCTTAAAAGAAAATAAAGCAATGTTTGTGCACCATATTACAATTTGGTCTTCATGGATGTCAAACAAGACGTCGGTGCCCCTCCATCCCCCACCCTCACCTCACCTCACTACTGACGTCCAACACGCCACGGCTTGGCTACCGGATCCAGGCTGCTCATTGGCCCTCACGCCTCTGATTCTCCACAGCCGCACCTACCAATCCTGAGCTTTATATGTGTTGTTACAAAAACCTGGTTGTCTAATAATTAATCAGTCATTTGCTATAATTTGGGTAAAAACTTAGAACATGGAGTGATCTATTTGGTTAATCTTTGTTGTCTGTATTTGGGATCAAGAAAGTCATGAGGTAAGAAAGCAACACTGATGAGCAAGGGGGAAGGTGCAGTATCTCCAGGATTTATGCATGAGTCAAGCTTGCCCGTGGCTGTGTCAACAGTATATTATATCAGCCTTCAGTAACAGCTTGGTGGATGAGGAATCAACAAAAAATCTGCATGGTAGAGGAACAGTTGTGAGGAGTAAACAATGTTATTGTTACGGTAGTGTTACCAGCCTGTGCTGCACACCCCTGGCTTGCCAAGCACTGGCAGTGTAAGACGCTCACTTGGTCACTGCCAACAGTGACTCTCCTGCTTGGCCCCTACTGTGCAATCTTAGTAGGTGTGTATTCGCAAAGAAACTAAAACATACAGATACACCATATTTTCTGGTTTGTGTGTTTTAGTACTAGGTAGTTAGGTTGCCCAGGTGTTTTTTTTTGACATGGCAGTAAGTGTTCTGTGGCTGATATATAGTACAGTAGTTAGGTAGTGTTGAACGTGAGGACAATAAGTGAATAAGGAGTGACGGCATGTAGTGATGAGAGCCTACTGTAGTGTTGAAACCCTACTGAGGTGTTGAGACATTAGTTACACTAATGAAGAAACGCATTACTTTAATTAGTAGGCAAGTATTCAGAGAAGAGTGTTTGGGTGGTCATTTAAATAATCTTTCTCCTGTATGAATATACAGTATTCTCGTAGTAGTATACAGGATTGCTTACAACACAAAAAGTGAGGAACTACTTGGTTATGAAATGCAGGTAGGTGATTCACTACCTTCTGATAGCACACACACACACACACAACACACACACACACATATAAATATATATATTATATATAAGAATGCCTGCCAAAAGATTAAATTGTTAACTTGAAAATTATTTGAGATAAGATGTTTAGGGTGAAAGACCATGTCGATTTAAGAGTGGTGTGGATGAAGGTGGAAACACTCGGCTTGCATATAACTTTTACAGTTTTAGATGTTAGATATTAACAGTATCATGAAGGAAACAAAGAAAGAAATAACAAGTTTCTATTAAAATCTTCTGTGAGTGGTAGCAAAAATGTTTAAATGTTTGGATAGGTATTTATTCACATGTAGATGGGTGATGCGTGATTACACCTACAGATGGACAGGGATTAAATAAATTAAAAAATGGCCAGTTTATTATTCAAGTAAATTTAGATGGCAAACATAAGTGTGACGATGATGTGACAGTGTTAGGCAGTGTGATGGTAATGTGACAGTGTTAGACAGTGTGATGGTAATGTGACAGTGTTAGGCAGTGTGATGGTAATGTGACTGTTAGGCAGTGTGATGGTAATATGACACAGTGTTAGGCAGTGTGAGTGTAGTGTGATGTATGGGGTTTGTAAAAGTTAGGTGGGAGTGATATGTTGGTGTGCCTGCCATGGACCCCAGTGAGTACACTCCCCTGCCTTACTGGCTTGTGCTTGCTCTAACTCACTGGTTTGTTCCATATCACCTTTCTCAGTACAGTAGTAGTTATTCCGCACCACCTGTATAACACACTAGTTGTCTAGCACCACCAGTGTAACGCATTTGTTTTCTGCAGCACCTGTGTATAACGCACTAGTTGTTCCGCAACAGTGTAACGCACTTGTTTTCCGCAGCACCTGTGTAACGCACTTGTTGTTCCGCACCACCTGTGTCACGCTCCAGCTTTGACTTTAATCTCGTTTATGTCGATCTCAGTGTGTTGATATAGTGTCAGGAACCTGATATGCTGCCCAGGCCGTCAAAACCGCCCGCCAGCTTTTCAGTCAGTAATCCAGATCGATTTTGCTCTGTGTTTCTTACAGTATTATAAAGAAATTACTTTTCCTTGTATAAAATAATGTTATGTTAGCAAGGCTATGTAACCGGTTGGATCTTCAGCCAGTTAAGCTTCCCTGCACACAAGCACACTTAATATTGATTGATGCCGCCAGCAACACAGCTTTGGTTGGCTTGCCTGACCGCAGCCTCAAGCCCTGTGCACGAGCCTTTGCATCACCCTGGAGCCTCTCGTTACAGACGGAGCGGAAGCGGCCTGGCGGTCCTGCGGGTTCAGACAGCAGTGCATGTGGTGCCATCGGGGATGTCCCATCTGGCAACAGGAATTCACATGAAATGGTGTCGTGCGCTAACTGCGGCAACTCCCAGTGTTCCCACACCAACGCTCCAAACAACTGTCCCAATGGAGAGGTACGGCTGAGGAGATTACCAACAACGCATCTGTTGTCCTTGTCTTGACCAGGAGGCAGTGTGTTGTGGGCCTTGTGAAGGTGCTTAAACTAAAGCCTTATTGGGTTCCCTCATTTCAATAAAGTTTCTGTGAATACATCTGTACCCATGTCTCTCCCCAGGTCTGTGTACAGAAGTGTTCTGTAGCCTTTCCTCCTCCTCCAGTGCTCTAACATGAAGGATTACATTGGTATGATAGAGGACACAGTTGCAAACTGTAAATAGGAAAGTGTATTGATAGAAAATAGACCACATTTATTGAATAGCTATATATTGGTAACATAATTTTGTAGGGGTCACGTACCATTGCAATTTAGAGGCAACATTTCATGATAGTGTACTGCATTAAGTGACGTATCATCATCCTGTGAGGTACTCCTCTTATGGTAATATACAAGTACAGGTTCCATTATCCTGTAGAGGTTATGTTAATAGCTAGTCTAGACATCACATTTCTTGATAGTACTGTATGCTGCCCCTTGTAAAGTCAACTTCAAAACTTACTTAAACTGTATTTGTATGTACAGTATATAAGAAACAATCCACTACTCTGTCTTTAATAACCTAAGACTGGCACAAGTTAGGATTAAACCATCCGTATTGAGCAGAAATTATTCCCATTGAATATTTTGAATGACATAGAAGGGACGTACTGTAGAAGAAGCCAAAGAAGACCGAGTGTTCAATGGCTACAAGTGTTCTTCAGATTTCATTTCACTAACTTAACTGTCTCTCCCACTTGTTGTTGTCAGTGTAATGTATCAGTTAATCAAATTCTGAGTTAAATAGAGCATCATGAGTAATTCCTGTTTTTTTTTCTTCTTCTTTTCCAGGAAGTGACTGTGACAGTAAGTATGACAACTACTCCTGTCTGTTGGGAGTTAGCATGTGTGGGGTCCATTGTTAGTTGTGTACCAGCAGTGGAGAGTCTTCACTTTCTCCCTCATATTGTGCCAACCTTCTTCTTCACCATTTTCTTGTCTCTCTTCCAATATTTTCTCTCCACTCCTTCTTTATATTATTTCGAACTTCTTTCTTTGTCCGAATGTTGTCTCTCATTTTCTTTTTTTTTTCTTTATTCCTCCTATCACTGGTCCTTCACTCCCTCACCCCCAGCACTTACACCTCACAACACATCCTCATGTAGTGAGATCATTCCGTGTTTTATCAGAGTATTTTTGTATTGTCATTGGCACTTCCCTTCCCATCCACAACCATCTTGCTGTGGTGTCAATTGTTTGTTCTTTATCCTCGTTCTTCAATCATGGTCGCTCAGTTTTCTGTCCTCCGTTGATGTAACTTTTCTTTCTCTCTTCTGGCATGTCTTCTTTTCCATTTGTTTTGTATCACTTATTCTTCATTATTGGGAGCAAGTCTTGCTTGGGGAGACCAGCAGGGGAGCCTTGCTACTGATGTGTTAAACTTCCATTATTAGAACAGGTGTTAATTAACTCATGAAGGTAATTATTACGTGGTAGACCCTGATGTTTGTTAAGCATCACTTGTGGTTCTTTGTATATATGTTCCGATACTATTGTAAAATTTCTGAGCTTTAAGCTCATCCATCATTGGTTCACTAAATTTTATTACATTACAGGGTCACTGTTGACCCACCACTGGTGCCTTCACCACTGGCTCCCTATACTATTTTGTTAGAGGTCCATTGCTACATCTCATCTCTGGTTTATTGTTGAATCCTTTCACTTGTTTATTATGAAATTTACACAACAGTAGTTCATTTTACATCATCTTCAGTGATTCACTAAACTTCCACAACCAGTTTCATGTAGAACTTACACAACACTTCATTGTAGAATCTGACACAAAGTTGACTGTTGAAACTCCTCAATAATTTACTGAAGCACAGTTGGCTCCACTCCTGCATTTACCACAGTGTTGCCAATCCTCTCTCTCCTTGAGGTGTGAACCCCCGAACTCTGAAGTGTGAATTCAAATCATTAACTGGTGAACGTGAGGGAGAGCGGAGGAATGTGTCGGGGTAAGTGTCTTTCTGTGGGGGTGGCGGTGTACTAGGAGTGAGGAGGGAATGTGTATATCAGTTGGTAGATATTACAATGCAAGATAACACTTAGACAATAGTGATAGTGTATCCTCAGCTGTGAGTGTAATCGTCTAGCACTAGCCAAATGAAAATACTATAGTTCCAATAGGATGAAAGGAGGATGAATTCGTGTTCTAATTAAGGTGTTACTTTGCAAATGGATTGTAGATATGTTTGAATACAGTACAAGTCTTGTAGAATCAGTGAAATTTGAACTCCTTGACTATGAAATGGAACTTTCCCAGCCGAATAAAATCATCTGGCGGTGGCCATAATAAAATCAATCAAAGCAATCTGGAAGTGGGCACCACACACTGTATTTATTGTACTGTAATACAAACTTGATGTGGACAAAAATAGTTCATTTGGCAGCTGTCCGGCTTCAAATCGGCAAACCATGTAGTTCTACAAGACGTATATTCAAACATATCTATAATCAGTTTGCTCTTAAATGCCCCTTTTGGCAAGGAACACCTTACCTGTACTTACAACATGATTTCATCCTCCTGTTGTAATTTTAGTATTTTCATCTGGCTAGAGCTAGACGATTACACTCAGCTGAGGAAACACCGTTACGATTGTCACAGCGTTACCTTGCATTGTAATCTCCCCAACTAATATGCAGTACTTTACACTTATCTTCCTCATCCCCAGCACCCTGTCTCTCCTCCACAGCAAGACACCTACCCAGACACACCCTCCCCTCTCCCTTCCACTCACTAGCAAATGTTTCGAATTCACACATCAGAATTCATGGTTCACAACTCTGGAAGAGAGAAGATTGGCAATGCTAAGTGATGGAGCCAATTGTACATCTCTAATTTGCCAAAGGTGTTCACTAGAAAATCTTACCACTGCTTCATTTTAAAAACCATCCTTGTACTGTATCTATAATCATGAGATGATATACATTTGCCACCACATGAAGGTACCACAGCCTGGCAGTATGTGAGGACTTAGGTACAAAATGTGGCAATGCAGCGCCGTAGTCTGGGCTGAATGAATGGGTGTGGACAGTGAAATTACCAGTTTTGTGTGGCCACATATCAATGCTGAAGAACACTTATCATATGGATACTTTATTTGTTTGTTATTATTGTTTTTATGTTACTGCAGATATTTATGAAATGTATCATTTACTAATTTCATTGCATTATGATAATAAGGTGTAGGTTCTCATCTGTGTTGGTTCATAATTATTGGTCAGACATCCAGCATTTCTATAATATGTTTGGTAGTCTACTTTACCTTAAAGTGTTTGTGATAATTAAAATATATAAACAAGAAAGCTGACAACATATCAATAATTGATCTGCAGTACAACGTCACTGTGTCTCAAACCCGCGGTAGAGATATACTGTACTGTATGTCGCCCGATATTAGTGACTTGTGCGTCTCATTTTGAACTGAAGGTGTTGTTGAACAATATAACAACCAAGGTACTGCAATATAATGATATCAAATTTTAATATCTTTATTTGATGGCTTTTATAAGATGGACGTTATTACGTTGGTAAGTGAGCTCGTTTTATTCTCTGTTCAACTGTAAGCTATTTTACAGTACACCCAAATTAACGTATATTAAGCTCCACTCAAACTGTTACTTCTACACCATCTGTCATTCATACCAACTGTGCATAAGATTTCAGTAGAATTATAAGTCCAGGAACACAAAATTATAATGTATGACCTATTTGGTGGTGGCCTGTAAGTCCAGGGCTGCATTCAGGCTTAATGTTGACAATATTTAGGTTTGGTTCACACAGATTATATATATATATATAAATATATATATATATATATATATATATATATATATATATATATATATATATACTTCATTTTTAGTCCATATAACACGCGGACTTTGAACATATAATCAACGACCTCACCAGCCAGGATTCGAACCCTCGACCAGTAGGTCGAGGGTTCGAATCCTGGCTGGTGAGGTCGTTGATTATTATATACAGTGTATATATATATATATATATATATATATATATATATATATATATATATATATATATATTTCATGTAAATCCACAATGAAAACGTGGATAAGATAAATCTTGATAAGATCACACGGGAAAATGGAAACAACGGAGCACCTTAGCTTTCGTCTTTATTCAAGACATCTTCAGAGGGTAAGGTGACCTGATCACCAACCGTTGTGTGCTATTTAAAGATTAGTAGGGTCATTACCTAATACCTGACCATTGTGGACCTGGTCTCACCCTCCTCTGTATGTATATACACCTTGGTTTGTACTTCTCCTTAGTCTGTACTCACCCCTGAAGATGTGAATTACACGAAAGCGCTTGGGAACTTCGTGTTTTCTTCTTTCCTTGTGGTTATCAGCATATACCTAGATCACGCGCACCTACAGTGATTTACTTGCATATATATATATATAATTTTTTTTTATCAGTGTTCAGATTGCTGCATTAGCTCTGGTAACCTAAATCAGGTATTGCAATATGAAAAATGTTTCCCTACCCACTCCTTCCATACTGCAAATAGATAACTAATTGGATAGGACTCTAATAGCGTGGTAAATGGAAAATACAAAACCTCGGTTCAAGGTATAGTATAGGGGGGGTTATGATAATTATTAATTTTAATTGTATTAAAATTATTGATAAAGACTTCTAGTTACGTTTCCAAACTGTAATTAAATATTAAAGATGAGTTTCATAATGCATATGTAACAAAATTATGAACAACAGGCCACTGGCCTCCTTTCTTTGGCATTAAGTAAATACTGGTAAATTAATATGCTGTCAGGTATCTGTTTACATATACAATTTTCATAAACAAATACTGTATAACACTTACCTTTATTATTATATTACAGCTTAACTTATGTAATAATGATTTTATCATATCTTTCACACCATTCCCATACCTTTCATCAACATCTTCAATAAGATACAAACAATAAAGGAGGTATTGTACTGTAAACATATAAATGAACCGTTAATACATGTTATGCAGCATTGTTGAGTAGCCACAACTGAGTGACTGACTGATCTACGGGGAACCGGCAAACAGGGTAATCCACGGCTTCACGCCCATTACAACAGCGCTGCATTGCCACATTTCGTACCAGTGCCCTCACATTCCCAGGCTGTGGTACGTTCATGTGGAGGCAGCTGTATCTTTGATTCATGTCGTGTTGAAACCTTGTAGGTAGATACCATGTTTCAAGTGTAGAACTTCCTAAACTGCTTCTGTTTAGGACCTTATCAACAGCCCATGATGACTCCATACCTGCAATTTATCATTACAAGTCAATAGTGATAAGACCCTCACTTTGCTTAACATACAATCCACCCAGTATTTTCTGTGGAATATCATTTCATTAAATATTAATTATTTCCAGATATTTACTGTAGAGCGCCACCCATCTTTTGTTGGCTCTTGTATAACCTCCTGTTTGATTTTCTGTTGAAAGGATATATCTGTTGAATATTACTGATTATTTTGTAGCTGTGTGGTTAGTTTAGTGTTGACTCCTTCCCCATGGCCCACTAGTGGGTCAAATTCAATGCAAACATTCACAGGTGGTTCACACACATTCTCACTGGGGCCAAAAGGACACCCCATTGCTCTTTATATTTATACCCTGGCATTTCTTCCATACAGAACCTTCTCACTTTCTTTACTTTAGAACCTTTTTGAAAGCTTACCTTTCAAGTATAAATTATTTTTATTGAACCTGGTTTTTTATCATAAAATTGTGAGCCTAATTGGTTATAAAATATCTCTAATTAGTGATTCTCTGTTTATCTTCCAAATTGATTCAATTTAGAAGATAACTCATTAAACCCTTACTAAGAATTAACTTCAGAACTTCGTCATGTTGTTTAGGACTACCTGTTCAACAGTGTATCGCCGCTGGTTCTTTTACAAACTTCATAGGCTCTTTGCTGCACCTCAAGATTGGTTTCTTTTTCCACTTTAGAACTTTAGTGTTTTTACATTTTTATCTGAACATCACTCATATGGAGTTCACTTCAGAAACTTATCATCTAATTATTGTCCAACTCTATACTTTATTGTCCAACTTGTCTGTCGAACATTATTGAAGGTTCATCAAATATTTATCACTTGTTTGCTGTTGAAATTCACCTTCCTCCTCCAATAATAATTGCTGATCAATTATTTTAACAGACTAATTGTTTTCCCTGGTTGTTTTCTTCTTATCCTAGCTTCTACTGTATTGAAGCATAGTACTGTAAGTCATTTGGACAATTCCATGGTTTTTTTTACTTAACTGTGTTCCTGTCATTTGATTATAGACTTTACTTAGATAATGTAATATGGATTAGTTGAACTGTTTCTATTCTTTGAACTATAACAAATGTAGCACTCATTTATTCCCTACACTTTTTAACCAGTTTCTTGATGTAAAAATAATAGGAGCGTTTCATAGCTTTAAACAATGACGTTATTAGTTCGGGTACTTTACTGCGGGCAAGAAGCACGACCAAAACAAGCCTGAGGAGGGAGTACAGTTTTTTTTTATATCCTTAATAATTTAGTCATTTTCAATGACTGCCTCCCTGCTGAGCAAATTGAGTGTTCTGTAATTTACAATGGTTCAAGGTATCAAGCCAAGCAAAGATATGGAAAATAAAAAAAACAAAAATAAAAATATATACAGTATATAAATAAAAAAAATACATGAGTAACGATGGCAGGTTATGGGCCTCTTGCTGCAGTTTTTGCAGGATTCCAGTTGTATACTAGTAGCCAAAAGCTGTTTGAATGTAAAAATGGTACGTACTGTACTGTATATGATTTATGTTTAGTAGTACAGTACTGTATGAAATAGAACGATCATTTATATAATCAGCGCTTGATTTCATCAACAGACGCCACTTTACTATTCCTTGACACTTTAAATACATATACGGGTTAACATTTTCCCTAAGAAATTCTGTGTTGCGTGTACTCTCAGTATTTTTCCACAGTATGTTCCCTTCATTATAAAAAATCAAAAGTCACATGGGTGCCAACGTTTAATCTTGCCAACAATGCTATATACTTCATACTTTATCATTCTTCGCCACTGATCGGCTCATTAGCCGCTTAAGCGGTCATTCACGTCTCTCACACTGTTGGCAAGTATTAGGCATGTACTGGTCTTGAATTAGTTCACACTCGGTGCCACACAACGCTCTCTGGCAGATTGTTCCAAGAGTTCATAACTCTCACTTCGAGAAAGTTTGCCCTGATACTTTTCTGAACTTGTGGCTTCTTTAATCTTAAGCTGTGACCCCTAGTGGGGCAGGCATTCCCCAACTCGAGATATGAACTCTGAGGTGTTTATAGTATAAACATATAAAGTTATCCCTTGTCCACCTGTAGTATAAGCTAGTCAATTGTAGACATTCTTATCTCTCTGGGTACCTGAAGTGCCATACTGCAGGCACCAGTCTGGTGGCCCCTCCTTTAGACGTTTTCAATCAACTGACAGTCTCTAGCATATCTCGAGGACCAGCCGGGATGACAGCATGTACTCCAAACGGGAAAGCACCTCACTTTTGAAGGAGTGTTTAGGTATCTGAACACCCTTCTTATAAGACCCACTAACTTAGTTGCTTGATTCCTCTTCTTCTCACAATGGGCAGAGAACTTCAGTTCATTATCAACATACACCCAGGTCTTGTTCACATTTGGTCTCCATTAATGCTGTTTCTCCAATGGTCACTTCCCCTCTCTTTCTTCCTCCCTCCGCTCCTCCTTACCACACAGCATCTATTCTAAACTTCTAATTGGGTTGGAGAGATGAATTTGATACCATAATGACCCCAAATAAATTATCTACGAGTTGTTTCCAATAAGAGATCCTTAAACAAAATACCCTGTATTTCGACATTATATATATATATATATATATAATAATAAAAATATAATAAAAATATTGATATTGCAGTCAGTAAAATCAGTTCTAATTAAGTTCTAATATTTTGAAAAACAAAAATTCTACATGATACGAGCTTGAATGGAGCTACATGCATGTGTTACAGCAAAGACAGTGGTATTTTCTACTCTTCACAGGAAAATTTCCCTTTCTAAATGATGCATCTCCCACGGAGCTGTATATATTTACACAAACACCACAGTACACATATAATATTGTAAATACTGTAAACAAAATACAGTATACAGTAATGTATACTACTACTATACTATATATACTGTACTGTACTCGCCAACAGATGCTGTCATCTTGAACCTAGAGTAGGCAGACACTGTTTACTCAGCTGAATGTAATACGTAACTATAATCACGTTTTAACACTTATGATGGAGGCTGGATGGGATGTTAATGCGTCCTGTTACTGACCTGACCTGATGCAATATCAGGTCACCCATTGTAGGGTTGGAGGATTAGTGGATCTCATGACCTGAAGATGTCTTTAATAAAGACCAAAGCTAAGGTGCTCCAGTATTTCTCACTTACTGAATGTACAGTATAGTTTACATAACTGAAATCACTTTTTATGTTCTTAACACTGATTTAACACTTTTCTTGGCTGATTTTGCTCTGGTACAGTAATGTACAACACAGGTACTGCACAACACAAATTGTATGTAAAAGCAGCAGCTAGCGAGGGAACAATTCTACAATGGCAGCAGATTAGGAACTAAGCAAACCAAGCAGCTAGGCCACCCACCTGCCTGGCACGTGGGGATGTATTGGAGCGCGGTACAGTACAATCTTTTGGAATGCCCTACAAAATTATTCCCAGGCCCAGAACAGAGAGATTTGGAGAGAGTCTCTGGAATTTTTCTTGGAATTTTCCAGAAAATGCGCTTGATTTTCAACCTGGGAAAATTGTTAACAAACTCGGAATTGAGATAAATTTTCCGGAAAATTTCTTAGCAGATTTAAATTTCCTGCGAGTGGAAGGTTCCGGCTAATGGAGACATCACATACACAGTGTGTGTGTTTGTTTTTATTTATTTTTTTAGAGCCATGCACTGGGGAGCGATGCAGTGCCTTCTTGTCCCCAGTCTCAGAAAGTAAACAAACCATAATGTCATATGAAACACTCCTATTTTCTTTGATCAGTCAATGGAATATGTGTACTGTAATAGATCGACTTATCTGTGTCTTTCCAGAGAGGTTCCAGTCTCTTGTTTCATCTGAAATGAGGTGGTGATCAGGTTTTTTTAACTATATGAATTACAAGAATGTATGAGAATGAAAACATAAATTTTTCATTAGGATTTTATTTTGTTGTCACTTGTTTATGTTTTAGTTATAAATACCTAGTTTGTGATGCTAATAATGCAGAAGGTAAATGTTTTATATTTTCTATGGGGTGGCAAAATGTCAACCAGTAGAGAATACAGATGAAAACATTCTTGTTTTTAATAGTAAATATTTCCATATTCAACAGTCAAGAGAGCCATAAGTCAGAGAAATATAATATATTTATTATTTTCTTCAGTAATATATAATTTGATAGCAGATTGCCACCTCATTACAGATTATGTTCTTGTTTTATTTATATGGCTTGCCTTCATTACAGGAACCCGTGGAAGTCAGTCAGGTAGAGTACACTTTTAAGGTAATGCTTCCCATTTTCTCTTTGCTGCCCGTTTTATGTGATCTAATGTTTCAATACTGTGAACAGATAAGCGATGTTTCTTTTTCAGTAAAACTCTTTTTAAAGCATTTGGAAATGCCTTAGAGCTCTAGTGTTTCAATGACAATACTGTACTGTACAGTATAACAATCATCGCTTATCCTTTCATCGGTGATTGCACAAGCACTTGAAATTTACAAAACTTCCCTACATACTAATGATATATATATATATATATATATATATATATATATATATATATATATATATATATATATATATATATATATATATATATATATATATATGCTGATAACCACCAGGAAAGAAGAAAACACGAAGTTCCCAAGCGCTTTCGTGTAATTCACATCTTCAGGGGTGAGTACTCACCCCTGAAGATGTGAATTACACGAAAGCGCTTGGGAACTTCGTGTTTTCTTCTTTCCTGGTGGTTATCAGCATATACCTAGATCACGCGCACCTACAGTGATTTACTTGCGTATATATATATATATATGTATATATATATATTTATGTATGTATATATATATATGTGTATATATATACATATATATATATATAATTGAACACACACACACCCCACAACAGGAAAGTCTTCTAGGTAGTAGATAATGACGAAAATTGCGATGTTATTTACTTAGACTTTAGCAAAGCATTTGACAGAGTACCGCATCAGAGGCTTCTGAGAAAAGTTAAGGCTCGTGGTATCGAGGGGAAAGTTTTAAATTGGATAAAATCATGGCTCACCGATAGAACACAGAGGGTCAGCGTAGATGGTGTTAAATCTGAGTGGGGCTGTGTAACCAGTGGGGTTCCCCAGGGGTCAGTACTAGGCCCACTCTTGTTCATAATCTACATAAACGATCTAGATACTGGGATCAGCAGTGACATAAGCAAGTTTGCGGATGACACCAAAATAGGGCTGCAAATTAATTCAGGGCAAGATGCAAATGCATTACAGGAGGATCTAAATAAACTGCAGGGGTGGTCTGAAAAATGGCAAATGAAATTTAACACCAGCAAGTGCAGCGTACTTAATATTGGAAGAACAAATACTTATAATGTATACAGCCTTAACAACATCAACCTAGAGAAGTCGACTTGTGAAAAAGACCTAGGGGTACTTGTAAGCCCGGACCTACGGCCTGGAAAACAGTGCGTTAATGTTCGAAATAAGGCAAACAGAGTATTGGGTTTTATATCTAGAAGTGTAAGTAACAAGAGTGCAGAGGTCTTATTGCAACTATATCTTGCGCTAGTCAGGCCACACCTCGATTATGCGGTTCAGTTCTGGTGCCCCTATTATAGAATGGATAAAAATTCACTAGAGTCGGTGCAGCGAAGAATGACAAAAATGATTCCGGGACTTAGAAACCTTCCATATCAGGATATGCTAAAGAGACTTAACTTGCATTCCCTAGAAAGACGAAGAGTGCGGGGAGATATGATAGAAGTATTTAAGTGGGTGAAAGGAATCAATAGAGGGGATATAGATAAAGTTCTTATAATATCCGAGCAGGATAGGACTCTGAGCAACGGATTCAAGTTGGATAAGTTTAGGTTTAAGAGGGAGATAGGAAGAAACTGGTTCACAAATAGGGTGGTGGACGAGTGGAACAAGCTTAGCAACTTTGTAGTAAGTGCGGGAACTCTGGAAAGTTTCAAAAGGAGGCTAGATAGATTCATGGATGATAGAGAGTGGTAGTAACTCTCGACAGGAGCTGCCATGCACAGGCCAACTGGCCTATTGCAGTCTCCTTATTTTCTTATGTTTTTTAGCACACACACACACACACACACTCCCCACAACACACACACACACACACACACACACAGTAATTGTTCACCTTCATTTCTGAATCATGTATAGTACTGTATCTGCATTTCAAAATTATGACTATCCTATATTTTCGAGATGGATGACACTGTCTTACCACATGTGAGTATGTTGGTGATGGAGCAGTTGTAATAGTGTGACCATCAAACACTCGTGCACCAGTAAGGCCTCTAACTCAGTAGACATTGTTTGCATCGTATCAACAATCCACATAAATCGAGAGTTAGCCACTTGCAATTGAAATGCACATGAATGCCAAACACGTTAGTTACTCTCTTTCAGTGTTATTGCTTTGTAGAAGAATTAACACATTAACAAATTTGAATATTTACCTTTCATGCATGAATCTAAAACCAGAACACTTAGGGACAAGATCAGAGATCTGCCTTGCTCATTGAATTTCTGCTTCACTTAAGTTATATTATTCTATTATCACTTAATAATAATGTGATATTCATTGTTGATAATTATTATTATTATCAACAATAGTAAATATGTGTTGCTTGAATACTGAAGTTTGTGATGCACAAATCCAGTCATCTCAAAAGTTATAGTGCAGGTATATGTAAAACAAATACCGTACTGTAGTAATCCCAAACAAGATGAAATTATCCTAATAGTCCTGACTTCTGTTGATTAAGCATAACATTGAACAAAGTTGGTAATACACCCACCTTAAAAACTTCATTAGAATGATGACTTATTTACAAGATAATGATGAGTCATATAGTGTACTGTACTATGTACAGTATCAGGTGCAATTCATGATCCTAAACTTGTATACTATTGCCTTGCTGATTGTACCATACTATTATAGAAGGATTATATTTCTCTTTGTTTGTATCTTGATACATAAAAAATCTAATTCAATACTGTCATACTGCACTTTATTTTCAAAAACATGTGAAGCAAATAAAGGAGAACTGTAATGGCTTGTCACGCAACCAAGTTTGTCTCGGAAGGGTATGGCAGCCTCAGTCTATTTGTATATATACTGTACAGTCCTGTACTGTGTGAATATCAGTGACCAGATAATACGGTTTTGGCTTGTGAGGTTACACTGTACAGTATATCCTAGATGTACACACTTTGTTTCAAATGAAGTTTCACAAAGATATTTCTGTACTTTGTATCCATTAAAAGATTTTTATTATAAAACTCATCATTGAAAAGAACTTATCATGCAAAAGATGCTATATGTGTATACTGTGCAGTGTTGGGGGAATCCAAAATTGTAACTTCATTGTAATAATTATTACAAATAGATTTTTAAGAATTTAGAGTTCATGTAGTACAGTATGTCACGTTTACAGCTGGAGATTAAAACATCCACTACCAAAAGTGAAGTAGAGGGATTATCTACTACTTACCACAAGTCTTGGGCAACTCATTTATAGCCAAACAAGCCTAAAGAATGAAAGTCCAGAATTCCAAGACTATTTTGACGAACTAATTTTTTTAAATTAAATTTGAAAGTTCTTTACCCTTCCCAACCATACTTGATTCTTCATGATGAAACATTATTACGATAGTTCTCACCGAGGGAAAAAGGCTGGGAGTTTAAATGTGATGCATTACACATGCTCCATAACCCTCGTCTCTTTCTCAGTTATAAGTTCAGACAACAGAACCAATGCCCCAATGCCAGTCACCTGAACGCCTCATTAAATGCTTGCTCGCATGCCCCATTTTTGTTGGCAGCGAAATGCTTCTACTTCCACTTATGAGCATTTGCCTAGGATTTGACTGTAGCCACACAGACCAGGTATTAGTGTTAGTGATCGGGATTTATTTATTTGGCACTACAGCAGCATTTACCTTTAACAACCCAGTGGCTGGTTAGCTGATTACAGGGCAAACACTGTTTGACAGTGCATCCTTTTCTTTGTGGCAAGTAATGTGGCCAATCCTTTTTACAAAAATAGTTTCTAACGAGGGTTGGGATCTGGCCCGAGGCACTACATGAGCATCTAGCATGGTGGACCTCGTGAGTGAGGAAAAGGGCAAAACAGTTTAGCAGGTAGATTCTCCATTACCCAGTGATTAATGTAATTTTGTAAACCATAATACCTGTAGTCACAGTTAATCTGACAGAGTGGTAACAGTTGCTAATTATTAGGTCACACACAGGGTGAGGTAAGTTGTATTTAGCCATTATGGAACAGTAGACATGGGCAGGTTGAGTGAGGTAAATATTTTGACACCATTTTATACAGTAGGATATGTTGTGTGTTGGGATTAGTTATTTAGATATCGGCTTCAAATCATCACTTGTCACTACTTAATCTGATTGTTTGGGAACATCACCATCTGATGCTGTGTTATAGAGCAAAGTGGCCAGTTTAGTAGATGCCAAATACTGCACAGCAAACACTTTGTTTTACCAATATTAACCAACTTTAGGAGCATTTTTTTTAAACCTAGATTTTTCAAGCTGGACCCCAGGATGCAGTACATAAAAAGTACAGTACTTGAAAAAGCAGTGGTACACATGGAATTTTTAACCCAAGGGTCCCAGATGCATCAAAATATGAGGCGATTATAATACCCAGATGATTATAAATTACAATAAATAGAATAGAGTAAGCTGTGCTGCTGCACTTAGGTGATGCTGAGAACAAAAGCTCCACATTCCACTGGGATCATATCTCACTACTGATGGGCTATTTATTCCAACTGCATTATGCTTGGTATAGAATGTTTAATGGCATTTGTTTTGCATCAAATACTGTTTATACCAGGCAATATATATATATATATATATATATATATATATATATATATATATATATATATATATATATATATATATATATATACTGTATATATATATATGTGTGTGTGTGTGTGTGTGTGACGTTCAGCCACGGCCCTTTCATGGCAGATGCATGGTATTTTGGATAAGTCTTTACAGTTACTCCAAATTTAGGGGATATTCAACAGTTACAGATAAGAGATTTGCAGATATTTGAGAGTCCACTATACAGTAAATCAGGCAAATTTCAGTTTTGAAACTTGTGCATTAAATTTCACCAAGTGGACTACATGACTGAGAACAATATACAGACTTAGTCATGAAAAAGTGTGACAATTACATATACTGTACACAGTACTGTACAATAATGAGATCAGTGTCAGATATTTTAATGCATTTTCTATTACACTGCTTGAGAATCAGTTCTTGATCGTGTATTGGTTCTCACTTTTAATATTTGAAATTCTGTGATATGTTACTCACCGGGACAGTAGCTTAAAACACTCTGGTGACATATCATGAATGTGTTATCACTAGCCAGTAAAGGTGCAGTTTGTTGATAATATCACAATGTGTGCTTGTCTTATGCCTTGCCATGTTGGCAAAAAGATTTGAAAATTTTGTTTTTGTTCAAAATGTCAATATAGATGCTGATTAAGGGTTTTGGGACAAAAAGTTGTTATATTGGAAATTACTTGTTGTAATGACTCTTGGAGTAGTACAGTAATTTAATTTATTTTGCAACCCTAATTACTGATCACCTGTAATTTTTCAATGGTGATTTGTGTGTGTGTTTTTCTGTGTGTAGAGTACTTAAGTAGTTAAAGGCCATTACAGGAATACCTCACTATTCGCAACCCCACTTAACTGCAATTTATATTTTAACCCCCTTATCAATATTCGCAATTGAAAAGTTACAATACTCTACAATAATACAGTATTTCAAACCGGGCAGGCTAGCTGTAGCTCTTATATTCTGACGTAAGGTCCGTTTCACACATACTCAAGTGAAGTAGGCCTAAGTAAAGCCCGACATATGTGGAGACATGGCAGGTCGCCAACCACCTTCGCTACATGACCTTACCTCTCCCCTTACTGGGCCAACCTTTGAGTTAGTTGCATTGTTGTTACTTTTCAACTCGTAATTTTGAGTACAGTATATATACGTATTTTTATTCAATTTCTTTTACTTTTTTACATGCACACAATTGTTCATATAGAATGTGCAAAAAAATAAAAGAATGATTACCATAAGGTCCAAAATAGAGATAATCATTTCTTATGTCTACACGAGTTAGTGTGATCGTAGGAGGGAAAGGGGGTGGTGGTCACTGGAGTGGGAGGGGTTGCAGCATCAGGGTGGTGTGAGGTAGTGGTGACAGGTGGGCACGGGAGTATGGTGGTGGTGTGAGGTAGTGGTGACAGGTGGGCACGGGAGTATGGTGGTGGTGTGGGGTAGTAGTGGCTGGTGGTCACAGGAGTGTGGTGGTGGTGTGGGGTAGTGGTGACAGGTGGGCACGGGAGTATGGTGGTGGTGTGGGGTAGTAGTGGCTGGTGGTCACAGGAGTGTGGTGGTGGTCATGGCAGTGTGGTGCAGACATGTCAACTCTCATGGTTTTAAAGTCTATCTCAGGATCTCATGGATAAACCCAAAGATCTCACGGAGTTCTACACCTGCGGCTTGCTAGCATTGTGAGCAGGGCACTTAAAGAGCATTTTAAATCAAATTTGGTTGAAGAAATTAAATCAAAACCATATTCTTTAGCAATTGGTGGATCAAACAACACAGGACTGCTGAAAATGAACACATTAACAGTACTCATTTTAGCTCATGATGAAGTATGTACTCAGCTGTTTGACATGTACCAGACTAAAGGATCTACAGCTGAAGACATTGTTAAGAAAATTGGTGAAACCTTAGTGCAGCACAACATTTTGTGGGATATCTGTGTCAGCGTTGATGTGGATAATGCTTCTGTAAACCTCGGAAAGTGAAACTCAATCATGACCAGGATAACAAAGAAAAACCCTCGGTTTTCTTCAATGGCTGCCCCTGTCGCAGTATTTACAACATTGCTTGGAAGACTGGAGATGCTTACTGCTTACATAAAAACAACAGGCTTTGATGCTGAACAATTTGTGTGTGGACATTTACCACTGGTTTGACAAATCAACAAAAAGGAAGCTGTCTCCTCAAGAATCTTGCATGTTTAGTGATGCAGGATATGCAGGCGTGATCAAACATGTACCTACCCGCAAGTTGAGCCTGGAAAATGCTATTTTGAGAATGTAACAGAAGTTTGCTAGCCTCAAAAGCTATTTCCTGAACAGTGATGACAGCCAAGCAAGATTTAAATGTCTGCAGCAACAATATGAGGATCCCATGACAAGTTTATTTCTTTTTCTATCAGTCGGTACTATAACTGTTTATTCATGTGAATAAGTGCATTCAGTTGGAGAACCAACTCATCTCAGTTTTGCATGATGTGTTGCATGAATTCCTTATACAATTTGCCTGCTGATTTCTAGATGTCCAGATGGTGAAAGACGTTGGAGCAGAGATGATAAACCTTGATGATGGCATATGTCCATGAAGACTGATGAGCAGCTGGACATGGAATCTCAACAAAAAGAACGCTCCAGAAAATGTTCTACTATGACAACAGATCTTTTTGTGTACAGCACAACCATTTAACTACGCTAAAGGCCATTTGCCTCCAGATGACCCTGTGCTCAAGATTGCCATGTTTCTCAACTTTGCAAAGAGAATCAGCAGAATTGTCTCAACTTAAATACTTTATTGACCGGTATAGTATTCATCTATCCTTCCAGTTAACAGTGATGTGGCAAATATTTAATTATTAATGGAGGAGTTTATTTCCTATCACTTGCTAGAAGAAAGGGATGGACCAGCAGAAGTGTGGGAAAAGGCAGCAATATAGGTTGAGGATACTGTTAAGTCGGGTGAGCCCAGTCTACAGTCTATAGATGTTGCTTGGGAACACTTATATACCACACTCAAATGCAGCTAAGAAATAATAATTCAAAGATAAGGAAAACAAAACACCCTTCTGTCCCCCATCTAGATCCAGAAAAAAAACTGAAAGCATAGTTACTACTAAAATGGCTCTTCGAAAGAATACTCCAGCTTACAAATTCGAACTTCCAAAGGAGTTTCTCATCACAGCTAAGGAAACCAGGGAATACAACCAAGTTCACAGCAACAAACGGTAAAACACTTCTCAAAGCAGATAATAACTGTCTACTTCAATGAAAAAATAAAATAAACAGAAATATTGTATTTTTATGACATTTCTCTTAAAATTTAAAGTGCTTTACCTGCTGTGGGGTAGTACTTTAAAATAGCAGTTGACTCTTTTACTTAATTTCATGGATTTGCATGCTTCAAGGTTGACGTCTCTGGTAGTGAGGTAGTGGTGGTTGGTGGTCACGAGAGTGGTGGTATGAGGTGGTGGTGGTTGGTGGTCACGAGAGTGGTGGTGTGAGGTGGTGGTGGTTAGTGGTCATGGGAGTGTGGTGGTGGTGGGTAGTGTGAGGTAGTGGTGGCTGGTGGTCATGGAAGTGTGGTGGTGGCTGGTGGTCATGGGAGTGTGGTGGTGGTGGGTAGTGTGAGGCAGTGGTGGCTGGTGGTCATGGGAGTGTGGTGGTGGTCGGTAGTGTGAGGTAGTGGTGGCTGGTGGTCATGGGAGTGTGGTGGTGGTGGGTAGTGTGAGGTAGTGGTGGCTGGTGGTCATGGGAGTGTGGTGGTGGCGGGTAGTGTGAGATAGTGGTGGCTCGTGGTCATGGGAGTGTGGTGGTGGTGGGTAGTGTGAGGTAGTGGTGGCTGGTGGTCATGGGAGTGTGGTGGTGGTGGGTAGTGTGAGGTAGTGGTGGCTGGTGGTCATGGGAGTGTGGTGGTGGTGGGTAGTGTGAGGTAGTGCTGGCTGGTGGTCATGGGAGTGTGGTGGTGGTGGGTAGTGTGAGGTGCTGGTGGTCATGGGAGTGTGGTGGTGGTGGTGGGTAGTGTGAGGTAGTGGTGGCTGGTGGTCATGGGAGTGTGGTGGTGATGGGTAGTGTGAGGTAGTGGTGGCTGGTGGTCATGGGAGTGTGGTGGTGGTGGGTAGTGTGAGGTAGTGGTGGCTGGTGGTCATGGGAGTGTGGTGGTGGTGGGTAGTGTGAGGTAGTGGTGGCTGGTGGTGGGTAGTGTGAGGTAGTGGTGGCTGGTGGTCATGGAAGTGTGGTGGTGGTGGCTGGTGGTCATGGGAGTGTGGTGGTGGCTGGTGGTCATGGGAATGTGGTGGTGGTGGGTAGTGTGAGGTAGTGGTGGCTGGTGGTGGGTAGTGTGAGGTAGTGGTGGCTGGTGGTGGGTAGTGTGAGGTAGTGGTGGCTGGTGGTCATGGGAGTGTGGTGGTGGGTAGTGTGAGGTAGTGGTGGCTGGTGGTCATGGGAGTGTGGTGGTGGTGGGTAGTGTGAGGTAGTGGTGGCTGGTGGTCATGGGAGTGTGGTGGTGGTGGGTAGAGTGAGGTAGTGGTGGCTGGTGGTCATGGGAGTGTGGTGGTGGTGGGTAGTGTGAGGTAGTGGTGGCTGGTGGTCATGGGAGTGTGGTGGTGGTGGGTAGTGCGAGGTAGTGGTGGTGGTGGGTAGTGTGAGGTAGTGGTGGCTGGTGGTCATGGGAGTGTGGTGGTGGTGGGTAGTGTGAGGTAGTGGTGGCTGGTGGTCATGGGAGTGTGGTGGTGGTGGGTAGTGTGAGGTAGTGGTGGCTGGTGGTCATGGGAGTGTGGTTGTGGTGGTGGGTAGTGTGAGGTAGTGGTGGCTGGTGGTCATGGAAGTGTGGTGGTGGTGGGTAGTGTGAGGTAGTGGTGACTGGTGGTCATGGGAGTGTGGTGGTGGTGGGTAGTGTGAGGTAGTGGTGGCTGGTGGTCATGGGAGTGTGGTGGTGGTGGGTAGTGTGAGGTAGTGGTGGCTGGTGGTCATGGGAGTGTGGTGGTGGTGGCTGGTGGTCATGGAAGTGTGGTGGTGGTGGGTAGTGTGAGGTAGTGCTGGCTGGTGGTCATGGGAGTGTGGTGGTGGTGGGTAGTGTGAGGTAGTGGTGGCTGGTGGTCATGGGAGTGTGGTGGTGGTGGTGGGTAGTGTGAGGTAGTGGTGGCTGGTGGTCATGGGAGTGTGGTAGTGGTGGTGGGTAGTGTGAGGTAGTGGTGGCTGGTGGTCATGGGAGTGTGGTGGTGGTGGGTAGTGTGAGGTAGTGCTGGCTGGTGGTCATGGGAGTGTGGTGGTGGTGGGTAGTGTGAGGTAGTGGTGGCTGGTGGTCATGGGAGTGTGGTGGTGGTGGTGGGTAGTGTGAGGTAGTGGTGGCTGGTGGTCATGGGAGTGTGGTGGTGGCTGGTGGTCATGGGAGTGTGGTGGTGGTGATGGGTAGTGCGAGGTAGTGGTGGTGGTGGGTAGTGTGAGGTAGTGGTGGCTGGTGGTCATGGGAGTGTGGTGGTGATGGGTAGTGTGAGGTAGTGGTGGTGGTGGGTAGTGTGAGGTAGTGGTGGCTGGTGGTCATGGGAGTGTGGTGGTGATGGGTAGTGTGAGGTAGTGGTGGCTGGTGGTCATGGGAGTGTGGTGGTGGTGGGTAGTGCGAGGTAGTGGTGGTGGTGGGTAGTGTGAGGTAGTGGTGGCTGGTGGTCATGGAAGTGTGGTGGTGGTGGGTAGTGCGAGGTAGTGGTGGCTGGTGGTCATGGGAGTGTGGTTGTGGTGGGTAGTGTGAGGTAGCGGTGGTTGGTGGTCATGGGAGTGTGGTGGTGGTGATGGTGGGTAGTGTGAGGTAGTGGTGGTTGGTGGTCATGGGAGTGTGGTGGTGGTGGGTAGTATGAGGTAGTGGTGGCTGGTGGTCATGGGAGTGTGGTTGTGGTGGTGGGTAGTGTGAGGTAGTGGTGGCTGGTGGTCATGGGAGTGTGGTTGTGGTGGGTAGTGTGAGGTAGTGGTGGTTGGTGGTCATGGGAGTGTGGTGGTGGTGGCTAGTGTGAGGTAGTGGTGGCTGGTGGTCATGGGAGTGTGGTGGTGGTGGTGGGTAGTGTGAGGTAGTGGTGGCTGGTGGTCATGGGAGTGTGGTAGTGGTGGTGGGTAGTGTGAGGTAGTGGTGGCTGGTGGTCATGGGAGTGTGGTGGTGATGGGTAGTGTGAGGTAGTGGTGGCTGGTGGTCATGGGAGTGTGGTGGTGGTGGTGGGTAGTGTGAGGTAGTGGTGGCTGGTGGTCATGGGAGTGTGGTGGTGGTGGGTAGTGTGAGGTAGTGGTGGCTGGTGGTCATGGGAGTGTAGTGGTGGCTGGTGGTCATGGGAGTGTGGTGGTGGTGGGTAGTGTGAGGTAGTGCTGGCTGGTGGTCATGGGAGTGTGGTGGTGGTGGGTAGTGTGAGGTAGTGGTGGCTGGTGGTCATGGGAGTGTGGTAGTGGTGGTGGGTAGTGTGAGGTAGTGGTGGCTGGTGGTCATGGGAGTGTGGTGGTGGTGGGTAGTGTGAGGTAGTGGTGGCTGGTGGTGGGTAGTGTGAGGTAGTGGTGGCTGGTGGTCATGGGAGTGTGGTGGTGGTGGGTAGTGTGAGGTAGTGGTGGCTGGTGGTCATGGGAGTGTGGTGGTGGTGGGTAGTGTGAGGTAGTGGTGGCTGGTGGTCATGGGAGTGTGGTTGTGGTGGGTAGTGTGAGGTAGTGGTGGCTGGTGGTCATGGGAGTGTGGTGGTGGTGGGTAGTGTGAGGTAGTGGTGGCTGGTGGTGGGTAGTGTGAGGTAGTGGTGGCTGGTGGTCATGGGAGTGTGGTGGTAGCTGGTGGTCATTGGAGTGTGGTGGTGGTGGGTAGTGTGAGGTAGTGGTGGCTGGTGGTCATGGGAGTGTGGTGGTGGTGGGTAGTGTGAGGTAGTGGTGGCTGGTGGTCATGGGAGTGTGGTTGTGGTGGGTAGTGTGAGGTAGTGGTGGCTGGTGGTCATGGGAGTGTGGTGGTGGTGGGTAGTGTGAGGTAGTGGTGGCTGGTGGTCATGGGAGTGTGGTGGTGGTGGGTAGTGTGAGGTAGTGGTGGCTGGTGGTCATGGGAGTGTGGTGGTGGTGGGTAGTGTGAGGTAGTGGTGGCTGGTGGTCATGGGAGTGTTGTGGTGGTGGGTAGTGTGAGGTAGTGGTGGCTGGTGGTCATGGGAGTGTGGTTGTGGTGATGACTCTTCATGCATAATGTAAAAAGAAAAAAAGAAATGATTATTATAAGGTTAAAAACTTACAACATAATGAAGCCCAAGCGGCTAACGAGACTATCAGTGGTGAAGAGGATAGAAGAAACACTTTTTACAATCACTGGAGTCGCCTGGGTTGTGTGAGTGGTGACGGAGATCTCAGCTGGTCCAGTTCCCAAGCCCACTGAAACTATTTACCAACTGGCAATGCGGTATTTTTTTCTTTTCTTTTATTTATTCGTATATTTTTTATTTATTCCTCACGTTTACTGGTACTACCAGTATGCACGTAACCCTGGTCTCTAATAGCATTGGACAATGAAGAGTATATATCGAAAAATATGTGGTGAAAGTTGCCGGCTGGGAACGCATCCACCCGCCCCCCATTTACATTCATTCTTTTGGGAAAAATTGCCCGAAGATTTGCAGTTTCATTACTCACAATGACTTTTAAGAACTCGTATGTTGCGATAACCGGGGTATTCCTAATTTCAAGAGAAAAAAAATTGTCAAAAAGAAATCACCAAAGCTAGCCACTTTGGCAATAGAACTTTTCTTTTCTTTTTAATCTCAATACAGTACTACAAGTAATCATCATCATTGAGGGTGGACCTGCTTTGCTGGTATGTTGCCATTGTTCCTACACCAAATTACGTATAGGTGACACGAAGCATTTACTCATACAAAATTATCAAATCTAACAGTCAAAAAGCTTTTAAGGAAAATGGAGATGCAGAACAGTCCCAAGTTATATTTATATCACTTGATTGATGAATTTTAATTTTCATTGGGCTCTGTGCACCTGTTCCCGCACTGTAATTGATAAACTAACAAAGTTGACAGTAGACCTTTCGAGACTTGTCAAATCCCTGTACCTGGTAGATCCTTCAAAGTCTACTTAACATACTTCAGGGGTAGTTTTATAGTTAATGAGGCTGAATAGCTTTTAAACATGAGAATGTAATTCTTTTTATCATGCTCAGAATCCATTTAGTTTATTTTAATCAAAATTAACCTGTCAGAAGTATGAAAAAATAAGTAAGAAATTCTGCTCATAGAATTGTAGTTCTGTCTGGTCAATCTTTGCAGTATACCAGGAGTGGAAACCCACTATCTCTGGTGTCTGTACCAAGTGGCCCAGATGGTCATGACAGTATTTTGAGATCTCACACAGAGCACATTCTATTCAGGTTTTTCTTATTAGCTGTGGCAACAATTTTTTTTTTAGCAATATCACAAATACTCCAGTTTCCTTCAAAATCTTTTAACGGGCTTTTTTTTTTTTTTTTTTGCAGCCACACAAGAAGGCTCCTCCACACCCGATCCGAGTGGCCAAGTCGATCGATGTCATCTCTCGCATTGTCTTCCCTCTTGGCTTCTTCATCTTCCTCTTCTACTTCTTCGCTACTTACAGGGGCTTTTCCCCATGAGTCCACGTTCATTCCCTCCTCCCAACCATCATCTTGGTCATCCTCACAGATCCCTAGCCTTGAACTTGAAGACCACTTTCTCTGTCTCGTCTCTACTGCCTGACGACCCACCCATGGAGAAGTGCGCCTGCAAGATACAAGATTACAACCCAACGCCTCATCCACAAATGACCACTACATCTTACCTTGCATGTACTCCAATCTTGAATTGTTTATCTTACCTGCAGATGTTTCAAGGCACAATATTTATAATGTTTTAATGCTCATGTGAAAGAAAAATACTATATATCTTCACATATTCTTAAATGCTATAATAGTATGTCTTGATCAGATAAGGCTCACAAAAAGGGAAAAAGTATGTTATGGGGCACCTTTTAATGATCAAAAGATCTCATTTGTAACATCAACTTGTAAATACAACATTCTTAGTTGTTATGCCTTTTGTAACAATATTCATTTCTGTTGTTATCGGCTCCCATGATGTTTCAAAGTGTAAGGTTTGTTGAACACGTCAAAAGGGCACTTGCATTTACAATTTAGGCCCATTAGCATTCAGACTCATAGGGGTTTTTGTAATATATATTTGCATACTACTATTTTCATGTATATTCTGCATTGAAAGGGATATGATGTTGTTGAACAAAAACTATGAGAAAGTTTTTGCTGGAGGACACTTTTGTATTTTAAGGTGGTTTTGGGGAGTTGTAGTGACACCCTAGGTTGATAGTTATATATTTTAAAAAGTTGTATTTCATTTCAGTTCATGTTCTCAGTAATTTTAATAATATTTACTGTTATTTTTCATCATATTGCATATTGTTAAACGTCCACAACTGACAATGCTATCCATAGTGGCCATACAGGATCTCCTACAGACCCAAATATTAGAACATAATAATATAACAGTTCACTGTACACCCATGAACTCTTGCTGCTGAGAGATGAAAGACAGCTGCCAGCTTGTACTGATTCTGTATCATTGATTAGATATGAAAAAATTTAAGAGACGATGAAAGGTTTGTAAGATAGAATGACCTTCTTGCAGTCCCTTGAAGTGCCGGTTCCCTCCTGTACTGCCTACCTCACCAACGTAAGACAAGATGTACCTCATCTTTTGACCCTGCGCCTGCTGTTTATCCAACAATTTTATTAATTTTATAATAGCATCTCTAAATTAAACAAGAGGTTTTTTTAATATATATATATATATATATATATATATATATATATATATATATATATATATATATATATATATATATATATATATTTATATTTATATATATTAACGGTTTTCCCAAGGAAATCTTCAAACATGTTGACCTTCATCAGAACACCTGGGGTGGGAGTATGCTCTCAAGAGCAAGGGACTCTTTGTTCATGGTCACTATTTAACCAGACAGAACTGTTTCTGAAAATGATACACTAACAGAACTTTCAAGTGTCGAAACAAAATTTAAACATAATAGGAGAGGTCAATATACTAGCAAAAGTCTAAGCATGTCAGGGCTGAAATACTATAGATATCTATAAAATATCTTGACCACCATGCTCTGCACCTCTGCCTCTCACTCACCAAATGTGGTTAAAAAACCAATGGATCTAGTTTTGCCTTGAGTGGGAGCCTGGTGCTGACACACAATACAGGAATTGTTGGTTACCTGGTGGCTCCTCTTCACAAAAATGCCAAATTACTTAGTTATACCCACAGCTTTGGAGAGGCCTCATCTAGCAGTGGATAAATATGGCTCGGATTTTAGCGAAACATAAAAAGTAAAGGTAACTTAAAAGGAAATAGAGGGTTTGGTTTGTGTAGCTAAAAAATGTGTGCAACTCCCCCCCCCCCCCCCCCCCAACCCCCCCCCCCCAACCCCCCAAACACGCACACACAAATTTGTGTCTCGCTCACCCACCCAATTATTTACATACCTTTTATGTATGAACTAACTGTTCTTAGCAAAATTCACCACACAAGAAAAGCAAGATGGTACTTTTGTTGAGATTTGAGTCAGAAATAGTTATCAGATTTGAGAGAAAAGAGTCAGCTGCTTCACTTGGGTAAGCAATGCTGAGAAGATCAAGACTGGAATGGTGTCCACTATTTCATTATACTCATAGATACTGTAATCTCAAGTTTTGTGTTTGTACAGGTATTTGTGAAATAAGATTACAGTATGGATACTGTATTTGGTCCATGAGAGAGATTTGGAGTATAAATCCTTATTTTATCATGTTAAATTTGTCTCTGTTTTAGCAGTTTCACTATGGATACTAATTACCAGGAATGTAATCTCCCTGTACAGTGAGACACCGGTGTGTCTGTGTGTGTGTGTGTCTCTAGTCCTACCATTTTCAATCCACTGCTGGACGTGCCACCCGCACAGCTGATGAGATTCACTAAATGCAAATGATGAGATTAACCATTCCTTAATGGTAATTTTACACTGAAAGGTGTGTATATATATATATATATATATATATATATATATATATATATATATATATATATATATATATATATATATATATATATATATATATATACAGTATTACCCCGCTTTACACGGTTTCACTTTCCGTGATTTCTCATTTACCCGGTATCTTGCCAGAACCGGACTTTCACTCACTTTCCACGGTTCATCTACTCATATACGCGGTGAAGTATAATTTTTTTTTATTTAGCTCATAAAATTCATACAAATTACCCGACCAGAATATAATTTACATTGCTGGAATTCTTACAATATGATGATCATTTTGAATATAAACATCATGGATTTTGCATTAGACATACAAATTTTAGATCTTATGTAATAATTTGGTTTACACAAGCAAATATTTTATCTTTTGTGTAAAATATACCGGGTATGAAGTTTACATTCAAAATATTCCCTGACCTGCAAGGAATCCAGAAATGTCAATTTTATTATCCTAACTATAGTCTGAGGTATTATTTATTACTAAACGTTAAAATCTAGTGTTTTCACCCAATCATTTCTCAGAGAGGTAGGAGCTAGTGAGCTGGGAAGAGGGGGGGGGGGGGGATTTGAGTCCATTATTTGAATGGACATTAACCTGGCGACTGTATTTCTCTTAAATATTAATTGTGTGAGCATACCATCATAAAATTTAGATGTTATTTTTACTACAACATAGGTATTGTGTCGGAAAAAGTGGAGTTTGGGGGTCGGGCCAGTCTCTATTGGAATTAATCCCATATGTTCTGTTGTTCACTTTATGCGGTTTTCACTTTCCGTGGTACCCTGTGGGTTCAATTGACCACGTAAATCGGGGTACTACTGTATATGTGTGTGTGTGTGTGTGTGTGGTCATTTATCCAAGTTGTGGGGAAACTCAACCTTGCTGAATGGGGACCAATGAGACATCAGCCATAGCATGAGATGCACCTCTACATAAATGTATTACTGTACTCACAGACACACACACACACATATACATTCAGTATAAGATAAGATAGATCTTCCAGGTGAGAAGAAATGACAAATGTGGAAACTGAAACACCTTAGGTAATTGGAAGAGCATTTTTGTTAATTTCTGTTATGTCAAATTTTCTAGTTATTTGTTATACTGATAGTATAGCATAGCTCGTAACAAGGTAGAAATAATCCAATGATGTGCTGTACTTTATATATTAATTAACAAAGTTCACTACAAGGTAAGTACTGCACAGTATAAGGCTAACCACCATTTCCATTGTTGAAGATCGACCTTGTAGATGGATGGATTAATATTGGTACTGGTCCTTAGTTACATGGATTTAATTGATTAATGTTACATGAAGATGTCTAAATTTAAACAATTTAACTTGAAATTGCCCTGAACACCTGCAGCCCTGTACTGTTTGTACTATGTATTAACTGTTACACAGCAGTAATGATTCATTCTTGAACTTTTTTTTGCACTTAAAGGACACAATTTTCCAGCTTCTTTGCTCTTTTTTCTAGAGAATATGGTCTTGCTAATGTCCAAATCCTTCTTTACTCACTTATTTTTTTCCATTTTATCTGAATTAATACTTTGTTTGGTTTAAGTCTTTAGACTCACAAGATCTGTATTATAAGCCACTGTTAATTTGCCAAGTTAACAAGGTGTCCAAATAAGACAAAAAAGAAGTGATGTTCAAGTACCCTAAGCCAGTGGTGACAATAAACCAAGTACCTTTTGTACTCCAAGATTTCCAGTACTGTATGTCAGTCTACTCATTGTGTGTACCTTACCCTAACACAACACATTTGACTCTTGTACATAATTTAATTGTCAAAATTCTGAATATTGTGCGTAGAGTATAGACATGCCAACTGAAGGCATGTGTGGGGCCGAAGAGTAATTTAATCATGGGTTTGACACTCGACCAGTAGAAGAGGATTGATATTCAAGGTCATAACCAGTCTAGACTGAACTGTTTTGAAAGTGATTGAATAAACTCAGTTCTAAAAAAAATCCAGAAAATTTTCAGTTGCATCAGATATATATATATATATATATATATATATATATATATATATATATATATATATATATATATATATATATATATACTCAAAGAAGAAAAGAAAAATGTGCTAATTTAAAAATAAGCAATTAGGTAAACGTAGGTAATTAAAGGGAAAAATGAAGGAAATGAATTTGAAAACATATATCAAGGTTTCTATTAACCATGAGAGGCAGTAATGCCTGCTGATAGTACAGGGTTGCTCTTCCCACTTCATACTCCTTCATTATGCCTTTCATAGACACTATCAAGTTTTTCCAGTGTTTTATTCTTTCATGGTTGACTGTTTTTTTCCCCGACCTTTCCTCCCCCAAAGTGTTGACAAGTATTCTAGCTATGATGTTTAACTTAGTTCATTTGTAGATTATATAAAACATGAGGATAAGCTGTCGTTAAATCGCTTAATCTTATGATTACCACCACCAGGAACAAGGAACTTTTGTCCAAGAGAGGTGAGATGGGTCAGAGTAAACTTTACCTTCATCCTCTTCATCACTAATCGGCTCGTTAGCCGTTTGGGCATAGCAAATTGGTTCTGGAGTCAACATGGTCGATTGAATATTTTGACAAGGAAATACTGTACTAATTGAGAAAAATCTTGCATAAAAACACTGCTCTTTCAAAACCGGTTGTTGAAGATTTCCAGTTAATGGTATATATATATATATATATATATATATATATATATATATATATATATATATATATATATATATATATATATATATGCTGATAACCACAAGGAAAAAGAAAACACGAAGTTCCTAAGCGCTTTCGTGTAATTCACATCTTCAGGGGTGAGTACAGAGTACAGTCTGTACTCACCCCTGAAGATGTGAATTACACGAAAGCACTTAGGAACTTCGTGTTTTCTTTTTCCTTATGGTTATCAGCATATACCTGGATAACGCGCACCTACAGTGATTTATTTGCATATATATATATATATATATATATATATATATATATATATATATATATATATATATATATATATATCGGCCCATACACATTAATTTCCCGCTTAATGCAATACTCATTCCCGCACTAAATTTTCATTTTACACATCAATTTCAAATTGAAATAGTATGCGACTTGATACCTTTTCAAAGAATTTTGTTTAAAAAAATTTCTATGTAAAGTACGACAGTAGAGTTAATATCTTGCCTGACTAGATACTGTACGAGGAAAGTGCACTTAAAGGTACTGTAGCTGAAAATCCAAAAACATTTTTAAACAGGATTTGCCCTTAACTTGATCTCTGTCCTAGTCCTACAAGCCCTGGTCTAACCCCAAACTTGTCATATTCAATTATATACAGTAATTCATTTATTAAAATTTTGAAATATGTGAGGTAATTGTTGATATACTGAACTAGTTTTAATGTACTATGTTTCATTGTCAGTAAATTAATATACAAGTAAAAATAGTGACCAAGGACAACCCCCCCCCCCCCTACTTTCCACATAAATATACGTGTACACTGGAGCATTGTTTCAAAATTAGGGAATTGAGGTGAAAATGGTCACAGCTTCAGCAAAGGGAAGATCTTTCCATTGTATGTACAAGTAGTAAGAATATTTCTGAAGTGAACCGACAGCAAGTTTTCTCCCCATTTGGATTTGTCAGTCTGCTAACATTGAAAGCTTTTAATAACCAAATTGGATATAAACCGAGAAATTTCATCTCGGTAATCCTTCCAAGATATAAGTTACAGAAATAATATATTGTTGTATATTGTAATATCTTTTCTTGTTAATAACTCAGATATTTAGAATACATTTATTAATACTGTATTACATTTATTACTATATGATATACTGTATACTGCTATTATGATGCCTTGAAACCATAGTAATATGTACAGAGTAAATTGACACTTAAATTCCAGGTATGGACATATGTATCAAATATAATAGTTAATGGATGATTATAAATTATCTTGTACAGTATATAAAATTTCCTTTTAAATGGGGCTCCTTGCAGAATTTTCCAAAAGAAAAATAGGTTTACTGAAAGTGCAAGGAAGTTAAAAATAGATTATTGGAACTACGTATACTACTTGTGTTGAATTTATTTGTGTACCTATTACACATTAAAATTGGGACAATATTTATCTTTAAAATACGTATGTGAAAATATAACTTGACAATTGAAATTTTTGTACAAAAATATAAATTTTGTGTGATGAAAAATTATGGAGGCATAAATTATTTTTAGGAAATTTGGTATAGCATCCACTTATCTGTCCCCCACTGTTGTCCGGCCCGGCATAATATAAAAGGTAATAATTCAAAGTATGATCTGCCACTTTGGTACAACTGAATCTTGAGAGTTTACCAAAATAATATTCACCTAAGTGTATGTACAAGTCATATTTTTCACTCCATTTTATATACTTTTATAGTTTTTTTGCCATAAGAAACTCAGTAAGTTCAAGTGTGTTCATATATAATGATGTAGCTCATCCAGATCATATTTTGCCAAATTCCTATCTAGCATATGACCTGAGAGTCGTGTTCAGGAGGCACCCGCCGATAATACACTTGTGGTACAGTACCAGCACTTAATGCACTTAAAGGGCATTTTGATATTGTTCCATCAGTTACGACTGCTTAATTCATAAAATACAGTTTGTATTTTTTCGTATTTGTTAGTGGTTTTCATACATGGGTGTATTGCTCAACTCACAAGTGCCTCCTGAATAAAGGCAGGTGTTGTAGGATGCGTAAAGGTTGTTGTGCTACTCTAGCTATTGGGCAGTGTCGTGTATTGCATAATGTGTTTTTCATCCAGATCGCAAGAATAACACATTTTCAGACTTCAGACGTGTTAGGTTTATCTTCTCTCAGGCACCTACTGTGCCTTTTTTTTAACTTGAATATGGAAAACATCGAATCACAAAATAAAAAAGAATCATGCAATAATTACTGGATTTGTGTTACTTAATGCACCTGCTTCACCCTATGTAGAGGCAAGGTCAGCAAATGTGTAGAAATGTAATTTGTATCATAAGATCCTAATGACCAAATAAAATTGATGTAAGAAGGAAAGGTGGATAGTGGTAAAGTGTCGGTTATCTCTTTTTAAACCTGAAAAAACAGTACTGTACTGTACTGTAATCAGATCAATCCTTTTATTAGTCAAAGATCTATTTACGTTTGGCATTGTTTAAGACCCCCTGTCAGTGGTTTGTGTACAATTTTTATACTGTATTAGCCATTTTTTGGCTGTTTTCTGATGTTGGCTGAGGTGTAAGGGTGGGTTGAGTCTGAAGCATTCAGCCTTTAGTGAACACGGCCATTACTTTATATGCTCTCGTCTTTCTATTCATAACAATAGGATTATGCACAGTTATATTTTCCACAAAAGACAAAGGTATGCCTATGGAGTCTTTTGCTTGGACTGTTCTAAAATTGTTTTGTGCCTTGTTGCCCTATATATTTCAAGAGGTAGCTGCTTGCCATTGAGGAATCATCTTGCATTAATTCACAAGCTTTCACAATTTCAACATGTCTGTTTAATATTAAGGAATCATCTTTCACGAATTAAATGAAATCATGAATGTTTGGTTCTCCTTGTAAAAGGAACCTAAAATCTCAATGTCTATTTGTCTTAATCACTGGCATGCGGCCCTTTGACTTTGGAATCACCAATATGATGCCTATTAAACAAAGCACACCCAGAACTTTGCCTAAAGGTATTCTTAAACTATTTATTCATATGCATAGCCTCTATTCTTTCCTACATACCTGAAGTCAGTGCATGAAATATTTTCTTATACAGTGAATTTCAGTAAAAGTCAAGTGATAAAATCTCCAATCTCTGCCAGTGAGAACTCAATCGTAGCCAAGAAGTGGTTCAGAGACTTGGCCTCTGCAGTATCCTCATAACTTCATGTGTGAAAGATGGACTGCAAACCAAGTTAGAACAAAAGGAACTACATTTCTCCAAGGGATATGCAAGCATCCACAGCTACTAGTGCTCCTCTCTACAGACATCTAGCTGGGACACATATTATGCACGCTGCTTCACTAGTTTTACCCTAGCTAGTGTGGCAAAGTACTGGAAGATCAATGAGTGCTAGCTAGTCTGCTGCAGGTTGTGCCAGTGGCTAGTATGATGGCACTTACTAATAAGCTTGTCCAATTGTGTGCATAAACAGTGGTTACAAGCATGCTATGGCTTCTAGGCAACAACAAAAAAACTTTAGTGCAACAAGGAGTAGCTTATTGATAGTCTGAATGGTTGGGATACAAGACAGGATATGAAATGTTTTTGAAGATTGCCTGAAGTTATAACCACTATTAGCAGCAGAATGGAAAAAAGACATGCTTTAAAATTGTATGGCATTAGATATGTACAGTACTGTCATGGAGTGAACAGTAATCTTACAAAGATTTTGGAAAAGACTTTTCAACATGCTCTTGCTGGTGGTGTTTATGAAATGTTATTGCAATGAAATGCATGCAATTTTCCAGCCATTGCAGTAGCTTTTAATGCCTATACTGCTCCATTCTGTGATCACAATATACCTTTTTCACTGACCGTCGTTCCCTCCTCACATGTTGGTTGTTGTACAGGAGAAACGTTTGTTGGTAGAGACCTTCAGAAACGTGCAAATCGTTTCTTTTAATCTCCACATCATGTATGCAGATTTGCGCTTGTATTATGTATGTTCGTTTTGTTTTGGTCGGTGGGTTTAGTTGGGACTGGGTCTCGTCAGCAGCATACAGTATTGTTACACGTACTATTAAGCTATAACAGAGGGAAAACTCAGTACTGCTATCTTTCATATATATTTCTTTATTTGGCTATCAGACTAATATATAATAGGCAAAACATAATGTCCATTGACCCTACCTATGTAAATCTGATTGTGAATCTTTTAGAAATGATACTTGACTCAAAATTACAGTATTAATGATAATTGAATTAGACGAGAAGTATCCTCTCTCTCAACTGCAGCCCACTGACCCAGTTCCCTCTCGCTATATTTGAGTAGCGAGCTTCGGTCCTTACCGGTATCAAAGTGTACATAGAGGAACCGTCTGTTCTCAAGCTTGTTGGAGGCATGCACCAGAGCACAGTGAGTCCAGGTTTTAGTGGCAAGGTTTTCACTGTTTGAACATTTATAATCATTGATTTGACAAAAAAAAACATAAATCAAATTGAATGTATTTAAATTAAACATTATGCAATGTGCCTGATGGGAATATGTGCAGAATTTCGAGGGTTTATCCAAAAATGTTGGGAAATACTTTACCATTGTCTTATAGGTACACTGGTACCCCCAGTCACCCAGGACAGTACATAAAGTATGGATTGCAAATACTGTAACTTACAGGAGACTTTTTATGTATTGCATAGAATGATCTATAAAGATATTACTGTATTGTGAGAGTAACATACAAACAAAAATCTCAATTTCAGGCCCTTAAGGATATGGATATTGGTGGTGTCTGTGTGCACTATTCATAAACAGGTATAAACAGGTATCACATTTTAGGTTATTAAAGACAGTGCTAAGCTTGCAACAGAACAGTGTATGGAGATTTAATGGGAACAAAATAGTGATATGATCTGGGCAAGCATACCGGGGCTACCTTAAGATGTATTTATAAGGAACATTTGCATGCAGTAAATATGGTACTGTATACCAGAAGTGCAGTCAGTGTAAATACAACACTAAAGACTGGTTTTGAAGGTCATCATATGGAGAGCTTTAGTGCAATAAATCTCCCATAAAACACTCACATTGTTTTAAAGCAAGTCCTTAGTAATGTGGTGCTAAAGATGGGTTGATAAATTCTGATGTGCCGCTGTGAATGGCAATGCCTCTCGTCACTCGCCGGTGGCGTCCTCAGCACTACACACAGACCTTGACAATCCAGTCTCCTGTAAGCCCTTAGTAGCTGCCACTACTTTTATATTCATTAAAAATTTTAAATAAGTGAGGAAAGCACAGTCTGTGTGTAAGTGAAATGAGAACTTGCCAAATATCTTTTGGACTGAAAATTGAATGATTATTCCACTAGTAGTTATTAGTTATCATTCATATTGTTTTGAAGCATATGCCCTAGCCAGAGATATTTGGCAACTAAATTTGGTCAGGTAGTTACAAGACGCTCGACGACAATACATATGCATGATATCAGTTAGGATGAATACAAAATATTATTTTATGGTTTGATGTCTAAACTCAATTTTCAAATTTTTACAAGCACCTATGTAAACACAGCTCTGTAATCTAGTCAAGTTCAACATATTTCATGTTAAGTCAATAATGCTAGCCACTCTCCATCCAAGAGGAAAGTTATCATGTTACATAAAGCCATAATTACGGCAACTTTTCACCCAACTCATCACTCACTGGTTCATCTCATTATCACCACGATAAGAGGATTTTTTTAATTGCCAACTTAACTTGCCCTATGCTGAAGGAAGTTTGCACCTTTCTTGGGTCCATATTTAAAGGTAATTAATTGGAATAAGTTACCGTTTTCTTTTAAAATTTGTTGATGTATGGTTGTTGTTTTTTGTTCTCTTTATATGGAAAAGGGAACATTAAGCATTTCTTAGTTTAGTATTTTTGACACTAAATAACAATATAAAATGCCATGATAAATTAACGAAGTAGTAGAAAACGGAAACTCCTCTTAGTAATCACCTGCAACTTTGGACTCGAACACGCCAGGCTTCACGACACCAGCACGAATGGGATCTGCAATAGTAATGGAAATTGTCTGGTGTACTGCAGTGGGGAAGCATACTTGGGAAATCCTATTATAATCTTGAGCTGTTCTTTAGTTGCCAATTTATGAGAGAGTCGTTTTCATGGCCTTATTTCATACATTTCCAACCCCCAATCCTGCAAAAAAAAAGGGAATTCCTTGTAGTTCATCTATTCTTCTCTGACACAAAGCAGTCAAATGCTTGTCATTGACAGCTAAAACTGTATTGTGTAATTAGTACAGCAACTCTACTTACACACAAACATCCAAATGAATTGTTGATATTAACTACTGTAATGTATATGATTTCCTTCAATACATGGCAAAATTTTTCTTGAGTAATCCCCAACACAAACCAAATTGAAAAGACAGATTTACTTGTATATTCCCCCACTTCGAAGTACCCAAGTTGCTTATTGTTCATGGGACTGAACCTCCCTCCCTTTGGTCCAGATTGATATTATTGAACTATGTAAAAACATGCAAAGTGAAATTAAATTTAAGGAAGTATAATGTCATTTGGAAAAATGGATTCCTCCAAAATATTTTAAATATGTTTCATAACAAGATTGGCAGACATTCCTTCATATTATGTGATCTGAACAAAGCTTGGTGATGTTTCTTTTTAAAATAATGTGTATCATGTGATGGTTTCCTATTTCTTTATGTATATAAAAAGATGTATATAATTTTGCATTAAATGCCCTACTCTACAATCCACTATGACTTGTAATTGGCCTTGTAGAGACAACGATGTTTCTTGATTCTTTGTTGTCTGTGGTAGTGAACTTGAGAGTGCTTTCTATAATTTCTATTTGCCCATGTGAATGTATTCATTATTATTCCCTGCAGGTTATCCACAACAAGATATCACATTATGATAAATCTCATATATTACAAGACTCACAGCATTCGAAACACTTCAGTTACCTAGAATATATAAATAACTTCTCAACATCTCATTGTATTGGTGGTCCTATTTGACCTTCCTCCACCAACCTCTACACCCTATAACTTTCCCCTTATCTCCTCTTGCGTCACTATTTGAGTAAACAGTATATTTCATTTCATCATCAATACTTCACTTCATGCAACTCTCAGATATAACATCTGCAACAGGTCCATCCACCACTGAATTCCTTTATCAGATCTTTTCTTATTTAATTCATCTCTATTATCTCTTCTCATCAAATCCATTACAGCCAAAAATGACTATTTTTGTCTGTCTTAGGAAACAATAAAGAGAGTTTGAGGATACATGATCTTTTATTTCAACTTACTTTGTTTACAAAACACAAAGTGCTCGGCGAGACCAGAGGTCTTCCCGAGGCAAGAGTAGGAAAGAGTTACTGTAATCTGTCTTCAAAGTATGTGATAGTCTTAAACAACACAAGTATCTTGTTAAAAGTCTTCAACATATGAAGACTTAATCATAGATACTTCATTACCTCAAAAACACTGCTTGTTTGTTTATTTTAAGTCTTACTACTTTTCACGGAAAACATTCATTTTTGGCTGAAAAACAATTTTTTTTTAGGTTTACTTCTTTTCATGGAAAACACATTTTTTGTTAAGCTGAAAAGCACTTTTATTTAGTAGTTTTATTCCTTTTCACAGAAAATGCTTGTTTTTGCTAAAAAAAATTTACTTCTTTTTACGGAAAAGATGATGATGTCTGAAACATCCAGGTATTTGATATAATGATTATTTTGTGATAAAGTCTTCAATATGCTATGAAGACTTACAATGAGATGTACAACTGATCCTTTTTACCCATGATTTAACATTATATGTGTTAAATATTGCTGTACATAGATATTTGACTTAAATACATGAAACATTTTGGAAAGAGAAAGAAAGATATTCAGCTGTTACCCAAGGCACACAATGTCTTACAAATGAGAGAATACACCAGAGTACATAATAAAATTAAAAAATACATAATGGTAATTGACAACTGAGAGTGAGCGATGATGCATATCTTAAAATTTTAGAACATTGGCAAGACTCAAACTTACAATAATATCTGGAATGATGAAACAATATAAACTGGTTATGTTTGACAAAGTATCACTGAAAACATCTTAAACAAAATATTACATAAGATAGGGCCCCAGGGGGCACTATCACTGGATTGACCCTGGGGGCAGTTGTTTTTGCACATTTATAACAATGGGAGATACGAATAAAAACACCGTCCATCGCATTTCCAGTATCATCGCACCATCAACAATGTAAAGGAGAATAAATATCCAACAGGAACACATAAGTTGGGGTGTTGTGCTGACTGACTGCTCTCTTCTCTTATTGGCTGTTACTTGGATTTACATTTTAGTCCACCAATCACAGTTAAGTAAGGGATTGCTGGACGTATGCAATATGTACGACACTAGGACCAAAAGATATAAGCCTCTAGGCAGAAGGCTCCTCTGGTAGGACCCCTGGGAGGGCCCCTGAGGGTACCGCCTCCCCTTGGGGCACCACTGCTTCTGGAAGATCAGTTGGTGGCACTATTACCACTAGCAGGGTCCCTCGGGGCACCCCCGCCCTTGGTAGGGCACCTGGGGGCACCCCTGGTCTTGGTAGGGCCCCTGGGGGCGCCAACACCCTTCACACGTCCCGTGGTGGGGCCACTGCCCTTGGTAGGGCTTCTGTGGGCACCACCGTCTCTGTAAGGACCCCTTGGATCGACACAGCCCATGTCAGGTCCCCTGAGGCCTCTGCCGTTCGTGAGACGGCCACCTGGAAGCGCCGTTACCTCTCAGAGGTCCCCTGGGAGCGCCGCTGCCTACTGGGACGGCCTCTAGGGGCGCCAATTCGCCTGGCAGTGCCCCTGAGGGAGCCACCGCCTCTGACAGGACCCCTGGGGGCGCCATAAACCCTGGCAGGGACCCTGAGGGCGCCCCCTCCTTTGGTAGGGCTCCAGGGGGCGCCAACACCCCTAGGAGAGCCCCTGGGGGCGCCAACACCCCTGCGAGAGCCCCTGGAGGCCTTGCACCTGGTAGGACAAATGCTATGGCCCCATGGGGCACTGACACTGTAGGGACCCTGGGGACAGTTGTTTTTGCACATTTAGAACAAAGGGAGAAATAAATAAATATTCCGCCCATCGCATTTCCAGTATTATCACACCATGAACTGTAAAGGAAAATAAATATCCAACAGGAAAACATAAATTGGGGTGTTGTGCTGACTGACTGCTCTGTTCTCCTATTGGCTGTTATTTGGATTTTCATTTTAGTCCACCAATCACAGTTAAGTAAGGGATTGCTGGATGTATGCAATATGAATGACACAACGACCCAACGCTATAGGTCTCTCGGCAGGGGGCTCCTCTGGTAGGGCCCCTGGGAGGGCCCCTGAGGGTACCGCCGCCCCTTGTGTCTGTAGTGATGATGAATTGTCTTATAATAACTGGGGATCATTCAGCAGCATCAATCATCATCATTATTCATCATCACCATCATTATCATCATCATTCATGATTTATCATCATTCAGCATCATCGGCGTCAAAACATATACACCATCATTATCGTCATCATTCATCATCATCCTCATCATCACACACACCACACATTACCACACACACCACACATTACCACCCCTGAGCCCTCTCCTCCGCCCGCCTTGACTACCAGCAGTGTCAGTCGGTACAGATTAGTGGTTATTTCGGTTCGTTTACGCCATTTTGTAGATTTTCTCATAAAAAAAAATATATCGCAATATACCAAATAAAAATCTTTGTTTGGCATATGCAATAAATTCTGATTATGTACATGACATTACGTGTAATTTATTCAGAATGTATTCATCATGCAGAACCTCTACCTATGGGAATATGTCAATCTATCGTTTGTATCATGAGTTCTGAGTGGCTGGTCACCACAAAGGAAGCGCTGAATCTGTATCGAGAGTTCTGAATGGCTGGGCACCACAAACGAAGCGCTGAATCAGGAGTCGAGCTCGGAGCCACATTTCTCTGAACCATCTGTGATTTTTGTTGATCAGCTGAATAAAAACGTTTCCCATTATTTCCTGCAGAAGCAACTCAGTTTTTCTGTTAGTGAGCATTTACATGAAATATCCGGTCCTTATCATTACAAGAGCGTCGGTTAGATAGAAGTTTCGTTCGGGTGGTTCAGTGTCTGCGAGTCGAGCTTTCACTTGTCACTTTGGAAGGTATCAGTACTTTCTTATGAGGTCAAATTAAAAAAAAAAAATATGGCCACGCCAGCCATCCGATTAAGTGTTATTACTAAGGTACGCAAGTGACGCTTTATATCATGTGCTTCAACACCACAACAGCGTATGGAGATGGTTCAGTGTGTGGTGGAGATATGGATGAAGTTTAGACCAGGGACAGCCAGACGTGGAGGGAGGGAGCCGACCAGTAGTGAGACGGCCGAAGCGATTAGTGGATGTGTGACGGAAGTTAACGTTTACAAAATGCTCCGAAATTAATACATCCAGTTGTCAAGGATTATAAAATACAGACCCCATCATGTGTGTGTTGGTGTTGAAAAATATAAGGTATGTCGCTGTGTATATTTCCCTTACAACTTATTTCTCTCTCCAATCTACGTCAATTCGATAGCCCATTAATTGTTCATAAATGTTGATGACTGGGACTTAATTATACTGAATGATCTTGACAGCTTCACTGGGATAGAAATCCATTTCAACGTGATTTCGTTGTAGAAGTTAAAGGTTAGGTACCAGAACAAGGCGACCACCTACGCTGATTAACCCGACCTTCTCCCCTAGACCATTGACTGGTTTAGCATTTATACGGAGCCCTTTAACACCTAATCGTGTCCAGGATCAAACCTTATAAGTGGTTGTTTCCAGTCTGCGTAATTGAGATGTCTCAACTGTGTACATTATGCCTTCAGTCTTCATTGGTGTATTCATAAGTATTCTAAGTGGTCTATGATTGTCGGGAACAAAATGTAAACAGCACTTTTGGGCTAAAACGTATTTAACAATATAAGCAACTAACCACTCGGCGCAGCCAAACTCAGCTCGACATTAGCCATCACGTGAAGATTAGGCACCCAATCAGATTTTGCTTATTATTCACAGAAGTGCCACTTTTGGTGGTGGTGGGGGGGGGTGTTAGGGTAGTTAATCTTCAGGTGATATAAGAGGGGCTGTTGCCATATCTTCGCGATGTCATAATTTTATCTTGTTTAAACCAAACACGATTTCTATGAGCGTTTTAAATCCCAGTGTAAGAGGCGGTGTTACATTGTTCACCTGACAGTCAAATATTGTAGCCAGGAACAATCAGATCCATCTTGAGTACATCAGTTGGTCACTGTGGAGGAATGGTGGTGGTGGAGAGGAATTGTTTATTGTGGTGGTGGAGAGGAATTGTTTATTGTGGTGGTGGCGGGGAAGTGGTGGCGGTGGGGAGGTGTCTGTGTTGGTCGAAGGTAACTCACTTGCCAATCACCAGTGTAAAGGTGATATTTTCGGTAAGTAGAATAATATACTTTTGTGCTATAAATTATTACATAGTCAAGTGAAGTATAATGGTCAAATAAATAGTTTACTTTCCATTATCACCGTATTTACTGTGTTGGGAAAAAATATTTATGACCTTTGCAAGATACTCACTGATATTTAGGGAAATGAAGAAGAGAAATAAAAGATTATCACTCTCAGAAAAGAGGATGTTCTAGAGAAGATAAATAAATTAAAGAAGACAAAATCCCCAGGGCCGGATGAAATTTTCCCTCGAGTTTTGAAAGAGTGTAAGGAACAGATTAGCGGACCCCTCGTAAATTTATTTACAAAATCAATAGACACGGGAGTTGTGCCAGACTTGTGGAAACAGGCAATGTATAGTACCCATATTCAAAAAGGGTGACAGAACATCAGCGTCAAATTACCGGCCGATTAGTTTGACGGCCGTAGTGGGGAAATTTCTTGAATCAATTATTGCAAATAACATCCGATTGCATTTAGAGAAAACAAATTAATCTACGATTCTCAGCAAGGGTTTACAAAGGGAAAATCTTGTCTAAAAATCAGCTGACGTTTTTTTTAGGAAAGTCTAAGAGGTAGTAAATAATGACGAAAATTACGATGATATTTACTTAGTATTTAGCAAAGCGTTTGACAGAGTACCGCATCAGAGGCTTCTGAGAAAAGTTAAGGCTCATGGTATCGAGGGGAAACTTTTAAATTGGATAAAATCATGGCTTACCGATAGAACACAGAGGGTCAGCGTAGATGGTGTTAAATCTGAGTGGGGCTGTGTAACCAGTGGGGTTCCCCAGGGGTCAGTACTGGGCCCACTCTTGTTCATATTCTACATAAACGACCTACATACTGGGATCAGCAGTGACATAAGTAAGTTTGCGGATGACACCAAAATAGGCCGGCAGATTAATTCAGGGAAGGATGCAAATGCACTACAGGAAGATTTAAATAAACTGCAGGAGTGGTCAGTAGAATGGCAAATGAAATTCAACACCAGCAAGTGCAGCGTGCTTAATATTGGAAGAACAAATACTGTCAATATATACAGCCTTAACAACATCAACCAAGAGAAGTCGACTTGTGAAAGAGACTTAGGGTACTTGTAAGCCCGGACCTACTGCCAAGCAAACAGTAAGTTAATGTTCGAAATAAGGCAAACAGAGTATTAGGTTTTATATCTAGAAGTGTAAGTAACATGAGTGCAGAGGTTTTATTGCAACTATATCTTGCGCTAGTCAGGCCGCACCTTCATTTTGCGGTTCAGTTCTAGTGCCCTTATTATAGAATTGATATCAATTCACTGAAGTCAGTCCAGCGAAGAATGACGAAAATGATTCCGGGACTTAGAACCTTCCATATCAAGATAGATTAAATAAGCTAAAATTGCATTCCTTAGAAAGACGAAGAGTGCGGGGAGATAAGATAGAAGTATTAAGTGGGTGAAAGGAATCAATAAAGGAGATATAGATAAAATTCTTATAGTATCCGAGCAAGATAGGACTTGTAGCAACGGATTTAAGTTGGATAAGTTTAGGTTTAGGACGGAGATAGGAAGGAACTGGTTCACAAATAGGGTGGTTGACGAGTGAAACAAGCTTAGCAACTTTGTAGTAAGTGCTGGAACGCTGGAAAGTTTTAAAAAGGAGGCTAGATACGTTCACGGATGATAGAGAGTGATAGTAACTCTCGACAGGAGCTGCCATGCACAGACCAACCGGCCTATTGCAGACTCCTTATGTTTTCATCACTTTGTAATACCTGTTGTGTATCACATTAATTGTTTTAAATAAGTTCTGGAACTCTTAAGTGGCAGGGCTGAGGTAAACACTTCTTTTGGGTTTTTCTTTATTGTTGAAGCAACTATATACACAGTACTTAGTTTGGGAGAGAATGTATTGTGAATTATATCCAGGGGAGTGTTTTGAGTACACTTATATAATGAACACTTGAGTTACATGTTCACCCCTTAACTAGTGGTAAGACTCTAGCGTGTGAGCGGAGAAGCGGGCGTCAAGCTGTGTTTTGATTAGTCAGGTGACCTCGCGAGACTTCTGAGAGAGTTTGAGCCGCGTATAACGTGAACAACTACCAAGTCATTGTTTAATAACGTAGTGAATAATTTGGTGTTGTTCATTTGGTTGACTATCTAATGCAAAAGGTGCTGTTGCAACTTTCTCATCACCACCTCCACAATCATTTTACCACCGCCACAATCACTTCACCACCACAATCACTTAACCACAATCACTCTACCACTCTAAATTCACCACAACTGCTTCACCACCTCCACCACAATCACTTCACGAGAATCACTTTACCAGAAACGCTCACCAATATCACCACAATCACTTCACCATCACCACAATCACTTCACCATCACCACAATCACTTCACCAAAATCACTTCGCCACAATTTCTTCACCACCATCACAACAATCATTTCACCATCACCACAATCTTCATCATCACCAAAATCACTACACTATCACCACAATCACAATCACTTCAACTGTGTCTTATAAAAACTAAACCACCTTATAGAAATATTGCCCAGGCGTTTACTGTAGTATTTTAACCGTGGCTCATTGGCTAGTTACAGTGGGTGATGTAATTATATAAACATAATGTTTGTAGCCCACATTACTATACTGTAAGTATTACGGTCTGTCTGACGGGCTAATACATTATTATAATGTACCATCCATTTCTATATTCATCATTTTTTTAAGTTGTTGTTCAGGTTTTAATCACAAGTAAATAGATATTTATAATAACGTAGATATGAGGATAAATATAGAGAAATACGAGGGTGGAAATCACATTTACTTTTAGTATTTACCAACACAGGTCATACAGAATATCAATAGCCTGTCCAATGGCCTCCCTTTTATATAGCCCCCTGGAGCCTTCTTGGGACTGAGACACAAGGTTATATAGGTGGTTGGTTCCTCACAAACTGCTCACACTCGTCCTGGGTGTGTAGGAGGAGTCGGGACCAGTGTTTAGCTTGCCTTCAGGTTCCCACGCGTTCACTATCTGGGTCCAAATGGTCTCTATAGGGTTGAGGTCTGGGTAGCACTCACAAACAGTCATCGTAATCTCTTAACACAAGCACTGGCCCTATACAATATTATATTTGTGATATTAAATGTTTCAATAAAAATACAACATTATTATTCTATTGGGTAAAGGAAAAGTTGTATTGTTTACCTGAAAGAAACTTAATGAATATGGACCTGGAGATTTAGATGGCCAGTCCAAAAGGTCAATTTCATTCGACCTTTTCTCTGACCAGCACTTCATGTCTCGTGTCGTGTGAACAGGGCAGTTATCAAAGAAGTGAAAAATATTCATCAAACATAATTTGTTAACACTTATATCATGAATTGGCGCCTTCATATAGGTGAAAATGCGCGACTTAGAAAAATATAATAGGCGAGTGTGGAGGCACGCATGGTGGGCAGCAACCAGCAGCTCGAGGCAAACGTCAGAGATGATGATGGGTAATGTAATCTGTTGTACACTGAAGAGGAAAAATAAGAGATAACTATTATATTCTGATGGAAAAAAAACAAAATATTGGTACTGAAGGAAAAGTGTTTGTTGATCAAGTAACCCAAATTAAGGAGCACATTTCAGTATTAATAGTATGGATAGATCTACGTAGTATTAGTTAAGGGCTGCAAATTGGTGCCATCTTTTACTGTAATAATACAAGACTAATACCATATGTTGGAGTTTGATGAACTTTATATAGGAGCAACTTTTCTAGGCTATTACAAATTCTAAATTGCAATTTAAAAAATGTATGCCCTTTTTGACCCAATCTAATGTTGACACTGGTGTATATACTATTCAACACAGTTTGGTGGCTCACCGGCAACGTACCTGTTGTGGATGATGGAGGCCTCGGGTTCGACTGCCAGATGGACTGAAGTCGTGTTGAACTGGACGAGGCAGAGACAGGATTTTGAATAGTTCGTAAGTAAAATTTATGTTTTACCAGTGATGTTGGGGCTGGTGCAATGGAATTACTCTACTATAGAGAAAGAAGCTGAGGCTCTGCTTATGGCACTGGAAAAGTTTAACATATATCTTGGCAACACCGACCAGAGAATTGTAGTTTACAGTGACCATAATTTATTACAATTAAGAAGTCGAATGAAAAATAATAATCAAAGACTTAATAGATGGTGATTAACTCTGCAGGGAAGGACTTGGTATGTTGTGTAGGGGTGAGGGAAGGACTTGTAATATTGTGTAGGAGTGAGGGAAGGACTTGTAGTATTGTGTAGGAGTGAGGGAAGGACTTGGTATGTTGTGTAGGAGTGAGGGATGGACTTGTAGTATTGTGTAGGAGTAAGGGAAGGAATTGGTATGTTGTGTAGGAATGATGGAAAGACTTGGTATGTTGTGTGGGAGTGAGGGAATGACTTGGTATGTTGTGTAGGAGTGAGGGATGGACTTGTAATATTGTGTAGGAGTTAGGTAAGGACTTAGTATGTTGTGTAGGAGTGAGGGAAGGACTTGGTATGTTGTGTAGGAGTGAGGGATGGACTTGTAGTATTGTGTAGGAGTAAGGGAAGGAATTGGTATGTTGTGTAGGAATGATGGAAAGACTTGGTATGTTGTGTGGGAGTGAGGGAATGACTTGGTATGTTGTGTAGGAGTGAGGGATGGACTTGGTATGTTTTGTAAGAGTGAGGGATGGACTTGGTATGTTTTGTTGGAGTGAGGGAAGGACTTGGTATGTTGTGTAAGAGTGAAGGATGGACTTGGTATGTTTTGTAGGAGTGAGGGATGGACTTGGTATGTTTTGTAGGAGTGAGGGATGGACTTGGTATGTTGTGTAAGAGTGAGGGATGGACTTGGTATGTTGTGTAAGAGTGAGGGATGGACTTGGTATGTTTTGTAGGAGTGAGGGATGGACTTGGTATGTTGTGTAAGAGTGAGGGATGGACTTGGTATGTTGTGTAAGAGTGAGGGATGGACTTGGTATGTTGTGTAAGAGTGAGGGATGGGCTTGGTATGTTTTGTAGGAGTGAGGGAAGGACTTGGTATGTTGTGTAAGAGTGAGGGATGGACTTGGTATGTTGTGTAAGAGTGAGGGATGGACTTGGTATGTTTTGTAGGAGTGAGGGATGGACTTGGTATGTTGTGTAAGAGTGAGGGATGGACTTGGTATGTTGTGTAAGAGTGAGGGATGGACTTGGTATGTTGTGTAAGAGTGAGGGATGGGCTTGGTATGTTTTGTAGGAGTGAGGGATGGACTTGGTATGTTGTGTAAGAGTGAGGGATGGACTTGGTATGTTGTGTAAGAGTGAGGGATGGACTTGGTATGTTTTGTAGGAGTGAGAAAATTTCGTACAAAATGCTCTATCTCGTTCACTGGAATGATAATAAAAGACAAGTGTTTTATCTTTGGGGAGGGAGTTTTATAAGGCATGAATATATTTGATTGAGAGGTAATTACACTGCTTCTTCAGTAGGTAGGACTATATTTTATATATGTTCCTGTATGTAAACATTGTCTAGTGTGTTATATATATATATTATTTATAATAAGTATGTAATAAGTATATCAGCTTAACGTTGTGCATTTGTTAGGTAAAATAGCATGGTAATTGGCGGCACGGTATCCACTTTGTGTGGGTCACGGCAAGGGCAGGGAGGTAGAAGAGCCTGGCTGGTGATAGTGTGTGGTGCAAGTGGTGTGGACTCAGGATATATTTATATGGAGATAAGTGGTGTATACTTTTGTTCTTTTCTAGTGTATGGTGAGGCTGAGGTTAGGGTTTGGTTTAATATAGGCTGTGGTCATTTGTACTGTACTTAAATTGTTCCTTTACTTGACCTTTGTTTGTGGTCTCTTAACTTTATAATGCTAAGTTATGCATTTCATGATTCATCTTCAACATGATACCTATATTTTGAGTTAATCTGAGGGTTATTATTGAGAACCTGGAGGAGATAATATAAGAGTCATTATAGTGTTTACCCTGCTTGTTGTTGTGACCACTCGTGTGACTTGACTATTGGTGAATTCTTGATACAAAGGAGTGTTGGCATAACAGTATGAAGAAAGAGTGATTTTAATTCTTGTCGCCCTGCAATATATACAAAAAAACTGTTTTTGGTAAATAAAATTTTAATTTCACAGGTATTAACAGAAAATACTACTCCAGGGAAGATGAGGACCATAACTTGGTGAAAAGATGACGAGGCAACATCAAGATGGACAAGAGAAACGATCAAGAGGACATTAAAGGATGAACATTCTCTAAAAAACTCGGTCTACCAAACATGACAGGAAGTTGTATTGTATATATGTAAGTGTTGGTTAAATAAGTCCACATAAATACTAAAACAGATTATAACAGTGTGGTGAAATCTTATCTACTGACTACTGTAGAGATACTGTAGTACTGTATGAGTGAGGAAAGAACATGCAATATTATGTAGGAGTGAGGGAAGGACATGCGATGATGTGGAGGAGTGAGGAACGGTTATGTGATGATGTGTAGGAGTGAGGGAAGGACATGAAGTGTTCAGTAGGAGTGAGGAAAGGACTTGCAGGGATGTGTAGACGAGGGAAGGACTTCTAGTATTATGTAGGATTGCGGGATGGACTAGCAGTGTTGTGTAGAAGTGAGGGAAGGACTTCTAGTATTGTGTAAGAGTGAGGGAACGACTTGCAGTGTTGTGAAGGAGCGAGGGAAGTACTTGCAGTGTTGTGTAGGAGTGAGGGAAGGACTTGCAATGTTGTGCACGAGTGAGGGAAGAACTTGCAGTGTTGTGTAGAAATGAGGGAAGGACTTCTAGTATTGAGTAGGACTGAGGGAAGAACATGCGGTGTTGTGTAGGAGTGAGGAAAAGACATGAAGTGATGTGTAGGAGTGAGGGAAGGACGTGCAGGGTTGTGTAGGAGTGAGGGAAGGACATGCACTGTTGTGTAGGAGTGCAAGAAGGACTTACAGGACTGTGTAGGAGTGAGGGAAGGACTTGCAGGGTTGTGTAAGAGTGAAGGAAGTACTTGTAGAAAATGGAGGACTGAAGGAAGTGCAGGGTTGTGCAGGAGTGAAGGAAAGACTTGCAGCGTTGTGTAGGAGTTAAGGAAGGACACACAGTGTTATGTAGGAGAGAGGGAAAGACTTGCAGGGCTGTGTAGGAGTGAAGGAAGAATTTGCATGGTTGTGTATGAGTGAGGGAAGTACTTGTAGTAATGTGTAGGACTGAGGGAAGGACTTGCAGGGTTGTGTAGGAGTGAAGGAAGAACTTGCAGGGTTGTGTAGGAGTTTAAGGAATCACATGCAGGGTTGTGTAGGAGTGAAGGAACGACTTGCAGGGTTGTGTAGGAGTTAAGGAAGAGCATGCAGGGTTGTGTAGGAGTGAAGGAACGACTTGCAGGGTTGTGTAGGAGTTAAGGAAGGGCATGCAGGGTTGTGTAGCAGTGAAGGAAGTACTTGCAGTGTTGTGTAGGAGTGAAGGAACGACTTGCAGGGTTGTGTAGGAGTGAATGAAGGACATGCAGGGTTGTGTAGGAGTTAAGGAAGGGCATGCAGGGTTGTGTAGCAGTGAAGGAAGTACTTGCAGGGTTGTGTAGGTGTGAAGGAAAGACTTGCAGGGTTGTGTAGGAGTTGAGGAAGGACATGCAGTGTTGTGTAGGAGTGACGGAAAGACTTGCAGGGTTGTGTAAGATTGAGGGAAGTACTTGTAGTAATGTGTAGGCGTGAGGGAAGGACTTGCAGGGTTGTGAAGGAGTGAAGGAAGAACTTGCAGGGTTGTGTAGGAGTTTCAGGAAGGACATGTAGGGTTGTGTAGGAGTTAAGGAAGGACTTGCACGGTTGTGTAGGGGTGAGGAAAGGACTTGCAGGGTTGTGTAGGAGTGAAGGAAGGACTTGTAGTTCTGTGTAGTAGTGAGGGAAGGATGTAGGATTGTGTAGGATTGAGGGGTGGAATTATAGTATAGTGTAGGAGTGAGGGAAAGTCTTGCAGTATTGTGTAGGAGTGAGGGAAGGACTTGGTATGTTGTGTAGGAGTGAGGGAACGACTTGGTTTGTTGTGTAGGAGTGAGGGAGGGACTTGGTATGTTGTGTAGGAGTGAGGGAAGGAATTGGTATGTTGTGTAGGAGTGAGGGATGGACTTGGTATGTTGCGTAGGAGTGAGGGATGGACTTGGTATGTTGCGTAGGAGTGAGGGGTGGACTTGGTATGTTGTGTGGGAGTGAGGGAAGGACTTGGTATGTTGTGTAGGAGTGAGGGAAGGACTTGGTATGTTGTGTAGGAGTGAGTGAAGGACTTGGTATGTTGTGTAGGAGTGATGGAAGGACTTGGTATGTTGTGTAGGAGTGAGTGAAGGACTTGGTATCTTATGTGGGAGTGAGGGAAGGACTTGGTATGTTGTGTAGGAGTGAGTGAAGGACTTGGTATGTTGTGTAGGAGTGAAGGCAGGACTTGGTATGTTGCGTAGGAGTGAGGGAAGGACTTGGTATGTTGTGTTTTAGTGAGTGAAGGTCTTGGTATGTTGTGTAGGAGTGAAGGAAGGACTTGGTATGTTGTGTAGGAGTGAGTGAAGGACTTGGTATGTTGTGTAGGCGTGAGGGAAGGACTTGGTATGTTGGGCAGGAGTGAGGGAAGGACTTGGTATGTTGTGTAAGAGTGAGGGAAGGACTTGGTATGTTGTGTAAGAGTGAGGGATGGACTTGGTATGTTGTGTAGGAGTGAGGGAAGGACTTGGTATGTTGTGTAGGAGTGAGGGAATGACTTGGTATGTTGTGTAGGAGTGAGGGAATGACTTGGTATGTTGTGTAGGAGTGAGGGAAGGACTTGGTATGTGGTGTAGGAGTGAGGGAAGGACTTGGTATGTTGTGTAGGAGTGAAGGAAGGACTTGGTATGTTGAGTAAGATTGAGGGATGGACTTGGTATGTTTTGTAGGAGTGAGGGAAGGACTTGTAGTATTGTGTAGGAGTGAGGGATGGACTTCGTATGTTGTTTGGGAGTGAGGGAAGGACTTGCAGTATTGTGTAAGAGTGAGGGATGGACTTGGTATGTTGTGTAGGAGTGAGAGAAGGACTTGATATGTTGTGTGGGAGTGAGGGAAGGACTTGTAGTATTGTGTAGGAGTTCGGGATGGACCTGTAGTATTGTGTAGCAGTTAGGGATGGACTTCGTATGTTCTTTCGGAGTGAGGGAAGGACTTGCAGTATTGTGTACCATGTGAAGGATGGACTTGGTATATTGTGTAGGTGTGAGTGATGAACTTGTAGTATTGTGTAGGAGTGAGGGATGGAGTTGGTATGTTGTGTAGGAGTGAGCGAATTTCGTAGCATATGCTCTATCTCATTCACCAGACTGAAAATAAAACACAAGTGTTTTATCTTTGGGGAGGGAGTTTCATAAGCCACTGAATATATTTGATTGAGAGGTAATTATACTGCTTCTTCAGTAGGTAGGACTATATTTTATATATGTTCCTGGATGTAAACATTGTCTAGTATGTTATATATATATATTATTTATAATAAGAATGTAATAAGTATATCAGCTTAACGTTGTGCATTTGTTAGGTAAAATAGTATGGTAATTGGCGGCACGGTATCCACATTGTGTGGGTCACGGCAAGTGCAGGGAGGTAGATGAGCCTGGCTGGTGATAGTGTGTGGTGCAAGTGTGGTACAATTGGTGTGGACTCAGGATATATTTATAAGGAGATAAGTGGTGTATACTTTTGTACTTTTCTAGTGTATGGTGAGGCTGAGGTCAGGGTTTGGGTTAATATAGGCTGTGGTCATTTGTACTGTACTTAAATTGTTCCTTTACTTGACCTTTGTTTGTGGTCTTTGAACTTTATAATGCTAAGTTATGCATTTAATGATTCATCTTCAACATGATACCTATATTTTGAGTTAATCTGAGGGTTATTATTGAGAACCTGGAGGAGATAATATAAGAGTCATTATAGTGTTTACCCTGCTTGTTGTTGTGACCACTCTTGTGACTTGTGACTTGACTAGTGGTAAATTCTTCATAAAGAGGAGTGTTGGCATAACAGTATGAAGAAAGAGTGATTTTAATTCTCGTCGCCCTGCAATATATACAAAAAAAAACTATTTTTAGTAAATAAAATTTTAATTTCACAGGTATTAACAGAAAATACTACTCCAGGGAGGATGAGGACCCTAACTTGGTGAACAGATGACGAGGCAACATCAAGTTGGACAAGAGAAACGATCAAGAGGACATTAAAGGATGAACATTCTCTAAAAAACTCGGTCTACCAAACATGACAGGAAGTTGTATTGTATATATGTGAGTGTTGGTTAAATAAGTCCGCATAAATACTAAAACACATTATAACAGTGTGTTGAAATCTTATCTACTGACTACTGTAGAGATACTGTAGCGCTGTTGGAGTGAGGAAAGAACATGCAATATTATGTAGGAGTGAGGGAAGGACATGCAGTGATGTGGAGGAGTGAGGAACCGTTATGTGATGATGTGTAGGAGTGAGGGAAGGACTTGCAGGGTTGTGTAGACGAGGGATGGACTTATAGTATTGTGTAGGATTGAGGGATGGACTTGCAGTGTTGTGTAGAAGGGAGGAAAGGATGTCTAGTATTGTGTAGGACTAAGGGAAGGGCTTGCAGGTTTGTGTAGGTGCGAGGGAAGGACGTGCAGGGTTGCGTAGAGTAAGGGAAGGACTTCTAGTATTGTGTAGGCGTGAGGGAAGGACTTTTAGTATTGTGTAGGAGTGAGGGAAGGACTTGCAGTATTGTGTAGAAGAGAGGGAACGACTTCTAGTATTGTGTAGGAGTGAGGGAAGGACTTGCAGGTTTGTGTAGGAGCGAGGGAAGGACGTGCAGGGTTGTGTAGAATAAGGGAAGGACTTCTAGTATTGTGTAGGAGTGAGGGAAGGACTTGCAGTATTGTTTAGAAGTGAGGGAAGGACTTCTAGTATTGTGTAGGAGTGAGGGAAGGACTTGCAGTGTATAGAAGTGAGGAAAGGACTTGCAATGTTGTGTACGAGTGAAAGAAGACTTGCAGGGTTGGTTAGGAGTTAAAGTAGGACATGCAGTGTTGTGTAGGTGTTAAGGAAGGACATGCAGGGTTGCGTAGGAGTGAGGGAAGGACTTGCAGGGTCGTGTAGGAGTGAGGAAATGATTTGCAGGGTTGTGAAAGAGTGGGGGACGGACTTGCATGGTTGTGTAGGGGTGAGCGAAGGACTTGTAGGGTTGTTTAGGAGTGAGGGAAGGACTTGTAGTGTGGTCTTTGAGTTAGGGAAGGACTTGTAGTGTTGTGTAGGAGTCAGGGATGGATTTGTAATGTGGTGTAGGAGTAAGGGAAGGACTTGTAGTGTGGTGTATGAGTGAGGGAAGGACTTGTAGTGTGGTGTAGGAGTCTGGGAAGGACTTGTCGTTTTTGTGTATGAGTGATGGAAGGACTTGTAGTGTGGTGTAGGATTGAGGGAAGGATTTGTAGTGTGGAGTAGGAATGAGGTAAGGACTTCTAGTATTGTGTAGGAGTGAGGGAAGTACTTGCAGTGTATAGGAGTGAGGGAATTACTGGTAATGTGGTGTAGGAGTGACGGAAGGACTTGTAGTGTTCTGTAGGAGTAAGGGAAGGACATGTAGTGTTGTGTATGAGTAATGGAAGGACTTGTATATGAGTGACCACATAGACTTGTGGCGTGTCGAAGCTTATAACTTCTAATACACTGTTGTAATATTTTATGTGGATTTGTAACTAAACAGTCAGGAAGTATTTTGTTCAACTTAATTATTTTGGACTTTACTTTCATCTTCATTTGCAAAACAAAATATTTTTTTTCTTTTTGGCAGTGAAATACAAGTTGTTATAATTAAGATTTTACTGTAAGATTAAGCAATTATTACAGCTTTACAACTTTTACAATGAGCATTTCCTGTGGGCAAACTTTTGAAATTGTAAAGAAAAAAGATTGTATTTGTTGTAAATGTTCTGAGGCAGTATGTCACTCCTTGGGGCTATGTGAGGCCCCCAGGGCTTATATGCCGCCGCCACGGACTGTTTGGCTAATTAGGGCTGTGTGATGATCATAGGTGGTTGAATAATGGATTTAAGGACTATGTAAGATTTTCAAGGGGATTCTGATCCAGCCAGAGGCTGTTTGTGGCTAAATTGTGAATATCAACTGAAGAGATGTGTGAGGCTCTTAGAGAGCTACTGTACCTGTGACTGAGGGGGTTAATTGATGCTCCTAATGTCTGTGTACAGAAAAAGATGAATATATCCAAAATATGTCAGTCTACCCGACATGACAGGAAGTTGTATTGTGTATAATATTTACTGTTGGTTCGACAAGTCTTTATTAATGTTAAAATAGATTATAACGGTGTATTGAAAGTTTATCTCCTGATTACTGTAGGACTGAGGGAAGGACAAACAGTATTGTGTAGTATTGAGGGAAGGACTTCAGTATTGTGTAGGAATGAGGGAAGGACTCGTAGTGTTGTGTAGGACCAAGGGAAGGACATGTAGTGATGTTCGTAAATGAGGGACGGACTTGCTGACCTCCTAATGAATGAGAGGACGACTTACTGACCTGCTAATGAGTGAGAGGAGGACTTACTGACCTAAGGAGTGAGAGGAGGACTTACTGACCTAAGGAGTGAGAGGAGGATTTGCAGTGTTTTATAGGAGTGTGGGAAGGACATGCAATGTTGTTGTGTAAGATAAGGGAAGGACTCATTGTGGTGTATAGGAGTGAGAGAAGGACTCACTGTGATGTGTAGGAGTGTGGGAAGGACTCGCTGTGATGTATAGGAGTGAGGGAAGGACTCACTGTGATGTGTAGGGTAGAGGGAAGGACTCACTGTGATGTGTAGGAGTGAGGGAAGGTCTCGCTGTGATGTGTAGGAGTGAGGGAAGGACTCACTGTGATGTGCAGTATTGAGGGAAGGACATCAGTATTGTGTAGGAATGAGGAAGGACTTGTAGTGTTTTGTAGGGACTAGGGAAGGGCATGTAGTGGTGATTGTAAATGAGGGAAGGACTTGCTGACCTGCTAATTAGTAAGAGGAGAACTTACTGACCTACTAAGGAGTAAGAGGAGGACTTACTGACCTACTAAGGAGTGAGAGGAGGACTTACTGTCCTACTAAGGAGTAAGAGGAGGACTTACTGACCTACTAAGGAGTAAGAGGAGGACTTACTGACCTACTAAGGAGTGAGAGGAGGACTTACTGACCTATTAAGGAGTGAGAGGAGGACTTACTGACCTACTAAGGAGTGAGAGGAGGATTTACTGACCTACTAAGGAGTGAGAGGAGGACTTACTGACCTACTAAGGAGTGAGAGGAGGACTTACTGACCTACTAAGGAGTGAGAGGAGGACTTACTGACCTACTAAGGAGTGAGAGGAGGACTTACTGACCTACTAAGGAGTGAGAGGAGGACTTACTGACCTACTAAGGAGTGAGAGGAGGACTTATTGACCTACTAAGGAGTGAGAGGAGGACTTACTGACCTACTAAGGAGTGAGAGGAGGACTTACTGACCTACTAAGGAGTAAGAGAAGGACTTACTGACCTACTAAGGAGTGAGAGGAGGACTTACTGACCTACTAAGGAGTGAGAAGAGGACTTATTGACCTACTAAGGAGTGAGAGGAGGACTTACTGACCTACTAAGGAGTGAGAGGAGGACTTACTGACCTACTAAGGAGTGAGAGGACTTACTTACTTACTAACTAAGGAGTGAGAGGAGGACTTACTGACCTAAGGAGTGAGAGGAGGATTTGCAGTGTTTTATAGGAGTGAGGGAAGGACATGCAATGTGGTGTAGGATAAGGGAAGGACTTGCTGTGTTTGGGAGTGAAGGTAGGATGCAATGTGTTGTGCAGGATTGAGGAAAGGGTTTACTGTGTTTTGTAGGAGTGAAGGAATGACATGCAGCTTTGTGTATAGTATGAGGGAAGGACTCATTGTGATGTATAGGAGTTTGAGAAGGACTCTGTGATGTGTTGGAGTGTGGGAAGGACTCACTGATGTGTAGGAGTAAGGAAAGGTTTCGCTGTAATGTGTAGGAGTTAGGGAAGGGCTCGCTGTGATCTGTAGGAGTGTGGGAAGGGCTCGCTGTGATGTGTAGGAGTGTGGAAAGGACTCACTGTGATGTATAGGAGAGAGGGAAGGACTAACTGTGATGTGTAGGAGTGAGGGAAGGACTCACTGTGATGTGTAGGAGTGAGGGAAGGACTCACTGTGATGTGTAGGAGTGAAGGAAGGACTCACTGTGATGTGTAGGAGTTTGAGAAGGACTCTGTGATGTGTTGGAGTGTGGGAAGGACTCACTGATGTGTAGGAGTAAGGAAAGGTTTCGCTGTAATGTGTAGGAGTTAGGGAAGGGCTCGCTGTGATCTGTAGGAGTGTGGGAAGGGCTCGCTGTGATGTGTAGGAGTGTGGAAAGGACTCACTGTGATGTATAGGAGAGAGGGAAGGACTAACTGTGATGTGTAGGAGTGAGGGAAGGACTCACTGTGATGTGTAGGAGTGAGGGAAGGACTCACTGTGATGTGTAGGAGTGAGGGAAGGACTCGCTGTGATGTGTAGGAGTGAGGGAAGGACTCACTGTGATGTGTAGGAGTTTGAGAAGGACTCTGTGATGTGTTGGAGTGTGGGAAGGACTCACTGTGATGTGTAGGAGTGAAGGAAGGACTCACTGTGATGTGTAGGAGTGAAGGAAGGACTCACTGTGATGTGTAGGAGTTTGAGAAGGACTCTGTGATGTGTTGGAGTGTGGGAAGGACTCACTGATGTGTAGGAGTAAGGAAAAGTTTCGCTGTAATGTGTAGGAGTTAGGGAAGGGCTCGCTGTGATCTGTAGGAGTGTGGGAAGGGCTCGCTGTGATGTGTAGGAGTGTGGAAAGGACTCACTGTGATGTATAGGAGAGAGGGAAGGACTAACTGTGATGTGTAGGAGTGAGGGAAGGACTCACTGTGATGTGTAGGAGTGAGGGAAGGACTCACTGTGATGTGTAGGAGTGAGGGAAGGACTCGCTGTGATGTGTAGGAGTGAGGGAAGGACTCACTGTGATGTGTAGGAGTGAAGGAAGGACTCACTGTGATGTGTAGGAGTGAGGGAAGGACTCACTGTGATGTGTAGGAGTGAAGGAAGGACTCACTGTGATGTGTAGGAGTTTGAGAAGGACTCTGTGATGTGTTGGAGTGTGGGAAGGACTCACTGATGTGTAGGAGTAAGGAAAGGTTTCGCTGTAATGTGTAGGAGTTAGGGAAGGGCTCGCTGTGATCTGTAGGAGTGTGGGAAGGGCTCGCTGTGATGTGTAGGAGTGTGGAAAGGACTCACTGTGATGTATAGGAGAGAGGGAAGGACTCACTGTGATGTGTAGGAGTGAGGGAAGGACTCACTGTGATGTGTAGGAGTGAGGGAAGGACTCACTGTGATGTGTAGGAGTGAGGGAAGGACTCGCTGTGATGTGTAGGAGTGAGGGAAGGACTCACTGTGATGTGTAGGAGTGAAGGAAGGACTCACTGTGATGTGTAGGAGTGAGGGAAGGACTCACTGTGATGTGTAGGAGTGAAGGAAGGACTCACTGTGATGTGTAGGAGAGACTGAAGGACTCACTGTGATGTGTAGGATTGTGGGAAGAAGTCACTTTGATGCTGAGGAGTGAAGGAAGGACTCACTGGGGTGTAGGAGTGAGAGAAGGACTCACTGAGTTGTAGGAGTGAATGAAGGACTCACTGAGTTGTAGGAGCGAGGGAAGGACTGACTGTGAGGTGTAAAGTGAAGGGATTCTGTTTCACCAATGGGGCAGACTACTGGTGATGACGTCATTGCTCTTGTGGTCAGTTCCACCATTGACGTAGACTACTAGTGGTGACGTCATTGCTGTGGTCCAACAATGGAATGCCTAAAGTGACTTCAGTTCACTTAAAAACTTAAAATGCAGGGAACTTGTGACACAATGTTACAAGCAAGTTGCAATGATTTAATAAGAACTGAAAATTACAGTAAATTCTTAAACTAGCATCTTTTAATCCAGTGCCAGCAGGATTAAAATAGTTCATTGTACAAGTGGAAATAAAACTGAAGTACAAAATGAGTCAATAATGTCATAACATTGTTGAAGTTACGATGTTTTGTACAGTAGTTTCATCTTCATTTGTATAACACAATGTTTTGCTCGGGCTGGCACATCACTGAAATAAGAGATGCCAGTTTAAGAACTTACCTTAATTATCAGTTATTTATTTATTACGGGTTCTCAACTTACTTTGTAACCAATGAATTTTTTCCTCTGGACAAACTTTTGTAATTGTATTTTTTTTTGTTTTTCAAATCTTTTACATATTACAAATTAATTACATGGCAGTGTATCTTAAAGGGGATAAGTGATGTTTGTGGCAACTTGGGGATGTGTGAGGCTCTTAAGAGCCATCTGTGTGTCTGAGGAGGCCGTTTGATTCTCCCCTAAGATCTACATGATGTTTCTAGGGGGCTTATAAGTAGCTAGTTGTGTACAGCTAGAAAGGGCTATGTGATGACACTAAGGGCTGTCTGTCACTGGTAGGCACAGTGATGCTGCCAAGGGCTGGGTGCCGAGGCTTGTCTGAGCTCCCCATACTATAGAGATTAGCGAGACACGTCTACCAAGGTACACTGGTAGCCTTGCATGGTCCAGGTTGGGTCGCCCTTATAGGACCCTGTGTACACAGGTTGTAGTGCCATAAGGGCAACCTAACCTTGCAGTAACCTGTTGTCAATCATTACAATAAATATTTGTATAATAACTTAATGTGTCGTATAAATGAAAAAAAAATACTATTATCTTTGTTTATAATAATCCTAATAATAAAGTTGAGAACAAGTGTTCCAAAGGCAAAAATGATAAGAGCCAATTTTTATACTTTCCCGAAAAGAAGAAAATCTGCGTCACCGAAAAGTAGATACTTACGATCTTTCGAGAATTAGAAAAATCGTAAGTTACTTTTTTTCTCTTAGGTATCTACTTTTAAGTTATTTTTTCTCCTAAGTTCGAACTTATGACAATTAAAGAGACCGAAAGTTCAGATTCTCAAAAGATCGTAAGTATCTACTTTTCGGGAAAGTAGATTATCGACTTTTGGGGGAAGTAGATCATCGACTTTTGGGGAAATATTTCCTAATTTTCTGAAGTAGATTATCATAGAAAACGGGAAATTTGCATCACAGAAAATGGGAAATATCTACTTTCCGGGAAAGTTGGTTATCTACTTTCCCGAAAAGTAGATAATCTTATCTACTTTTCGGGAAAGTAGATTATCGTCTTTTTGGGAAGTAGATCATCGACTTTGGGGAAATATTTCCTAATTTTGCGAAGTAGATTATCATAGAAAACGGGAAATTTGTATCACAGAAAATGGGAAATATCTACTTTCCGGGAAAGTTGGTTCTCTACTTTCCCGAAAAGTAGATAATCTTATCTACTTTTCGGGAAAGTAGATTATCGACTTTTTGGGAAGTAGATCATCGACTTTTGGGGAAATATTTCCTAATTTTGCGAAGTAGATTATCATAGAAAACGGGAAATTTGTATCACAGAAAATGGGAAATATCTACTTTCCGGGAAAGTTGGTTCTCTACTTTCCCGAAAAGTAGATAATCTTATCTACTTTTCGGGAAAGTAGATTATCGACTTTTTGGGAAGTAGATCATCGACATTTGGGGAAATATTTCCTAATTTTGCGAAGTAGATTATCATAGAAAACGGGAAATTTGTATCACAGAAAATGGGAAATATCTACTTTCCGGGAAAGTTGGTTCTCTACTTTCCCGAAAAGTAGATAATCTTATCTACTTTTCGGGAAAGTAGATTATCGACTTTTTGGGAAGTAGATCATCGACTTTTAGGAAAATAATTCCTAATTTTGCGAAGTAGATTATCATAGAAAACGGGAAATTTGTATCACAGAAAATGGGAAATATCTACTTTCCGGGAAAGTTGGTTATCTACTTTCCCGAAAAGTAGATAATCTTATCTACTTTAAGGGAAAGTAGATTATCGACTTTTTGGGAAGTAGATCATCGACTTTTGGGAAAATATTTCCTAATTTTGCGAAGTAGATTATCATAGAAAACGGGAAATTTGTATTACAGAAAATGGGAAATATCTACTTTCCGGGAAAGTTGGTTATCTACTTTCCCGAAAAGTAGATAATCTTATCTACTTTTCGGGAAAGTAGATTATCGACATTTTGGGAAGTAGATCATCGACTTTTGGGAAAATATTTCCTAATTTTGCGAAGTAGATTATCATAGAAAACGGGAAATTTGTATTACAGAAAATGGGAAATATCTACTTTCCGGGAAAGTTGGTTATCTACTTTCCCGAAAAGTAGATAATCTTATCTACTTTTCGGGAAAGTAGATTATCGACTTTTTGGGAAGTAGATCATCGACTTTTGGGAAATATTTCCTAATTTTGCGAAGTAGATTATCATAGAAAACGGGAAATTTGTATCACAGAAAATGGAAAATATCTACTTTCCGGGAAAGTTGGTTATCTACTTTCCAGAAAAGTAGATAATCTTATCTACTTTCCCGGAAAGTAGATATTTCCCATTTTCTGTGATACAAATTTCCCGTTTTCTATGATAATCTACTTCGCAAAATTAGGAAATATTTCCCAAAAGTCGATGATCTACTTCCCAAAAAGTCGATAATCTACTTTCCCGAAAAGTAGATATTTCCCATTTTCTGTGATACAAATTTCCCGTATTCTATGATAATCTACTTCGCAAAATTGGGAACTATTTCCCCAAAAGTCGATGATCTACTTCCCAAAAAGTCGACAATCTACTTTCCCGAAAAGTAGATAAGATTATCTACTTTTCGGGAAAGTAGATAACCAACTTTCCCGGAAAGTAGATATTTCCCATTTTCTGTGATACAAATTTCCCGTTTTCTATGATAATCTACTTCGCAAAATTAGGAAATATTTCCCCAAAAGTCGATGATCTACTTCCCAAAAAGTCGATAATCTACTTTCCCGAAAAGCAGATAAGATTATCTACTTTTCGGGAAAGTAGATAACCAACTTTCCCGGAAAGTAGATATTTCCCATTTTCTGTGATACAAATTTCCCGTTTTCTATGATAATCTACTTCGCAAAATTGGGAACTATTTCCCCAAAAGTCGATGATCTACATCCCAAAAAGTCGATAATCTACTTTCCCGAAAAGTAGATCAGATTATCTACTTTTCGGGAAAGTAGATAACCAACTTTCCCGGAAAGTAGATAACCAACTTTCCCGGAAAGTAGATATTTCCCATTTTCTGTGATACAAATTTCCCGTTTTCTATGATAATCTACTTCGCAAAATTAGGAGATATTTCCCCAAAAGTCGATGATCTACTTCCCAAAAAGTCGATAATCTACTTTCCCGAAAAGTAGATAAGATTATCTACTTTTCGGGAAAGTAGATAACCAACTTTCCCGGAAAGTAGATATTTCCCATATTCTGTGATACAAATTTCCCGTTTTCTATGATAATCTACTTCGCAAAATTAGGAAATATATTCCCAAAAGTCGATGATCTACTTCCCAAAAAGTCGATAATCTACTTTCCCGAAAAGTAGATAAGATTATCTACTTTTCGGGAAAGTAGATAACCAACTTTCCCGGAAAGTAGATATTTCCCATTTTCTGTGATACAAATTTCCCGTTTTCTATGATAATCTACTTCGCAAAATTAGGAAATATTTCCCCAAAAGTCGATCATCTACTTCCCAAAAAGTCGATAATCTACTTTCCCGAAAAGTAGATAAGATTATCTACTTTTCGGGAAAGTAGATAACCAACTTTCCCGGAAAGTAGATATTTCCCATTTTCTGTGATACAAATTTCCCGTTTTCTATGATAATCTACTTCGCAAAATTAGGAAATATTTCCCCAAAAGTCGATGATCTACTTCCCAAAAAGTCGATAATCTACTTTCCCGAAAAGTAGATAAGATTATCTACTTTTCGGGAAAGTAGATAGCCAACTTTCCCGGAAAGTAGATATTTCCCATTTTCTGTGATACAAATTTCCCGTTTTCTATGATAATCTACTTCGCAAAATTGGGAAATATTTCCCCAAAAGTCGATGATCTACTTCCCAAAAAGCCGATAATCTACTTTCCCGAAAAGTAGATCAGATTATCTACTTTTCGGGAAAGTAGATAACCAACTTTCCCGGAAAGTAGATATTTCCCATTTTCTGTAATACAAATTTCCCGTTTTCTATGATAATCTACTTCGCAAAATTAGGAAATATTTTCCCAAAAGTCGATGATCTACTTCCCAAAAAGTCGATAATCTACTTTCCCGAAAAGTAGATAAGATTATCTACTTTTCGGTAAAGTAGATAACCAACTTTCCCGGAAAGTAGATATTTCCCATTTTCTGTGATACAAATTTCCCGTTTTCTATGATAATCTACTTCGCAAAATTAGGAAATATTTCCCCAAAAGTCGATGATCTACTTCCCAAATAGTCGATAATCTACTTTCCCGAAAAGTAGATAATCTTATCTACTTTTCGGGAAAGTAGATAACCAACTTTCCCGGAAAGTAGATATTTCCCATTTTCTGTGATACAAATTTCCCGTTTTCTATGATAATCTACTTCGCCAAATTGGGAACTATTTCCCCAAAAGTCGATGATCTACTTCCCAAAAAGTCGACAATCTACTTTCCCGAAAAGTAGATAAGATTATCTACTTTTCGGGAAAGTAGATAACCAACTTTCCCGGAAAGTAGATATTTCCCATTTTCTGTGATACAAATTTCCCGTTTTCTATGATAATCTACTTCGCAAAATTAGGAAATATTTCCCCAAAAGTCGATGATCTACTTCCCAAAAAGTCGATAATCTACTTTCCCGAAAAGCAGATAAGATTATCTACTTTTCGGGAAAGTAGATAACCAACTTTCCCGGAAAGTAGATATTTCCCATTTTCTGTGATACAAATTTCCCGTTTTCTATGATAATCTACTTCGCAAAATTGGGAACTATTTCCCCAAAAGTCGATGATCTACATCCCAAAAAGTCGATAATCTACTTTCCCGAAAAGTAGATCAGATTATCTACTTTTCGGGAAAGTAGATAACCAAATTTCCCGGAAAGTAGATATTTCCCATTTTCTGTAATACAAATTTCCCGTTTTCTATGATAATCTACTTCGCAAAATTAGGAAATATTTTCCCAAAAGTCGATGATCTACTTCCCAAAAAGTCGATAATCTACTTTCCCGAAAAGTAGATAAGATTATCTACTTTTCGGGAAAGTAGATAACCAACTTTCCCGGAAAGTAGATATTTCCCATTTTCTGTGATACAAATTTCCCGTTTTCTATGATAATCTACTTCGCAAAATTAGGAGATATTTCCCCAAAAGTCGATGATCTACTTCCCAAAAAGTCGATAATCTACTTTCCCGAAAAGTAGATAAGATTATCTACTTTTCGGGAAAGTAGATAACCAACTTTCCCGGAAAGTAGATATTTCCCATATTCTGTGATACAAATTTCCCGTTTTCTATGATAATCTACTTCGCAAAATTAGGAAATATTTCCCCAAAAGTCGATGATCTACTTCCCAAAAAGTCGATAATCTACTTTCCCGAAAAGTAGATAAGATTATCTACTTTTTGGGGAAGTAAATAACCAACTTTCCCGGAAAGTAGATATTTCCCATTTTCTGTGATACAAATTTCCCGTTTTCTATGATAATCTACTTCGCAAAATTAGGAAATATTTCCCCAAAAGTCGATGATCTACTTCCCAAAAAGTCGATAATCTACTTTCCCGAAAAGTAGATAAGATTATCTACTTTTTGGGGAAGTAAATAACCAACTTTCCCGGAAAGTAGATATTTCCCATTTTCTGTGATACAAATTTCCCGTTTTCTATGATAATCTACTTCGCAAAATTAGGAAATATTTCCCCAAAAGTCGATGATCTACTTCCCAAAAAGTCGATAATCTACTTTCCCGAAAAGTAGATAAGATTATCTACTTTTCGGGAAAGTAGATAACCAACTTTCCCAGAAAGTAGATATTTCCCATTTTCTGTGATACAAATTTCCCGTTTTCTATGATAATCTACTTCGCAAAATTGGGAACTATTTCCCCAAAAGTCGATGATCTACATCCCAAAAAGTCGATAATCTACTTTCCCGAAAAGTAGATCAGATTATCTACTTTTCGGGAAAGTAGATAACCAACTTTCCCGGAAAGTAGATATTTCCCATTTTCTGTGATACAAATTTCCCGTTTTCTATGATAATCTACTTCGCAAAATTAGGAAATATTTCCCAAAAGTCGATGATCTACTTCCCAAAAAGTCGATAATCTACTTTCCCGAAAAGTAGATAAGATTATCTACTTTTCGGGAAAGTAGATAACCAACTTTCCCGGAAAGTAGATATTTCCCATTTTCTGTGATACAAATTTCCCGTTTTCTATGATAATCTACTTCGCAAAATTGGAAATATTTCCCCAAAAGTCGATGATCTACTTCCCAAAAAGTCGATAATCTACTTTCCCGAAAAGTAGATAAGATTATCTACTTTTCGGGAAAGTAGATAACCAACTTTCCCGGAAAGTAGATATTTCCCATTTTCTGTGATACAAATTTCCCGTTTTCTATGATAATCTACTTCGCAAAATTAGGAAATATTTCCCCAAAAGTCGATGATCTACTTCCCAAAAAGTCGATAATCTACTTTCCCGAAAAGTAGATAAGATTATCTACTTTTCGGGAAAGTAGATAACCAACTTTCCCGGAAAGTAGATATTTCCCATTTTCTGTGATACAAATTTCCCGTTTTCTATGATAATCTACTTCGCAAAATTAGGAAATATTTCCCCAAAAGTCGATGATCTACTTCCCAAAAAGTCGATAATCTACTTTCCCGAAAAGTAGATCAGATTATCTACTTTTCGGGAAAGTAGATAACCAACTTTCGGAAGTAGATAACCAACTTCCCGGAAAGTAGATATTTCCCATTTTCTGTGATACAAATTTCCCGTTTTCTATGATAATCTACTTCGCAAAATTAGGAGATATTTCCCCAAAAGTCGATGATCTACTTCCCAAAAAGTCGATAATCTACTTTCCCGAAAAGTAGATAAGATTATCTACTTTTCGGGAAAGTAGATAACCAACTTTCCCGGAAAGTAGATATTTCCATTTTCTGTGATACAAATTTCCCGTTTTCTATGATAATCTACTTCGCAAAATTAGGAAATATTTCCCAAAAGTCGATGATCTACTTCCCAAAAAGTCGATAATCTACTTTCCCGAAAAGTAGATAAGATTATCTACTTTTCGGGAAAGTAGATAACCAACTTTCCCGGAAAGTAGATATTTCCCATTTTCTGTGATACAAATTTCCCGTTTTCTATGATAATCTACTTCGCAAAATTAGGAAATATTTCCCCAAAAGTCGATGATCTACTTCCCAAAAAGTCGATAATCTACTTTCCCGAAAAGTAGATAAGATTATCTACTTTTCGGGAAAGTAGATAACCAACTTTCCCGGAAAGTAGATATTTCCCATTTTCTGTGATACAAATTTCCCGTTTTCTATGATAATCTACTTCGCAAAATTAGGAAATATTTCCCCAAAAGTCGATGATCTACTTCCCAAAAAGTCGATAATCTACTTTCCCGAAAAGTAGATCAGATTATCTACTTTTCGGGAAAGTAGATAACCAACTTTCCCGGAAAGTAGATATTTCCCATTTTCTGTAATACAAATTTCCCGTTTTCTATGATAATCTACTTCGCAAAATTAGGAAATATTTCCCCAAAAGTCGATGATCTACTTCCCAAAAAGTCGATAATCTACTTTCCCGAAAAGTAGATAAGATTATCTACTTTTCGGAAAGTAGATAACCAACTTTCCCGGAAAGTAGATATTTCCCATTTTCTGTGATACAAATTTCCCGTTTTCTATGATAATCTACTTCGCAAAATTAGGAAATATTTTCCCAAAAGTCGATGATCTACTTCCCAAATAGTCGATAATCTACTTTCCCGAAAAGTAGATAAGATTATCTACTTTTCGGGAAGTAGATAACCAACTTTCCCGGAAAGTAGATATTTCCCATTTTCTGTGATACAAATTTCCCGTTTTCTATGATAATCTACTTCGCAAAATTAGGAAATATTTCCCAAAAGTCGATGATCTACTTCCCAAAAAGTCGATAATCTACTTTCCCGAAAAGTAGATAAGATTATCTACTTTTCGGGAAAGTAGATAACCAACTTTCCCGGAAAGTAGATATTTCCCATTTTCTGTGATACAAATTTCCCGTTTTCTATGATAATCTACTTCGCAAAATTAGGAATATTTCCCCAAAAGTCGATGATCTACTTCCCAAAAAGTCGATAATCTACTTTCCCGAAAAGTAGATAAGATTATCTACTTTTCGGGAAAGTAGATAACCAACTTTCCCGGAAAGTAGATATTTCCCATTTTCTGTGATACAAATTTCCCGTTTTCTATGATAATCTACTTCGCAAAATTAGGAAATATTTCCCCAAAAGTCGATGATCTACTTCCCAAAAAGTCGATAATCTACTTTCCCGAAAAGTAGATAAGATTATCTACTTTTCGGGAAAGTAGATAACCAACTTTCCCGGAAAGTAGATATTTCCCATTTTCTGTGATACAAATTTCCCGTTTTCTATGATAATCTACTTCGCAAAATTAGGAAATATTTCCCCAAAAGTCGATGATCTACTTCCCAAAAAGTCGATAATCTACTTTCCCGAAAAGTAGATAAGATTATCTACTTTTCGGGAAAGTAGATAACCAACTTTCCCGGAAAGTAGATATTTCCCATTTTCTGTGATACAAATTTCCCGTTTTCTATGATAATCTACTTCGCAAAATTAGGAAATATTTCCCCAAAAGTCGATGATCTACTTCCCAAAAAGTCGATAATCTACTTTCCCGAAAAGTAGATAAGATTATCTACTTTTCGGGAAAGTAGATAACCAACTTTCCCGGAAAGTAGATATTTCCCATTTTCTGTGATACAAATTTCCCGTTTTCTATGATAATCTACTTCGCAAAATTAGGAAATATTTCCCCAAAAGTCGATGATCTACTTCCCAAAAAGTCGATAATCTACTTTCCCGAAAAGTAGATAAGATTATCTACTTTTCGGGAAAGTAGATAACCAACTTTCCCGGAAAGTAGATATTTCCCATTTTCTGTGATACAAATTTCCCGTTTTCTATGATAATCTACTTCGCAAAATTAGGAAATATTTCCCCAAAAGTCGATGATCTACTTCCCAAAAAGTCGATAATCTACTTTCCCGAAAAGTAGATAAGATTATCTACTTTTCGGGAAAGTAGATAACCAACTTTCCCGGAAAGTAGATATTTCCCATTTTCTGTGATACAAATTTCCCGTTTTCTATGATAATCTACTTCGCAAAATTAGGAAATATTTCCCCAAAAGTCGATGATCTACTTCCCAAAAAGTCGATAATCTACTTTCCCGAAAAGTAGATAAGATTATCTACTTTTCGGGAAAGTAGATAACCAACTTTCCCGGAAAGTAGATATTTCCCATTTTCTGTGATACAAATTTCCCGTTTTCTATGATAATCTACTTCGCAAAATTAGGAAATATTTCCCCAAAAGTCGATGATCTACTTCCCAAAAAGTCGATAATCTACTTTCCCGAAAAGTAGATAAGATTATCTACTTTTCGGGAAAGTAGATAACCAACTTTCCCGGAAAGTAGATATTTCCCATTTTCTGTGATACAAATTTCCCGTTTTCTATGATAATCTACTTCGCAAAATTAGGAAATATTTCCCCAAAAGTCGATGATCTACTTCCCAAAAAGTCGATAATCTACTTTCCCGAAAAGTAGATAAGATTATCTACTTTTCGGGAAAGTAGATAACCAACTTTCCCGGAAAGTAGATATTTCCCATTTTCTGTGATACAAATTTCCCGTTTTCTATGATAATCTACTTCGCAAAATTAGGAAATATTTCCCCAAAAGTCGATGATCTACTTCCCAAAAGTCGATAATCTACTTTCCCGAAAAGTAGATAAGATTATCTACTTTTCGGGAAAGTAGATAACCAACTTTCCCGGAAAGTAGATATTTCCATTTTCTGTGATACAAATTTCCCGTTTTCTATGATAATCTACTTCGCAAAATTAGGAAATATTTCCCCAAAAGTCGATGATCTACTTCCCAAAAAGTCGATAATCTACTTTCCCGAAAAGTAGATAAGATTATCTACTTTTCGGGAAAGTAGATAACCAACTTTCCCGGAAAGTAGATATTTCCCATTTTCTGTGATACAAATTTCCCGTTTTCTATGATAATCTACTTCGCAAAATTAGGAAATATTTCCCAAAAGTCGATGATCTACATCCCAAAAAGTCGATAATCTACTTTCCCGAAAAGTAGATAAGATTATCTACTTTTCGGGAAAGTAGATAACCAACTTTCCCGGAAAGTAGATATTTCCCATTTTCTGTGATACAAATTTCCCGTTTTCTATGATAATCTACTTCGCAAAATTAGGAAATATTTCCCCAAAAGTCGATGATCTACTTCCCAAAAAGTCGATAATCTACTTTCCCGAAAAGTAGATAAGATTATCTACTTTTCGGGAAAGTAGATAACCAACTTTCCCGGAAAGTAGATATTTCCCATTTTCTGTGATACAAATTTCCCGTTTTCTATGATAATCTACTTCGCAAAATTGGGAATATTTCCCCAAAAGTCGATGATCTACTTCCCAAAAAGTCGATAATCTACTTTCCCGAAAAGTAGATAAGATTATCTACTTTTCGGGAAAGTAGATAACCAACTTTCCCGGAAAGTAGATATTTCCCATTTTCTGTGATACAAATTTCCCGTTTTCTATGATAATCTACTTCGCAAAATTAGGAAATATTTCCCCAAAAGTCGATGATCTACTTCCCAAAAAGTCGATAATCTACTTTCCCGAAAAGTAGATAAGATTATCTACTTTTCGGGAAAGTAGATAACCAACTTTCCCGGAAAGTAGATATTTCCCATTTTCTGTGATACAAATTTCCCGTTTTCTATGATAATCTACTTCGCAAAATTAGGAAATATTTCCCCAAAAGTCGATGATCTACTTCCCAAAAAGTCGATAATCTACTTTCCCGAAAAGTAGATAAGATTATCTACTTTTCGGGAAAGTAGATAACCAACTTTCCCGGAAAGTAGATATTTCCCATTTTCTGTGATACAAATTTCCCGTTTTCTATGATAATCTACTTCGCAAAATTAGGAAATATTTCCCCAAAAGTCGATGATCTACTTCCCAAAAAGTCGATAATCTACTTTCCCGAAAAGTAGATAAGATTATCTACTTTTCGGGAAAGTAGATAACCAACTTTCCCGGAAAGTAGATATTTCCCATTTTCTGTGATACAAATTTCCCGTTTTCTATGATAATCTACTTCGCAAAATTAGGAAATATTTCCCCAAAAGTCGATGATCTACTTCCCAAAAAGTCGATAATCTACTTTCCCGAAAAGTAGATAAGATTATCTACTTTTCGGGAAAGTAGATAACCAACTTTCCCGGAAAGTAGATATTTCCCATTTTCTGTGATACAAATTTCCCGTTTTCTATGATAATCTACTTCGCAAAATTAGGAAATATTTCCCAAAAGTCGATGATCTACTTCCCAAAAAGTCGATAATCTACTTTCCCGAAAAGTAGATAAGATTATCTACTTTTCGGGAAAGTAGATAACCAACTTTCCCGGAAAGTAGATATTTCCCATTTTCTGTGATACAAATTTCCCGTTTTCTATGATAATCTACTTCGCAAAATTAGGAAATATTTCCCCAAAAGTCGATGATCTACTTCCCAAAAAGTCGATAATCTACTTTCCCGAAAAGTAGATAAGATTATCTACTTTTCGGGAAAGTAGATAACCAACTTTCCCGGAAAGTAGATATTTCCCATTTTCTGTGATACAAATTTCCCGTTTTCTATGATAATCTACTTCGCAAAATTAGGAAATATTTCCCCAAAAGTCGATGATCTACTTCCCAAAAAGTCGATAATCTACTTTCCCGAAAAGTAGATAAGATTATCTACTTTTCGGGAAAGTAGATAACCAACTTTCCCGGAAAGTAGATATTTCCCATTTTCTGTGATACAAATTTCCCGTTTTCTATGATAATCTACTTCGCAAAATTAGGAAATATTTCCCCAAAAGTCGATGATCTACTTCCCAAAAAGTCGATAATCTACTTTCCCGAAAAGTAGATAAGATTATCTACTTTTCGGGAAGTAGATAACCAACTTTCCCGGAAAGTAGATATTTCCCATTTTCTGTGATACAAATTTCCCGTTTTCTATGATAATCTACTTCGCAAAATTAGGAAATATTTCCCCAAAAGTCGATGATCTACTTCCCAAAAAGTCGATAATCTACTTTCCCGAAAAGTAGATAAGATTATCTACTTTTCGGGAAAGTAGATAACCAACTTTCCCGGAAAGTAGATATTTCCCATTTTCTGTGATACAAATTTCCCGTTTTCTATGATAATCTACTTCGCAAAATTAGGAAATATTTCCCCAAAAGTCGATGATCTACTTCCCAAAAAGTCGATAATCTACTTTCCCGAAAAGTAGATCAGATTATCTACTTTTCGGGAAAGTAGATAACCAACTTTCCCGGAAAGTAGATATTTCCCATTTTCTGTGATACAAATTTCCCGTTTTCTATGATAATCTACTTCGCAAAATTAGGAAATATTTTCCCAAAAGTCGATGATCTACTTCCCAAAAAGTCGATAATCTACTTTCCCGAAAAGTAGATAAGATTATCTACTTTTCGGGAAAGTAGATAACCAACTTTCCCGGAAAGTAGATATTTCCCATTTTCTGTGATACAAATTTCCCGTTTTCTATGATAATCTACTTCGCAAAATTAGGAAATATTTCCCCAAAAGTCGATGATCTACTTCCCAAAAAGTCGATAATCTACTTTCCCGAAAAGTAGATAAGATTATCTACTTTTCGGGAAAGTAGATAACCAACTTTCCCGGAAAGTAGATAACCAACTTTCCCGGAAAGTAGATATTTCCCATTTCTGTGATACAAATTTCCCGTTTTCTATGATAATCTACTTCGCAAAATTAGGAAATATTTCCCCAAAAGTCGATGATCTACTTCCCAAAAAGTCGATAATCTACTTTCCCGAAAAGTAGATAAGATTATCTACTTTTCGGGAAAGTAGATAACCAACTTTCCCGGAAAGTAGATATTTCCCATTTTCTGTGATACAAATTTCCCGTTTTCTATGATAATCTACTTCGCAAAATTAGGAAATATTTCCCCAAAAGTCGATGATCTACTTCCCAAAAAGTCGATAATCTACTTTCCCGAAAAGTAGATAAGATTATCTACTTTTTGGGGAAGTAAATAACCAACTTTCCCGGAAAGTAGATATTTCCCATTTTCTGTGATACAAATTTCCCGTTTTCTATGATAATCTACTTCGCAAAATTAGGAAATATTTCCCCAAAAGTCGATGATCTACTTCCCAAAAAGTCGATAATCTACTTTCCCGAAAAGTAGATAAGATTATCTACTTTTCGGGAAAGTAGATAACCAACTTTCCCGGAAAGTAGATATTTCCCATTTTCTGTGATACAAATTTCCCGTTTTCTATGATAATCTACTTCGCAAAATTAGGAAATATTTCCCCAAAAGTCGATGATCTACTTCCCAAAAAGTCGATAATCTACTTTCCCGAAAAGTAGATAAGATTATCTACTTTTCGGGAAAGTAGATAACCAACTTTCCCGGAAAGTAGATATTTCCCATTTTTGTGATACAAATTTCCCGTTTTCTATGATAATCTACTTCGCAAAATTAGGAAATATTTCCCCAAAAGTCGATGATCTACTTCCCAAAAAGTCGATAATCTACTTTCCCGAAAAGTAGATAAGATTATCTACTTTTCGGGAAAGTAGATAACCAACTTTCCCGGAAAGTAGATATTTCCCATTTTCTGTGATACAAATTTCCCGTTTTCTATGATAATCTACTTCGCAAAATTAGGAAATATTTCCCCAAAAGTCGATGATCTACTTCCCCCAAAAGTCGATAATCTACTTTCCCGAAAAGTAGATAAGATTATCTACTTTTCGGGAAAGTAGATAACCAACTTTCCCGGAAAGTAGATATTTCCCATTTTCTGTGATACAAATTTCCCGTTTTCTATGATAATCTACTTCGCAAAATTAGGAAATATTTCCCCAAAAGTCGATGATCTACTTCCCAAAAAGTCGATAATCTACTTTCCCGAAAAGTAGATAAGATTATCTACTTTTCGGGAAAGTAGATAACCAACTTTCCCGGAAAGTAGATATTTCCCATTTTCTGTGATACAAATTTCCCGTTTTCTATGATAATCTACTTCGCAAAATTAGGAAATATTTCCCCAAAAGTCGATGATCTACTTCCCAAAAAGTCGATAATCTACTTTCCCGAAAAGTAGATAAGATTATCTACTTTTCGGGAAAGTAGATAACCAACTTTCCCGGAAAGTAGATATTTCCCATTTTCTGTGATACAAATTTCCCGTTTTCTATGATAATCTACTTCGCAAAATTAGGTAATACTTCCCCAAAAGTCGATGATCTACTTCCCAAAAAGTCGATAATCTACTTTCCCGAAAAGTAGATACTTACGATCTTTTGAGAATCTGAACTTTCGGTCTCTTTAATTGTCATAAGTTCGAACTTAGGAGAAAAAATAACTTAAAAGTAGATACCTAAGAGAAAAAAGTAACTTACGATTTTTCTAATTCTCGAAAGATCGTAAGTATCTACTTTTCGGTGACGCAGATTTTCTTCTTTTCGGGAAAGTATAAAAATTGGCTCTTATCATTTTTGCCTTTGGAACACTTGTTTTCAACTTTATTATTAGGATTATTATAAACAAAGAAAATAGTATTTTTTTTTCATTTATACGACACATTAAGTTATTATACAAATATTTATTGTAATGATTGACAACAGGTTACTGCTAGGTTAGGTTGCCCTTATGGCACTACAACCTGTGTACACAGGGTCCTATAAGGGCGACGCAACCTGGACCATGCCAGGCTACCAGTGTACCTTGGTAGACGTGTCTCGCCAATCTCTATAGTAGGGGGAGCTCAGACAAGCCTCGGCACCAAGCCCTTGGTTGCATCACTGTCCCTAGTAGTGACAGACAGCCCTTAGTGTCATCACATAGCCCTAACTAGCTGTACACAACTAGCTACTTATAAGCCCCCTAGAAGCATCATGTAGATCTTAGGGGAGAATCAAACGGCCTCCTCAGAGACACAGATGGCTCTTAAGAGCCTCACACATCCCCAAGTTGCCACAAACATCACTTATCCCCTTGAACATACACTGCCATGTAATTAATTTTTAATATGTATAACATTTGAAAAAAAAAAAATACAATTACAAAAGTTTGTCCAGAGGAAAAATTCATTGGTTACAAAGTAAGTTGAGAACCCGTAATAAATAAATAACTGATAATTAAGGTAAGTTCTTAAACTGGCATCTCTTATTTCAGTGATGTGCCAGCTAGAGCAAAATATTGTGTTATACAAATGAAGATGAAACTACTGTACAAAACATCGTAACTTCAACAATGTTATGACATTGTTGACTTATTTTGTACTTCAGTTTTATTTCCACTTGTACAATGAACTATTTTAATCCTGCTGGCACTGGATTAAAAGATGCTAGTTTAAGAATTTACTGTAATTTTCAGTTCTTATTAAATCATTGCAACTTGCTTGTAACATTGTGTCACAAGTTCCCTGCATTTTAAGTTTTTAAGTGAGCTGAAGTCACTTTAGGCATTCCATTGGTGGACCACAGCAGTGACGTCACCACTAGTAGTCTACGTCAATGGTGGAACTGACCACAAGAGCAATGACGTCATCACCAGTAGTCTGCCTCACTGGTGAAACAGAATCCCTTCACTTTACACCTCACAGTCAGTCCTTCCCTCACCCCTACACCTTACAGAGAGTCCTTCCCTCACTCCTACACATCACGGAGGGTCCTTCCCTCACTCCTACACCTCACAGTGAGTCCTTCCCACACTCCTACACATCATAGTGAGTCCTTCCCTCACTCCTACACATCACAACGAGTCCTTCCCTCACTCCTACACATCACAGTGATTCCTTCCAACACATCTGCACATCACAGTGAGTCCTTCCCTCACTCCTGCACATCATAGTGAGTCCTTCCCACACATCACAATGAGTCATTCCCTCACTCCTACACATCACAGCGAGTCCTTCCCACACTCCTACACATCACAGTGAGTCCTTCCCTCACCCCTACACATAACAACGAGACTTTCCCTCACTCCTACACATCACAGTGAGTCCTTCTCACTATACATCACAATGTGTCCTTCCCTCATACTACACAACGCTGCATGTCTTTCCTTCACTCCTACACAACACATTGCATCTTACCCTCACTCTCATACACAGCAAGTCCTTCCCTTATCCGACACAACATTGCATGTCCTTCCCTCATCTCCTATAAAACACAGCAAATCCTCCTCTCACTCATTAGCAGGTCAGTAAGTCCTCCTCTCATTAATTAGGAGGTCAGCAAGTCCCTCCCTCATTTACGAACATCACTATATGTCCTTCCCTAGGTCCTACACAACACTACGAGTCCTTCCCTCAATACTACACAATACTGCATGTCCTTCCCTCAGTCCTACAGTAATCAGCAGATATACTTTCAATACACCGTTATAATCTATTTTAGCATTTATAAGACTTGTCGAACCAACAGTAAATATTATACACAATTCAACTTCCTGTCATGTCGGGTAGTCTGACTTATTTAGGATATATTCATCTTTTTCTGTACACAGACATTAGGAGCATCAATTAACCCCCTCAGTCACAAGTACAGTAGCTCTCTAAGAGCCTCACACATCTCCAAGTTGATATTCACAATATAGCCACAAACAGCCTCTGGCTAGATCAGACTACCCCTGACAACCTTACATAGTCCTTAAATCTATTATACAACCACCTATGATCATAACACAGCCCTAATTAGCCAAAAAGCTCGTGGTGGCGGCATATAAGCCCTGGGGGCCTCACATAGCCCCGAGGAGTGACATACTGCCTCAGAACATTTACTACATAAACAAACTTTTTTTTTTTTACAATTTCAAAAGTTTGCCCACAGGAAATGCTCATTGGTTACAAGCAAGTTGTAAAGCCGTAATAATAACTTAATTTTACAGTAAAATGTTAAACTAACATCTTTTATTTTACTGCCAAGAAGAATAAAATATTTTGTTTTGCAAATGAAGACGAAACTAAAGTCCAAAATAATTAAGTTGAACAAAATACTTCCTGACTGTCTAGTTCAAATCCACATAAAAGATTACAACAGTGTATTAGAAGTTATAGGCTTCCCTATGCCACAAGTCTATATGGTCACTCCAATACAAGTCCTTCCCTCACTCCTACACCACACTACAAGTCCTTCCCTCACTCCTACACCACACTACAAGTCCTTCCCTCACTCACACACCACAATACAAGTCATTGTCTCGCTCATACACCACATTACAAGTCCTTCCCTCACTCCTACACCATACTAAAAGTCCTTACCTTACTCCTACACCATACTACAAGTCCTTCCCTCACTCCTACACAACCCTGCAAGTCCTTTCCTCACTCCTACACAAACCTGCATGTCTTTCCTTAACTCTTACACAACCTTGCAAGTCCTTCGCTGACTCCTACACAACCCTGCAATGACCTTCCCTCACTCCTCCACAACCCTGGAAGTCATTCCCTCACTCCTACATAACCCTGCAAGTCCTTCCCTCACTCACACACCACAATACAAGTCCATCCCTCACTCATACACAACACTACAACTCCTTCCTTAACTCCTACACCACACTAAAATTCCTTCCCTTACTCCTACACCACACTAAAATTCCTTCCCTCACTCATACACAAAACTACTAGTCCTTCCCTCACTCATACACCACACTACAAGTCCTTCCCTCACTCCCAAACAACCCTGCAAGTCCTTCGCTGACTCCTACACAACCCTGCAATGACCTTCCCTCACTCCTCCACAACCCTGGAAGTCATTCCCTCACTCCTACATAACCCTGCAAGTCCTTCCCTCACTCCTACACCACACTACAAGTCCTTGTCTCACTCACTCTTACACAACAGTACAAGTCCATCCCTCACTCATACACAACACTACAACTCCTTCCTTAACTCCTACACCACACTAAAATTCCTTCCCTTACTCCTACACCACACTAAAATTCCTTCCCTCACTCATACACAAAACTACTAGTCCTTCCCTCACTCATACACCACACTACAAGTCCTTCCCTCACTCCCAAACAACCCTGCAAGTCCTTCGTTCACTCCTACACAACCCTGCAAGTCCTTCCCTCACTCCTACACAACCTTGCAAGTCCTTCGTTCACTCCTACACAACCCTGAAAATCATTCCCTCACTCCTATATAACCCTGCAAGTCCTTCCGTCACTCCTACACAACCTTGGAAGTCCTTCGTTCACTCCTACACAACCCTGAAAATCATTCCCTCACTCCTATATAACCCTGCAAGTCCTTCCCTCACTCATACACCACACTACAAGTCCTTCCTTCACTCCTAAACAACCCTGCAAGTCCTTCCCTCACTCCTACACAACCTTGCAAGTCCTTCGTTCACTCCTACACAACCCTGAAAATCATTCCCTCACTCCTATATAACCCTGCAAGTCCTTCCCTCACTCCTACACAACCTTGCAAGTCCTTCGTTCACTCCTACACAACCCTGCAAGTCCTTCGTTCACTCCTACACAACCCTGCAAGACCTTCCCTCACTCCTCCACAACCCTGGAAGTCATTCCCTCACTCCTATATAACCCTGCAAGTCCTTCCCTAAATCCTACACAACACTGCACGTTCTTACTTAACTCCTAACCAACACTGCAAGTCTTCTTTCACTCCTACACAACATTGCATGTCCTTTCCTCACTCCTATACACTGCAAGTCCTCCCCTCACTCCTACAAGTCCTTCTTTCACTCCTATATAACACTGCAAGTCCTTCCCTCACTCCTACACAAACCGGCTAGTCATTCCTTCACTCCTACACAACTCTGCAAGTCCTTCCCTTACTCCTACACAACCCTGCACGTCCTTCCATAACTCCTACACAACACTGCAAAACCTTCCTTCACTCCTATACAACTCTGCAAGTCCATCCCTCAGTCCTACACATTACTACAAGTACTTCCCAAACCCTTACACAACCCTGCAAGTCCTTCCCTCACTTATACACAACACCTCAAGTCCTTCCCTCAATCCTACACAATACTAGAACTGCTTCTCTCACTTCTGCACAACCCTGCACGTCCTTCCCTCACTCCTACACATCACTTCATGTCTTTTCCTCACTCCTGCACAACACTGCAAGTCCTTTCCTCACTCCTACACAATACTAGAAGTCCTTCCCTCACTTCTACACAACACTGCTAGTCCATCCTGCAATCCTACACAATACTAGAAATCCTTCCCTCGTCTACACAACCGTGCAAGTCCTTTCCTCACTCCTACTGAACACTTCATGTCCTTCCCTCACTCCTACACATCATCACATAACCGTTCCTCACTCCTCCACATCACCGCATGTCCTTCCCTCACTCCTACATAATATTGCATGTTCTTTCCTCACTCCTACAGTGCTACAGTATCTCTACAGTAGTCAGTAGATAAGATTTCACCACACTATTATAATCTGTTTTAGTATTTATGCGGACTTATTTAACCAACACTTACATATATACAATACAACTTCCTGTCATGTTTGGTAGACCGAGTTATTTCAAGAATGTTCATCCTTTACTGTACTCTTGATCGTTTCTCTTATCCATCTTGATGTTGCCTCGTCATCTGTACACCAAGTTATGGTCCTCACCCTCCCTGGAGTAGTATTTTCTGTTAATACCTGTGAAATTAAAATTTTATTTACCAAAAATAGTTTTTTTTGTATTTATTGCAGGGCGACAAAAAATTAAAATCACTCTTTCTTCATACGGTTATGCCAACACTCCTCTTTATGAAGAATTTACCACTAGTCAAGTCACAAGTCACACGAGTGGTCACAACAACAAGCAGGGTAAACACTATAATGACTCTTATATTATCTCCTCCAGGTTCTCAATAATAACCCTCAGATTAACTCAAAATATAGGTATCATGTTGAAGATGAATCATTAAATGCATAACTTAGCATTATAAAGTTAAGAGACCACAAACAAAGGTCAAGTAAAGGAACAATTTAAGTACAGTACAGATGACCACAGCCTATATTAAACCAAACCCTGACCTCAGCCTCACCATACACTAGAAAAGTACAAAAGTACACACCACTCATCTCCATATAAATATATCCTGAGTCCACAACACTTGCACCACACACTATCACCAGCCAGGCTCTTCTACCTCCCTGCACTTGCCGTGACCCACACAATGTGGATACCATGCCGCCAATTACCATACTATTTTACCTAACAAACGCACAACGTTAAGCTGATATACTTATTACATACTTATTATAAATAATATATATATATATAGCATACTAGACAATGTTTACATACAGGAACATATATATAATATAGTCCTACCTACTGAAGAAGCAGTGTAATTACCTCTCAATCAAATATATTCAGTGCCTTATAAAACTGCCTCACCAAAGATAAAACACTTGTGTTTTATTTGCAGTCTGGTGAATGAGATAGAGCATATGCTACGAAATTCTCTCACTCCTACAAACCATACCAAGTCCATCCCTGACTCCTACACAATACTACAAGTCCATCCCTCACTCCTACAAAACATACCAAGTCCATCCCTCACTCTTACATAACATACCAAGTCCTTCCCTCACTCCTACACAACATACCAAGTCCTTCCCTTACTCCTACACAACATACTAAGTCCTTCCCTCACTCCTACACAACATACCAAGTCCATCCCTCACTCCTACAAAACATACCAAGTCCTTCCCTCACTCTTACATAACATACCAAGTCCATCCCTCACTCCTACAAAACATATCAAGTCCATCCCTCACTCTTACATAACATACCAAGTCCTTCCCTCACTCCTACACAACATACCAAGTTCTTCCCTCACTCCTACACAACATACCAAGTCCTTCCCTCACTTCTAAATAGCATACCAAGTCCTTCCCTCACTCCTACACAACATACCAAGTCCTTCCCTCACTCCTACACAACATACCAAATCCATCCCTCACTCCAACACAATACTACAAGTCCATCCCTCAATCATACACAATACTACAAGTCCTTCCCTCACTCCTACACAACATATCAAGTCCTTCCCTCACTCCTAAATAGCATACCAAGTCCTTCCCTAACTCCTACACAATAATACAAGTCCACCCCTCACTCCTACACAACATACCAAGTCGTTCCCTCACTCCTTCACAACATATCAAGTCCTTCCCTTACTCCTACACAATACTGCAAGCCCATCCGTCACTCCTACACAACATACCAAGTACATCCCTCACTCCAAAACAACATACCAAGTCCTTCCCTCACTCCTACACAACATACCAAGTCCTTCCCTCACTCCTACACAATACTACAAGTCCTTCCCTCACTCCTACACAATATTACAAGTCCTTCCCTCACCCCTACACAACATACCAAGTCCTTCCCTGCAGAGTTAATCACCATCTATTAAGTCTCTGATTCTTGTTTTTCATTCGACTTCTGAACTGTAATAAATTATGGTCACTGTAAACTACAATTCTCTGGTCGGTGTTGCCAAGATATATGTTAAACTTTTCCAGTGCCATAAGGAGAGGCTCAGCTTCTTTCTCTATAGTAGAGTAATTCCATTGCACCAGCCCCAACATCACTGGTAAAACATAAATTTTACTTACGAACCATTCATAATCCTGTCTCTGCCTCGTCCAGTTCAACACGACTTCAGTCCATCTGGCAGTCGAACCCGAGGCCTCCATCATCCACAACAGGTACGTTGCCAGTGAGCCACCAAACTGTGTTGAATAGTATATACACCAGTGTCAACATTAGATTGGGTCAAAAAGGGCTTATATTTTTTTTAAATTGCAATTTAGAATTTGTAATAGTCTAGAAAAGTTGCTCCTATATAAAGTTCATCAAACTCCAACATATGGTATTAGTCTTGTATTATTACAGTAAAAGATGGCACCAATTTGCAGCCCTTAACTAATACTGAAATGTGCTCCTTAATTTGGGTTACTTGATCAACAAACACCTTTCCCTCAATACCAATATTTTGTTCTTTTTTCCATCAGAATATAATAGTTATCTCTTATTTTTCCTCTTCAGTGCACAACAGTTTACATTACCCATCATCATCTCTGACGTTTGCCTCGAGCTGCTGGTTGCTGCCCACCATGCGTGCCTCCACACTCGCCTATTATATTTTTCTAAGTCGCGCATTTTCACCTATATGAAGGCGCCAATTCATGATATAAGTGTTAACAAATTATGTTTGATGATTATTGTTCACTTCTTTGATAACTGCCCTGTTCACACGGCATGAGAGATGAAGTGCTGGTCAGAGAAAAGGTCGAATGAAATTGACCTTTTGGACTGGCCATCTAAATCTCCAAGTCCATATTCAATAAGTTTCTTTCAGTTAAACAATACAACTTTTCCTTTACCCAATAGAATAATAATGTTGTATTTTTATTGAAACATTTAATATCACAAATATAATATTGTATAGGGCCAGTGCTTGTGTTAAGAGATTACCATGACTGTTTGTGAGTGCTACCCAAACCTCAACCCTATGGAGACCATTTGGACCCAGATAGTGAACGCGTGGGAACCTGAAGAGAAGCTAAACACTGGTCCCGACTCCTCCTACACACCCAGGACGAGTGTGAGCAGTTTGTGAGGAACCAACCACCTATATAACCTTGTGTCTCAGTCCCAAGAAGGCTCCAGGGAGCTATATAAAAGGGAGGCCATTGGACAGGCTATTGATATTCTGTATGACCTGTGTTGGTAAATATTAAAAGTAAATGTGATTTCCACCCTCGTATTTCTCTATATTTATCCTCATATCTACGTTATTAAAACCTGAACAACAGCGTAAAAAAATTATAAATATAGAAATGGATGGTGCATTATAATAATGTATTAGCCCGTCAGACAGACCGTAATACTTACAGTATAGTAATGTGGGCTACAAACATTATGTTTATATAATTACATCACCCACGGTAACTAGCCAATGAGCCACGGTTAAAATACTACAGTAAACGCCTGGGCAATATTTCTATAATGTGGGTTAGTTTTTATAAGACACAATTGAAGTGATTGTGATTGTGGTGATAGTGTAGTGATTTTGGTGATGATGTAGATTGTGGTGATGGTGAAATGATTGTGGTGATGGTAAAATGATTGTGATGATGGTGGTGAAGCGATTGTGGCGAAGTGATTTTGGTGATGGTTAAGTGATTATGGTGATGGTCAAGTGATTATGGTGATGGTCAAGTGATGGTGAAGTGATTGTGGTGAAGTACTTAAGTATTTAAGTGGGTGAAAGGAATCATTAGAGGAGATATAGATAAAGGTCTTATAATATCCGAGCAGGATAGGACTCGTAGCAACGGATTTAAATTGGATAAGTTTAGGTTTAGGAGGGAGATAGGAAGGAACTGGTTACAAACAGGGTGGTTGACGAGTGAAACAAGCTTAGCAACTTTGTATTAAGTGCTGGAACGCTGGGAAGTTTTAAAAGAAGGCTAGATCGATTCATGGATGATAGAGAGTGGTAGTAACTCTCGAGAGGAGCTGCCATGCACAGGCCAACCGGCCTATTGCAGACTTCTTATTTCTTATGTTCTTGTGTTCTTATGGTGTTGAAGTGATTGTGGTGAGGGTGGTGAAGTGATTGTGGTGATGGTGGTGACGTGTTTGTGGTGATGGTGGTGAAGTGATTCTGGTGATGGGGTGAAGTGATGCTGGTGAGTGTTTCTGGTGAAGTGATTCTGGTGATGGTGAAGTGATTGTGGTGGAGGTGGTGAAGCAGTTGTGGTGAAGTTATAGTGGTGAATTGATAGTGGAAGAGTGATTGTGGTTAAGTGATTGTGGTGGTTAAGTGATTGTGGTGGTGAAATGATTGTGGCGGTGGTGAAATGATTGTGGAGGTGGTGATGAGAAAGTTGCAACAGCACCTTTTGCATTAGATAGTCACCCAAATGAATAACACCAAATTATTCACTAAGTTATTAAACAATGACTTGGTAGTTGTTCACGTTATACCCGGCTCAAACTCTCTCAGAAGTCTCGCGAGGTCACCTGACTAATCAAAACACAGCTTGACGCCCGCTTCTCCGCTCACACGCTAGAGTCTTACCACTAGTTAAGGGGTGAACATGTAACTTAAGTGTTCATTATATAAGTGTACTCAAAACACTCCCCTGGATATAATTCACAATACATTCTCTCCCAAACTAAGTACTGTGTATATAGTTGCTTCAACAATAAAGAAAAACCCAAAGAAGTGTTTACCTCAGCCCTGCCACTTAAGAGTTCCAGAACTTATTTAAAACAATTAATGTGATACACAACAGGTATTACAAAGTGATGAAAACATAAGGAGTCTGCAATAGGCCGGTTGGCCTGTGCATGGCAGCTCCTGTCGAGAGTTACTATCACTCTCTATCATCCGTGAACCTATCTAGCCTCCTTTTTAAAACTTTCCAGCGTTCCAGCACTTACTACAAAGTTGCTAAGCTTGTTTCACTCGTCAACCACCCTATTTGTGAACCAGTTCCTTCCTATCTCCGTCCTAAACCTAAACTTATCCAGCTTAAATCCGTTGCTACAAGTCCTATCTTGCTCGGATACTATAAGACCTTTATCTATGTCTCCTTTATTGATTCCTTTCACCCACTTAATACTTCTATCTTATCTCCCCGCACTCTTCGTCTTTCTAGGGAATGTAAGTTTAGTTTATTTAACCTATCTTGATATGGAAGGTTTCTAAGTCCCGGAATCATTTTCGTCATTCTTCGCTGGACCGACTTCAGTGAATTGATATCAATTCTATAATAAGGGCACGAGAACTGAACCGCATAATGAAGGTGCGACCTGACTAGCGCAAGATATAGTTGCAATAAAACCTCTGCACTCATGTTACTTACACTTCTAGATATAAAACCTAATACTCTGTTTGCCTTATTTCGAACATTAACGCACTGTTTTCTAGGCCGTAGGTCTGTGCTTACAAGTACCCCTAAGTCTCTTTCACAAGTCGACTTCTCTAGGTTGTTGTTGTTAGGGCTGTATATATTGACAGTATTTGTTCTTCCAATATTAAGTACGCTGCACTTGCTGGTGTTGAATTTCATTTGCCATTTCTCTGACCACTCCTGCAGTTTATTTAAATCCTCCTGTAGTGCATTTGCATCCTTCCCTGAATTAATCTGCCGGCCTATTTTGGTGTCATCCGCAAACTTACTTATGTCACTGCTGATCCCAGTATCTAGATCGTTTTTGTAGATTATGAAGAGTGGGCCCAGTACTGACCCCTGGGGAACCCCACTGGTTACACAGCCCCACTCAGATTTAACACCATCTACGCTGACCCTCTGTGCTCTATCGGTAAGCCATGATTTTATCCAATTTAAAAGTTTCCCCTCGATACCATGAGCCTTAACTTTTCTCAGAAGCCTCTGATGCGGTACTCTGTCAAACGCTTTGCTAAATACTAAGTAAATAACATCGTAATTTTCGTCATTATCTACTACCTCGAAGACTTTCCTAAAAAAAAACGTCAGCTGATTTTTAGACAAGATTTTCCCTTTGTAAACCCTTGCTGAGAATCGTAGATTAATTTTATTTCTCTAAATGCGATCGGATGTTATTTGCAATAATTGATTCAAGAAATTTCCCCACTACGGCCGTCAAACTAATCGGTCGGTAATTTGACGCTGATGTTCTGTCACCCTTTTTGAATATGGGTACTACATTTGCCTGTTTCCACAAGTCTGGCACAACTCCTGTGTCTAATGATTTTGTAAATAAATTTACGAGGGGTCCGCTAATCTGTTCCTTACACCCTTTCAAAACTCGAGGGAAAATTTCATCCGGCCCTGGGGATTTTGTCTTCTTTAATTTATTTATCTTCTCAAGAACATCCTCTTTTCTGATAGTGATATTCTTTAATTTCTCTTCTTCATTTCCCTAAATATCAGTGAGTATCTTGCGAAGGTCACAAATATTTTTTTCCCAACACAGTAAATACGGTGATTATGGAAAGTAAACTATTTATTTGACCATTATACTTCACTTGACAATGTAATAATTTATAGCACAAAAGTATATTATTCTACTTACCGAAAATATCACCTTTACACTGGTGATTGGCAAGTGAGTTACCTTCCACCACCACAGACACTTCCCCACCGCAACCAACACAGACACTTCCCTACCACCACCACAGACACTTCCCCGCACCACCACCACTATACACACCTCCCCACCGCCACAGACACTTCCCCGCCACCACCACTATAAACAATTCCTCTCCACCACCACCATTCCTCCACAGTGACCAACTGATGTACTCAAGATGGATCTGATTGTTCCTGGCTACAATATTTGACTGTCAGGTGAACAATGTAACCGCCTCTTAACTGGGATTTAAAACGCTCATAGAAATCGTGTTTGGTTTAAACAAGATAAAATTATGAAATCACGAAGATATGGCAGCAGCCCATCTTATATCACCTGAAGATTAACTACCCTAACATCCCCCCCCCCACCACCAAAAGCGGCACTTCTGTGTATAAGAAGTAAAATCTGATTGGGTGCCTAATCTTCACGTGATGGCTTATGTCGAGCTGAGTTTGGCTGCGCCGAGTGGTTAGTTGCTTATATTGTTATATACGTTTTAGCCTAAAAGTGCTGTTTACATTTTGTTCCCGACAATCATAGACCACTTAGAACACTTATGAATACACCAATGAAGACTGAAGGCATAATGTACACAGTTGAGACATCTCTATTACGACGACTGGAAACAACCACTTATAAGGTTTGATCATGGACACGATTAGGTGTTAATCTAATGTTCATAATCCTCTAAAGTCGAGTTAAAGAACTCCGTATAAATGCTAAACCAGTCAATGGTCTAGGGGAAAAGGTCGGGTTAATCACCGTGGGTGGACGCCTTGTTCTGGTACCAAACCTTAAACTCCTACAACCAAATCACGTTGAAATGGATTTCTACCCCTGTGAAGCTGTCAAGATCATTCAGTATAATTAAGTCCCAGTCATCAACATTTCTATACAATTAATGGGCTATCGAATTGACGTAGATTGGAGAGAGAAATAAGTTGTAAGGGAAATATACACAGCGACATACCTTATATTTTTCAACACCAACACACACATGATGGGGTCTGTATTTTATAATCCTTGACAACTGGATGTATTAATTTAGGAGCATTTTGTAAACGTTAACTTCCGTCACACATCCACTAATCGCCTCGACCGTCTCACTACTGGTCGGCTCCCTCCCTCCACGTCTGGCAGGTCCCTGGTCTAAAGTTCATCCATATCTCCACCACACACTGAACCATCTCCAGTACGAACATACACTGTTGTGGTGTTGAAGCACATGATATAAAGCGTCACTTGCGAACCTTAGTAATAACACTTAATCGGATGGCTGGCGTGGCCATATTTGTTTTGCTTAATTTGAGACCATAAGAAAGTACTGATACCTTCCAAAGTGACAACTAAGAGCTCCACTCCCAGACACTGAACCACCCGATCGAAACTTCTATCTAACCGACGCTCTTATAATGATAAGGACCGGATATTACATGTAAATGCTCACTAACAGAAAAACTGAGTTGCTTCTGCAGGAAATAATGGGAAACGTTTTTATTCAGCTGATCAACAAAAATCACAGATGGTTTAGAGAAATGTGGCTCCGAGCTCGACTCCTGATTCAGCGCTTCGTTTGTGGTGCCCAGCTACTCTGAACGACAGGTTGACATATTCCCATAGGTAGAGGTTCTGCATGATGAATACATTCTGAATAACTTACACGTAATGTCATGTACATAATCAGAATTTATTGCATATGCCAAACAAAGATTTTTATTGGTATATTGCGATATATTTATTTTTATGAGAAAATCTACAAAATGGCGTAAACGAACCGAAATAACCACTAATCTGTACCGACTGACACTGCTGGTAGTCAAGGCGGGCGGGGGAGAGGGCTCAGGGGTGGTAATGTGTGGTGTGTATGGTAATGTGTGGTGTGTGTGATGTTAGATGATGATGATGATGATGATGAGGAGGAGGAGGATGAGGATGAGGATGAATGATAACGATAATGATGGCGTATATGTGATGACGACGACGATGAAAAATAATGAATGATGGCGTATATGTGATGACGATGATGATAAATAATGAATGATGACGACAATGATGGCGTATATGTGATGACGACAACGATGATGAATGATGATAAATAATGAATGATGATGATAATGATGGTGAATAATGATGATGATTGATGCTGCTGAATGATCCCGTCATAAGACAATTCATCATCACTACAGACACACTTGGTTTGATTTACAGGGGTGAGGTTAGGTTAGGTTTCATTTCACCCCACATTATGGCTTCGTCCCCATGCAATAATAACCTACCTCAGAGTTCCTCATTTACTATTTATGAATGTTCAGTCATACTAATTCCCTCAGTGGCAAACCTCTGGATGAAAGGCTAAATATAAAATGATAATACACGCGTAGTTGCTAATGGTGTAGTTACTAGGGGCGTATCCAAAGGCTAAGTATTTTTGTTTACCATATATAAGAACACCTGATATCGGGACACAAGCCATCTGGGTGGTTAGTTTATCCAATGTTGGTGCAGGCGAAAACGGGAAATCATGCTACGTCAGACATACATTTAAACCAGAAGCGATTCGAACCCTGGACTTGAGAGAGAAATACGCACGTTACAATATACAACCCAAGACCCAAGTGAACCCTGCTGTTGGTTCGTCTCCTTCTCCCTGGCAGGATTTTCAACCTGATGTGATTGCCCTCGGTGGACCTCTCCCGAAATCCCACGTGAACCCTGTTATTCTCTGCAAATACCACCTCTCCAGGATCGCTCACTGGTCCCCAGGTAGGGTCGTCCTCTACACTGATGGTTCTGTTGACCCCGCTACAGGTCGGGCCGGGGCTGGTGTCTACATCTCCCGGACTGATGCCCCTGCACCTATCAAACTGTCTCTCAGAGTTTCTAACGGGGCATTCTCCAGTCAGGCTGAACTAATAGCCCTCCTTGCTGCCCTTTTCACTGAGGAAGAAGCAGATGGTTTCTGCCCCTTGCTTGTCTGCTGCGATTTCAGGTCTGCTCTCGACGGGATTGCATTTGGGTCAGGGGAAAGTAAGGACCTCATCATCTGAATTCGAGGGTTAACATCCACACCTCAGGATGCAGGCCGTCCTGTGACATTCCTATGGATACCCAGTCATGTTGGTGTCTTGGGGAATGGGGCAGCAGATGGCTTTGCCAAGACTGGCTGCAACAAGGTCACACCTGTCTACGTTGTTCCTCGAACACTTTTACAGCTTAGGACCCAAATTCACCGCAAACAGAGAGAAGCTCGGGAAGCAGCCATCCCCCTGGACTCTCCGCCCACCTGGTACAATGTCCTCCGTAAACTTCCTGACCTCTCGTATGTCTATGGGAAAGGGTCGCGGAAAGGGGACATGATTGCTGCCCGTATCATCATTGGGTATGACTTTGCTTGGGAGATTGGTATCCCTGCATCCCCTGAGCAACGCTCTTGTGCATTATGCATTAGACCCGACAGCTGCAACTTTATCCACTACCTCCTAAGATGTCCCCACACACAACGCTTCCGTGACGCCTGCTGGACCACCACTCCACGACCCCCTGACGGAGACACGATGATCCTCCCCATACTGGCCAGATATTATGTAAATAACATTGATTATGTGTTAAAGGAATATCCTTCCTTCTTTAGGCTTTAGTAAGCCTTTTTATAATATTTATACTGTATATACTTGTGACAATTGCCAGATGCTTCTGGTGTACAACACCACGACCCAAAGCTATAGGTCACTTGGCAGGGGGCTCCTCTGGGAGGGCCCCTGAGAGTACCGCCGCCCCTTGGGGCGCCACTGCTACTGGAAGATCCCCTTGGGGCACAGCTGACCCTGAAGAGATTCCCTGGGGACATCGCTTCCCCTAAGAAGAGCCCCTGGGGGCGATGTTACCTCTTGGCGGGCCCCTTGGGCGACGTTACCCCTTGGCGGGCATATGGGGGCGCCACCACACCTGAGAGGTCCCCTCGTGGCACCAGTGCCCCTAGGAGGGACCCTGCACTGCACCTGAAAAGGCCCTTGGGTGCATCACAGTCCCAGGCAGGGCCCATGGGAGTGCCGCCACCTTCAGGAGAGCCCCTAAGGGCGACACACCTGGTAGGGCTAATTGGAGGGCCCCAGGGGGCACAATCACTGGATTGACTGTGGTGGCAGTTGTTTTTGCACATTTACAAGCATGGGAGATATGAATAAAAACACCGTCCATCGCATTTCCAGTATCATCACACCATCAACAATGTAAAGGAGAATAAATATCCAACAGGAAAACAAAAATTGGGGTGTTGAGCTGACTGACTGCTCTGTTCTCCTATTGGCTGTTATTTGGATTTACATTTTAGTCCACCAATCATAGTTAAGTAAGGGATTGCTGGACGTATGCAATATATACGACACCACGACCCAAAGCTATAGGTCTCTTGGCAGGGGGCGCCTCTGGTAGGGCCCCTGGGAAGGCCCCTGGGTCTGGAAGGGCCCCTGGGGGCACCGCTGACCCTGAGGATAGCCCTTGGGGGAGCCATTGCCCCTAAGGAATGGCCCGGGGGCACCTTCGCCCCTTGGCGAGCCCCTGGGAGGCCTGCTCCCCCAGAAGGGCCCCTGGGGACTCCGCCGCCCCTGGAAGGGCCACCTGAGAATGCCGTTGTCCCTGGGAGGTTCCATGGGAGCGCCGCTGCCCCTGGCAGGGCCCCTGGGGGCACCACCACCTCTGGCAGGGCCCCGGTGGGTGCCATCACCCCAAGCAGGGCCCCTGGGGGTACTGTCGCCCTTGGGAGGGCCTGTTGTAGGGCCCCTGGGGGCGCCAACATCCCTGGGGGCATTGCACCTGGTAGGGCAATTGCGAGGGCCCCAGGGGGCACTGTCACTGTAGGGACCCTTGGGACAGTTGCTTTTGCAAGGGTCAGGCTTGTATCCTCCATATCCGACGTCCCCTGCCTTGAAAGAGCTCACACTCGGTGTCCTTGTAGTGAACCAGAAGTTACCCCCAAAGACTATATACTAAAGACAGGAATGAGTGTAAAATAGTCGGTAATATACTATGCGTTTTATCTCAGCTGAGAAAAGATGCCCCGACCCCTTCTCAAGGCTTACAGCTGATTGGCGGTTTCAAACTTGTCCGATTTCGTCCTGAAGTAATGATGTATTTCTAAATGAGTTTATTCATAATCGTTGAGATGACCTATAAGGGCCTGTGCCTCTTATAACAATTTTTACTTTAATACTTACAATCATTGGTTGCGTGACGAGAGGAGGCTCGTGAGGGTATGTAATGATAGTATCAAGTAATAGGGAAGAAATAACGGTAGATACTGTAGGTAAATAATAGACACAATATACAAATACAATATTTATTTAAACATTAAAAATGGAGGTAGGAGAAAGAAAATATGTACCAACAGACGAAACTCGAAATTTGAGAAGCTACTTATGCGACATTTAACCCATCAATATGTCTTCAAAGAGACCATGATGCAGAGAAAGTGGTGCTAGTGCTTCCAAGCATAAGCACAAGTCACTATTTATCCAGGAAAAGGGTGAATTTCCATGGTCCGGCACCGGTCAGGTCCCGAGGTTGCCGGACTAGAGGTACAACCTGTATCTGTTTTCCAATTTATATTATTACAACTATACATCTATATCACAACAGCATAATATCTAACAATACTGTTTATCTATTTACAGTAGAAAAGACATGTTCCCAAGATCTGTGAAGCCAAAAACTTACCATAAGTATTCACCTATATAATTGTACAGTATTTCACACCATCACCTAGGACAATGAAATCTTCAATAAAAAATTTATAAAGGGGAGACTCTCTCTCTCTCTCTCTCTCTCTCTAACATATTTTTTCAATCTCTATCTCTTTCATATGTGAGATTTGCGAACAATCCTTAATTCTTAGGTAATTTATAAAGGCCATTGGTGAAAATTAATTGGTGTTGACGGACTTTGCGATCGAGAAAGGCTCTCAGTTCTTGAGGACTGCATTCCACAGAACCCTGGACAAACATCTTGAGCATGGCATGGATACGTTCAAGGGGAAGGGAGTCTAGGTTTGTCAGCATTCCAACAATGTATGACCAGAACACCTAAAGAATGAAAGAACAAAAAATTATTAAATTATTTGGGAATGTTGAAAATGCTAAAAATCATACAAATCATCCCCAGTACCTTGTTTTAAATACAGGAAGTACACTAAGATCTTGTATTTCGCGAATAATATAGACTGGAAAAACTGCGCCAAATTCAAATTCGCCAAATGCAAATACATAAACTAATGGGAAAAATAACAATATAGACTGGCCACTCTACATCAACCTCTGATTTTCCCATTTATAACCTGCAAATGATACAAATTCTGCCTTTATTGACTTGATTGTGCTTTCCAGAAACTAGTTTTTAGGCCTTCCTCAAGTAATTTAATCACACGCTTCTTATCCTGCATCAAGTACCTGGCAAACTTAACTCCCTTATGATAGTCCCGCTTCTCCTTTTCCTTATTTAGCCGCATTGGTGGGTCTGTCCCACCAGCACCAGTAGAGGTAGAGGCCCTTATCTTAACTCGACAGGTGGTAGCACCACCCAAAAAAGCACACAATAACAGCCCAGGCAGTCACTAGGATTACGAGGACTACAACGCGATAGTTGCATTCTTGTAAACCTCTTTTACATTCACCACCGGCAATTCGATCACCAGAACGCTTCTTGGAAACATTCTTCTTACCATACTCATCACTAACACAACAAAATTGGAGAAAATAGCGAAAATCACAGAGTGATTGACAGAAACTGCGCGATTCAACTGATCACGTGATGTAAACAGAGAGCGCTGGTGTAAACCGTTATTAATCCTCACTGTGAAACATTCTTTTCAAATTATTCTTTTCATACAGTATTTATGGGTAACAGCTAATTTTGCAAAAAAATAAAAAATCAATTTACAGAGTACCTCTCAAAAAACACTTCCCAAACAAAAGACACGAATCAATTGAACATGTGATGTCGAACGTGAACTGTAAACATTGCATAACCCCACGCCACGCTTAAAACGTTGAGGATGGAATCAAAACATTAAGGATGGAATCGTGCTATAGCCAACATTCGTATGCAAAAGTTCGCGTTTTACAAACAGTGTTCCCCTATACCTGTACATCAATCGCATTGCAACCAATTTGCGTTGACTAAACAAGTGTTGTAGCAGAAATGACTGTAACTGGTATGAGGGCTGTGATGTCATTCAAGATGGTGGCCAGCATTCAGCTGGCTGGATCTCGCGAAATTCACGATACTTTACGCCAAATATAAGACTCGGTTACATTAGATAGTGCTCGCAAAATTAAAAAATGCGAAATGAAATCACGCGAAATATGAGATCTTACTGTAGTAAAACATTAATATAAAGACATCAAATATAAGGTCAACACAGTACATCCTCTTTATATGTTGAAGTTTTGACTAAAATGATTATTCTGAAAACTTAATTTAAAAAATCTTTATACTGTACTTATACTGTACTTGCATGCTTAAGAAGATAACCTGAAACAATATATGGTACAGTATGATATATAATTTACCTGCAGCTCCTCCTCTCTTTGGTCTTGTGCTGAAGCCATTACACTCTCTGCTTCATCCTCTTCTATTGCTGGTGGAGCTATATCAGGCTGGGATACACCCACTGTTGCAGTATGACCTTTATCCCCGAGCTCTTCTCCCTCCACAAGCACAAAAACATCTGATTCAACTTCTTGTAAAACACCCTGGCAAGGACATGGGAAATTCTCCTAATTAATTAACATAGTGTATAGAAACATGATACATCCATGCTAGAAGTATTTATAATGCAGGTAATGTTTAGCTACAGAACACTAAAACAGTCATGTTTGTAGAACTTTACCTACTGTCATCAATAATAGCTGGGGATAATATCAAGTCCACAACAACTCTTAGAGGTTTGCTACTCTACTGCTATCTTTCTCTGCTTCCATTCATTCTATCTATTACTCAGTTGCATAAATTACCCAGGAAACCCTCATCGCCTCCTTGAGTTAAAAGAAAACTTTCTTTAAGCTTTGGAATAAATAGAGAACAATATCACAGGTTAGCAAAAATAGTGCAGAAAATCACTGAGCCATAGGGATGATGTTTGTATCTCTGAAAGTTTGTAAGTTGAACGTTCTTAAGTAGAGGAGCACCTGTACATTCCTCTCGTATTTTTCTTATATTGATTAATCCATTTATAAGGTGACAATGGATTTAAAAATAAGGAGGGGGAGGTTTTACCAAAATACAGAGTATACCCATGTGAGGGGGTTTGGCGGATTTTATGATACCCACGGTTAAAGCAGCAGTACGAGTGAATGAATGACAGCAAAAGAAGAAATAATCCATGTTTGCTCTTCGTACCAGAAACCATGTAATATCTTTTGAAAGTGTTTTATTCAATTATACTGTATATATAAAGTTACTAACCTGTGTTTGCCAGAATGTAATCTTCCGTCTCAGAACGGTTTTCGGAACCTGTGTAATGGTGCTCAAGTCACCTATGGACCAACGACTTCGTTCTTGAAAGTGGTATATGACGGTGGCTTGTGTTGGAGTAACTGTTAGGTTCAGTGTACGATTTTTCAATTCAATTTCCACTTGAACCTGTGATAAATGTAAGTTCTTAGTTACAAAATATAACTCACAAAGTATCTACCACATGCTTGTAAGCAGTCTTAATATAAACTAAACATATTTATACCCTCAGGATACTTTCTCACAAACCTACCAAGGTATTATCATAATTATAGAAGTGAAATTTTATGAGCTTTCCAACAGTGGCTTTGGAATCTTTATAAAACTAATAGTGGGGAGGGTGAAAAGAGATAAAGGGTCAAATACGATGTACCAGCACAGCTGACGGGAGGAGAATGACGGACAGCGGACCTCCACCCACGCTTTGATACTTTCTGGATGCTTCCCCCCCGTGAGATCAAGTAGTCATCTGTGACGCCCAAAAATTTCACACAATTATCTTGAAAACTTTTGGGGGCGAATTTTTTCAATTTAATGATGCAATTCATGTTACCGATGCAAGTCACATCATGATATGCGAGACAGCTAAATGTGTATCCTATTCTGGCAACATTTTAACAAGCTCTATGTAATCTCTCTATGATGGGAAAAAACTGAAGTTCAAAATATGTTATATTTTAAAACTTTCACAGATTTCCAATAAATTAACAGAATTTCTGAAATGCAGCATAAGAAAACAACAATTGTGAGTTAAACCCAATACTTTTGTTGACTCACCTTGTGCCACTGGTTATCATGCCTTGTGACTGACAAAATAATAGTGATTCACAAAAGTAATGTCCCTTATCACATGATTGTGGTCAATAAATATCCACATCACCAGTTTTTACTGAACTAGTTGCTCTCATGCATGCACTACAGAAACTCTTTAAAGCACTCAAGATAATCCATCTATAAAATAAGAGAACACGCACGCCTTCATAGGAATTTATGTCTCAATTTTGATATTTTCATCACTTATTAATTTACCATTTACTGTATAAATTCTCCAAAATTTTCTCTCATCTTCAGTGAACATCAAGCACTCTTAAAAGTATCATGTAATACCAAAATAACACACCTGATATTCACTATCATCCTCCAAGAATTATTAGATAATGTACAGTATTTAAATTTTCCTTTAAACTACTGTTAAACCTCAAAATCTTTTTCACCTCCATCCTTAGTGCAAGAAATTAGACTACTGGCCACATACACTACGCTACACCATCACTCAGGATTTCCATCAAAGGGTTAAATAGTCATGTGTATTACTGCAAAATACCTGTCCTAGGTGTGGCTTCCAGTTGAGCGTTCTGTTCCCCTTGAGGTCTTGGAAGGCTTCAGTGTAAGTGTCAAGCTCCTTCATTACTTCTTCAGGTAAGTGAAGGCGTTCTTCCTTAAATGAAGGCCAGAACTGTGCAGAAAGGATCATACATGATACAGGAAACTTTTGCTTCTCTCTCCGAGGGTTTTCATCAGAATTAATGGAGCTGTTGATACGCTTGGAGTCTGCAACATCTTTCACCATCACCTCACACTTATGAAGTAATGCAAGGGTTTCTCCAAATCTGCAACAGTATTAGTGAAACTAAATAAATTTCTGATGAATTGTAATACTGTACAGTAGAGTTGCGATAATTCGCAAAATACAAATTAAAGTTCTTAAATTCGCAGGTACCTCTTTTTGTAATACTTGTATACTGTATATACACACAGTGGTCCCTCGATTCATGAATGGTCCAATTAACGAAATTTTGGTTAACGAATTAGCTCCCATAAGGATTTTCAGTTCCATTAACGAACAAAACTTCGATTAACGAAAGCCTTACGAGAAGCACGCTTTGTTGTGCGCTTCAGCTGATCGGCTAGTCCACCAATACAGTAATTGGTTCTATGTTTACATTCGTTTCCAGTGGAGTAAATATCAAGAAAGTTGTGCTCTTGAATATTTTTTGCATTTTTACATTAAAATTATTGGTCATTCTGAAAATTAGTTAACATATTGATAATATACAGTGCAGAAATTATTATGAAACATGAAGAAAGCATTAGAACCAATGCACTCTGTAAAGAATATGGCATGTCATCATCGAGTGCCTGTACCATCAGCTGTTTGATATGTAAACAAAGATGCCGGGAATATGACATACACACCCCAAAGTAAGTTAAAATACAGTAGTATTCTACTGTTTTTTATTTATTATTGTACAGTATACTGTACAGTACAGTACTGTATTTAGTTTATATTTAAAGTTTTGTTAATTCTATTACCGGTATACAGTAATTTGTATGTATGTTTTCTCTGAGAGTTGGAACCAATTACCCAATATCCCACTGAAATAATAGATTCAGTAAGTTCACTGTAAGATGTGGGTTAATGTACTCGCAATGAAGTAGGTAAAATATTTAAAATACAAGAAGTGCAAAAAAACTGAACTGAAGAATAACCAGAAAAGAACCTCATAAAGCATTCAATTATAAGATGTGACAATGGGATTTACTGTACAGTATGGAGGCCAAAAGTGAAAAGTAGAATACTGTACATATAGTATAGGGTTGCCATACGTCCGTATTTTCCCGGACATGTCCTCCATTTAGGTCTCAAAACCTTCATCCGGAAGGAATTTTTAAAATTCCTCAAAAGTCCAGAATTAGAGCATCCATCATTTTCTCCAAGGAAAAAAACATGAAACTGTAATGACGGGAGAGAGAGGGGGAAGGTGGAAACCGTAGAGATCTCATTCAGTTTTCGTCAGCTGTTAAGTCACTTGTACGCCTGTACGGTGTTGTCAACTTAGCTGTCAAATATTTGATTGATGAGGGAGTAGAAGTTGATGATGTGTTTTGACCAAGTTAGTAACCTGAAGCAGTTTGTGGAAAATTACAAGAGTGATGAAGAATTTAGTAATCTGCCAACACATAAAAAGTGGACCAGATACTTTGAAAAATCAAAGAACATTGAATGCCACTCAGAATTGCTAAGAATTGCACAATTCTTCTTTGCTATATCATCTCACAATGCAAATGTAGAAAGAGTTTTTCACTGATGCAAAGTCAATGGACAAAGGAAAGGAACAAATTGAGTGTTGAAACAATGAAAGGCATTCTGACTGTACAGTACAACTTCCGAGAAACACCTTGCAGTGACTTCTATACCTTTCCAAAGAGCAATCAACCAATACTGAAAAAGATCCGATCTACAGAAAAGTATGCATGGGCACATCAAGTCACACACACAGTGGGGGAAGAAGACTGCAGCTAAGGGAATGAAGATGTTGAGCCTTAAGCAAAGGTATATTTTTATTTTGTTTTTTAAGATTTCTATACCATGTATGTTGTATATTAGCCTGTGTGTGCCGGCCTGGGGGGGGGGGGGGGATGTCTTCAGGAGCGTCCTCGTTTTTGAATGTTCAGATATGGCAACCCTAATATAGTACAGTACTGTATATAATAGCAAATTATAATATTTATTAATAATTTATTTTACCTGTTACTTTGCATTATAAAACTATGCAACACAAAGTCGAAAATTTTTCATTATATCTCCTAAGATATATCCAGGCTAAAAAGTCAATTACAGTAGAACGTCGATTTAAAGCGATTCAATTTAAGATTATTGATTTAAAGCGACACCCACAAGTAAGGACAACGTTTTAATTTAAAGCGAATCTTTCTTATTATGCGCGAGTCAATCTGGCGCATCATATTTAAAATTTTGCTCTTAATGTTTCTCTGGGCACGCTACACTGTCCTAAGGGCACAGCTGTACTGTACATGTACTCAAAATAATGTACTAAATGATTACTAAAATTTTTGTCTAGTGCAAACTATAGCGTGTTTATATTCAAATTAATCACTATCTTATAAGAATTCCAGCAATGTAAATTATATTCTCCCCGGTCACTTCTGTGACATTTTATAAGCAAAAATATAAACTCAATCTAAAGGACATAAATAAACAAATAAATACTTCACTCGACCTTTGGCACAACTGTCAAACATGTCACTGTCACCCCCCCCCCCCCTCTTTCCAGCTAGTAAACAGGCCATTTTGCATCCCTTAATTTTAGCCGTGTTGATTTATGAGTGTCTGTTTTAACATAATTCTACAAAAAACAATGTTTTGTTTATTCTAAGAGATAGGCTGAGGTGCATCTGGGTAGACTCTCAGTCTTTTTAGTATTTTGTGTTTCTCTCAAGCAGCAAACTAAATTATTCCATTGAAATAACACTTTGATTTACTGCGAATTCAGTTTAAAGCGACCTCTCTTGGAACGTATGTATCTCGCGTTATATTGACGTTCTACTGTACATTAAAGTTATATTTTTAAAAACTAATCTCATATAAAATTGCACACACCGTATACAAAATTTTGGATCATGTGAACATTAAGCACCCCAGTTTAGTAGTCCTTATGATTCAACACCCTAATGCTCACCTAGCCCACCCAGGTAGCATGAGGGTGTTTAATCATCTGGTGAAATATGCTGGGATGCCAAGTCCTCATGTGATCTGAAATTTTGACATTCAAGTCAATAGGAGGGTTGCAAAAGAAGAAACCTTCACAACTGTTCATAAACTGCTACAGAATATATTGGATACTGTATGGTGTAATGAATAGGTGAATAGACTGTCATAAAGATGTGGAAGCTGAAAGGGCCTTTACATGAGACATCTTCCAATTGCCCAAAGATGGATAGTAACCATATAATGATCCATACCTAACCTTAAGATGCTCCAAGTATCTGATTTCTCTCTCAGTGTCATAACTAAACTGAGACAGTATACGGTCAGCAAGGATGGTGCGGTATTCTGTGATGAACACATCTTTGCTTCCATAGATATTTACCAACATGGATATGATGTCTGCTGTCCGCTGAGATTTTGATTTCACTGTTTAAAAGAAAATTTATATATTAGGTTATGCCTGAAATTCTCATTATACTGTGAGTAGTGATGGGGTGTAGTATGAGTCAACAAGTAAATAGGTTGGATATCCCGTGTCTTGTGGAATGGGAACACCATAGCAAAAAACATCTTGTGCCCAAAAAATTCCTGATGGCTAATCAAATTTGTTATTTTCATTTTTAACAATCAGTCTTTATTTTGGGAATCAATAAATATTTAGTAAATGAACATCAATAAACTAAGATACATACAGCTATGTGCATGTACTGGATCAGGAGTCCAAGTCTCCCAAAAGTCCATATTGTCATCATCACTATGAGAATCGTCCAAGACTAATGGTGCAGCCACAAGCAATTCTTCTGACAGTTCAGAGCAACTCTCATCTGTTAAACTTGTTACAATATAACGTACTGTGTCTTCCCGCCCACGTAAGTACTGCCTGTAAATAAGTAATTAATCACATAAAAAAGAGAAAAGATAAATTGTATACGTACTGTAAAAGTATTTCTCACTGACACACAACCAGTTCATTGTTATCTAATGAAAATTATAATGAAAAATGGAGTTTTTATTTACCGAAACTGTATTTCAACTCATTGTTATTGGATTTGAAAAACAAAGGATTGAAGTAAAGAAATTCCATTTTTATGACATACAAAGAAACACAAACCAAAAAAATCTATAATGTTAAATCACCCTCGACTTAGCCTGCTTCAGCCAGAAATCTCTGATAATGTACGACAATATTTTAACTATGCCGCCTTTTCACCTAGTTGAGTTTTGAGAATGATTCTGTGGTTTGCTAGTTAAATCCATTTGACTGAAAAAAGTTCACACATTTGCCCTTTCAATTCCTGCTAACTTCTAATCCTGTACAAGACACAGACAAGAATACACCTAGGAAGAGCATACCTATTTGGGGGGTTTTGGCATTCCAACAACATGCAACAATATCCTGTCAGGTCAATGGGAATAGCTGCTTGGCAACAACTTGCAACAAAAATCAGGTTAAATGAAGCAGAACTACCCGGAAAGTTCCGGGTTTGAGGGATTCCGGCTAACGGAGATACTGCTAATTGAGCTTTGGATAAATTTCGTAAGAGTACAGTACAGGTAGTACTGTCTTAGCAAATGGACAAGCAAAATTTCGTAAACAATACAAACATGAATTCCATTATTTCTGTTCTTCCATCACAGTAATATACAGTATCAAATATTTGTTAGATACAATAAAGGAATTGAATAAAAACATTTTCTTAATATATTTCAAACATATTTATTTAATTTTTAATATAACAAAGGTCATATTGAAAAAGTGTGGAAATTATTCCAGTGACGTGGAAAGACTTTTGATATTTCCACATCTTTGACCGATGCGCAATTGTTTTCTACGCCATGCCCCTAAAATTCCACAAATGGCAACAGTAGTGCACAAGTGCCACAGGGCTCGACAAGGAGTGATGGTAACAAAACATGTTAGAACACGATGGCCACTGTATTCAGCTATTCGCATGCATTTTTTCCATTGTTGATACAATTTTATTTATTCATATATAAAAGTAATGAGTAACGATTGGAATTGTCCACAAAAATAATGCCTTTACCAATACTATCATTATATCATTATAAATTTTATTAAATAACGACATTTCTGTAATCGTTACCTAAATAGTAACAGCATTACTAGTAAAGCCGTTACTCCCTACACTGGTAACAGAGAACTTAAAAAAGTGGAAAATTTTGTGTAGTTGGGAAGTATCATTAGCTGTGATGGTAGATATGAAAAAAAAATTCAATAACAAGAATAGGTCAAGCAATAACAACACTTAATAATCTTAAAGACCTAATAAAAAGGGACATTATCTTCAATCTGAGAAAAAGGTTGCTTACAGTATATAGTCAGAGCTGTTGTTTGGGTCAAATCCATGGAAACTTTCAGCAGGCACCAGAGAGGTTAAAGGCCTTTGATATGTGGCATTTTAGGTGAATGTTAAAAATAAGTTACACTAACAGGAAAACTAATGAAATACAGTACTAATATTAGCAAAAGCCTAAAGAGAAATACCGGTACTTTAAATATAAAGATAAAAAAATTAGATACTTTGGTCATATAATTAGGGATGAGGGGATAATAAAAGAAATATTAATGGATGAATGAAAAATAAAAACGTGGTCCAGAGAGAGATCCAAAATTTTGGAGAATTAGTAAAAACAGCCCAAAATATTTAGAGCTGAGAACTGTGGTCATCAATCCTTAGATATCAGGATGGTACTTTGATTGATTGATAATGAATCACTGGTAATCCTGTAAGTAAAATCAGTGAATATCTCCAATATGAAGAAAGATAGGAAAAGGAAAAATGCAAAACACACTACCATAAAAGGCTGTTATGTAGATGTGACCATAAAGAATAGGAGGAAGTAATTGACCCACCATTCTTGAAAGCTAAAACTACTACTTCTACCTTCTACTGATTTTACAAATACTGTATAAGAAGCTTAAACAGGAAGCAATGGTCCCCAGTCTCCAAGGAAAATGGAATTGCAAATGCACATTAAATTAAAAAGGAAACAAAAAACTAATTTTAAGCCAATTCTTAAATCTTACCTTACAGGTTCTGATACGAGTTCTAGTAAAACTCCCTTTGGATCAAGTACACGTAGAGCCTTAATAGCGGAGATATAAGCATGAAGAACATCAGTTGTGTTGACTCCAGGGTGAAGGAGACGGGTCTGAAGAATAATACAGATATATCCATAAGATGGATCAAGGAGGTTTTATGATTGCAGACGGCACGGGTCAGAGTGAAACCAGTCGACCCATGCATTGCCATCTTGATATTGGCAAAATAATCACTACTGGCTACTGCTACCCAAGCACCAGGCAGCATAAATGTTCCTGACATACACTTATAAATGGTCAGTGATAGGCAAAAACGAACTGTGGTTGTATCTACAGGAGGTCCCCCAAGTTTGCAGATTTTTACTTCGCGGTTCTCAGTTATTCGCGGACGACACCCTGGATGTACCCAAGAATGTCCGTGGGTAGTTTTAAAGTTGCTTTAACAATACATAGAAAATCTAAAATGGGTGTCTCTTTTTCTTCTCAGCACCACAAAACTCTCACTTTTAAGCTTGCCAGCCATTTTTAAGTGAATTACAAACAAAAATTTTGTCAGTACACAGCGCAATCACTAACGTTGGGACTTGAAAATACGTTATTTGACAAAATTTTGGTACGACTGAGGCGGTCGTATGTCCGGGTGGTCGTAGGTCGAGTATGTCGTAAGTAGAGGAGTAGCTGTACAGTACTGTATTCTGGATGAAGAAACATATTTCTTTAACATGGGATACTTTTTCTCTGATCATATTTTCACAAAAAAACACATGTTAATCACATCTTCAGATGTAAAAAATATGCAGCCCCAAGGTTTTAATTTTATCAAAGAATGCATCAGGTTTTCAGTAGCAGCAATTAATGCAGTACTGTACTGCAAACTTTACAATGCAGAAATTTTCTAAATCTAAAGGTAGTACAGTACAGTACTACAATATTGTTTAAGGGGAGGAGACACTTTTAACTTGGAGTGGGACTTTTTTTTTTTACTAAATTTTCCTAATTTTGTTATGTCCTATATGGGGTAACCTAAAATGGAAGTTGTGTAAGTTTCACTGAAATTGGTCATATAGTTTTCACGTAAAAAATCAAAACCGTCAATAAATAAAAATTAATAGTGGTTACATAAAACAATATAGCACTTTTATTTTTAGCTGAATTTGCATAATCTTTGGCCTCTGTATTAACCAAGCCCATAGCTATACCATCTTCCATGCCAAATTTTGATATGTATACACTATTGTTGTCAAGGAAAAAAATAAATAAAATTCAGCATAAGAAGCAAACATAAATTTTATTAAATAAAAAAATCCTATTCTCATCTCATTAAAAAATAAAAAATGTACATGGACTAAAAAATTCTGCTTCTTTTCCTCTTTCTGTACATATCTTTGATTTTATGATTCATTGAAAAATAAGGGACTAATTATGTTTCAAAGAACAATAACTTAGTTTGAAATACCTGTATGAGCTGTTTTCTGCGGAAGTATAACTTTACGATGACTACCTGCAAATACAACTCATCTACGGGTACAAGAAGTACTTTGGGTGGAGATAATGTTTGTTATTAGTTAGGATTAGGACTGGATATGAATTTCTAACCAATCTTTTACAGGATATTACTAACTCAAGGTGAGGGTTTCAGAAGGCAGAACACAGGAGGGACACACAGCGCTGATTGTGGTGTTGAAGTCATAATTTTTTGCATGTATTTGGACGCCATCAAAACATCTCTAGCATGCTGTGACTTCTTCGATGGTCAACCCATGATTCAGTAGCAGATGGAAGCTCCAGAGATGCTTGAAAAAGCTTCGGCCAGGAAAGAGAGAAGGGTACAGCGGAGCAGCACTCCTCTCGTGACTGGAGTCTGACCGACACTAACTTCCTCCCTCCTTCCAACCCCATGGTAACAGCCTCCAACCACTAGCTTCTGTTGCCAGATGTACGATGATGCTATTTTCACATAAAATAATAAATATAAAAAAAAATGGAAAAATATCAGATAAATGGTACAATTTTATAGTACAGTCGACCCTCGTTAATTCGGACCCCTTTAATCCGGATTTCGGATAATTCGGACAAAATCTGAACGAACTTTTTTTTCTTTTTTTTTTAAGGAATATTACCTACGCGGACCTTAAGCTAAAATGCTGGTCCACCCACTGCTGGGATAAAACACCAGCATCTTTTTGGTTAAATGTAACATCTCCACCACTAGTATGGGGGGGGGGGGGGGGGGGATGCAACTTTTAGCTTCAGACATGAAAAATATTTACCATTTACTGCCAGTAAACAATGGAAATGTAAAATATGTACCAATTAGTAATGAAAAGTTGTGCAGTTCCTTCAGCAAATGAAGCTCACCAACTTACAAAAGGCTAAATTACCTTACAACGTGTTTTCAGTAGTCTATGTTGAAGTTCTTAGCATAGGCTAACTTATCATATCATATACGGTATCACAGTTCTCATTGATCTACAAAAAATACCGGTAATAAAAACCTTTTCGATATTTCACACTTAATATAATACCCGGTAATCTACTTCAACCTCCTATTGTTTACAACGACGCATCACGCACCACCAGCTGTATCAGCTAGACGGTACACGTGTTTTTCGAATCGTTTTCAGTTAAAAAACTGTTACATCACATGTATATTTGACCTAAACTGCGCCTGAATGAATATATTCTCGGAAATAAATAGTAGTTTTGCTGAAACGTGATGTATTTTAATGTAAAATAGGATAAAACACATGACGAAAACAAAAGATTTTACCTAACCTTCCGATGTTCAAGAGAAGTTACTCGTTTTTTTTAATAGTTTTTGGTTAAAATACTGTTATATTACAATGGTATTCTATTCATACTGTGCTTGATATAATACATTCACGGAAATGTAATATTTTTGCTGAAATTACATCGTATTACAGTGGAAAGTGGGATAAAATCGTGACGATAACAATGACTTTCGCTTTCGTTCGTTCAAAAGATGTTACCGTAATCGCTTTTCGATTGGTTTTCAGTTAAAAAACCGTTGTATTACAATAATATTCTATCCTAATTGACTTGAATAAATACTACGACACCATATTTCTGAATATTTTTATTAAAATCCATCCAAATCATTTTCCTTGTCATCGTCTGCTTCTCCCAGTCCTCTCCTTGAACAGGGCTAGAGGGTACGTGTTTTTCGAATCGTTTTCAGTTAAAAAACTGTTACATCACACGTATATTTTACCTAACCTGCACCTGAATGAATATAATCTCGGAAATAAATAGTAGTTTTGCTGAAACGTGATGCATTTCAATGTAAAATAGGATAAAATACATGACGAAAGCAAAAGACTTTACCTAAGCTTCCGATGTTCTTGAGATGTTATTCGTTTTTTTAGTAGTTTTCGGTTAAAATACTGTTATATTACAATGGTATTCTATTCATACTGTGCTTGATATAATACATTCACGGAAATGTAATATTTTTGCTGAAATTACATACGAATTACAGTGGAAAGTGGGATAAAATTGTGACGAAAACAATGACTTTGAAATATAATACAATATTAACCCCTAAATCGATTAATTCGGACAATCGGCTAAAACGGACACCCTCCCCCCCTATTAGTCCGAATTAACGAGGGTCGACTGTATATAATATTTCTAATAGAAAACAGAGATTTTCTAAGGGGAGAGCGCTTCTTATTACTGAGAGATAATAATATTTTTGAAAGGGAAAGAATTGTCGTATGAAGACAAGATTTTTACAGAAAATGAAGCACAGTTTCAGGCATAAGGAGGTATTTTTATCTCATTTTCGGTGTCTGGATCGAAAAATATAATATAATAAGCATCCCCTCCCCTTAAGCACAAAGATAAATGGACAGCATTAGGAATAGAAATTAATCATCATCATCATCATCTGTTGAAGTAGGTTTATAACCATCACTGATCATTCTATTTTTAGCTAAAGTTGCATTGATAGTCTCAGTAGAAGGGGTACAGCATCTATCTCTGTATTAGATACATACAGTTAGTGTGGGCACTGATTCTAATGGCAAACAGTTACTTTGGAGTACATCCTGTATGTCATTACACACTAACAATATTTTATATGCATTAGAGAATTGTCCAGATATTGGACTGTTATTTCAACCTCCCGTGCTTCTCACTTTGAATACATATACAGGTTGACAATCCCTTATCCGAAATCCTTGGGGCCAGAGGCATTTCGGAATTTTTCGGTTTTCAGAATGGCTATTTTTTTGTTTTTTTTTGTTTTGTTTTTATAAACCCATTCGGGCATAGATCACTGACCCACATCGGGGCCTGGGGGGGAATATTATAATAATAACAATAATACCGTAATAATAATTCATAGGTCTAGGTCGCATTTCTCACTTTTGATCTTTTTTTCATTCTTGTATTGCTTTATTATTATTATTATTTTATTACAGTATTATTGTTATTATTACAGGTATTATAAATTTCATTTATATTTTATTAATACTATTATTATTATTGCTATCATTATTATTTTATTTTGGTGTACAGTATTTTAATTAAAAATTTTATTTACTATGAATAATTATTATTATTATAATTATTATTACTATGACATTTTCGCCCACCAGGCCCCGATGTAAGTCAGTGATTTATGGCAGGGTAGGCTAATCCCTGTTAAAAAAAAATAAATAAATAAATAAATAAAAAAATAAATAAAATAAAATAAAAAAGCCCCACAGAAAACTTTCGGTTTTTAGAGCTTTTCCGTTTTCGGAATTTCAGATAAAGGGTTGTCAACCTGAATATATAAAATAAATGATCAAGTCATTTTGTGTGTCATCAAAAAACTTAAACAAGGATCAGGGCATGTATTTAATTGGGCGTACAGATTCAGCATGCTCCGATTGCACAGAATAAAACCCAGAAAGCTAGTTACCATCTGGGATCTTTTGCCAAAACCAACATGGCTGCCCTGAGTGAAGAGTGGCTTCACTGTCCATGGCTAAATGCCATCTCCTCTTGTAAAAGCTCCTTTAGATGGATAAATATATTTATCATACATACAAAATAATAAACCCTTGTTTAACCAGCCCTTGAATAACCGGCCCCCACACTAACCAACCCACAAATTGTTCTTACCTATTTTCTTCCTTTTTTTTTTTTTTGTATTTCTGGTGACCAGAGCACCTCAGAAAGTCCAAAAAGAAGCCAATTTTGATATAATGTAATGAAGTCCGATTTATTTTTTTAGTTTGTCTGGTGACCAGAGCACCTCAGTAAGTCCGAAAAAAGGGAATTCCAACATATTGAAGTCCGATTTACCAAGATTTTGCTTCTTTTGTTTTTTTTTGGTACAGTACCGAGATTATTTGACTTATTGGCTTTTCCGACCCACCCCTCCCCCCCCATATAGGTCATACTAAATTATTGGTAGTGTAGATAATGATACAGCATAACCTTCAAATTCGCATGGGTTAGTTCTCAATATAGCCGCGAATCACCAAATCCACAAATAACATTTGCTGACCAGGGTGTGTGGGGGGGTACATTTTTACTTGTGTACAAAGAAATATATATTCCCCTATGTGTTTGTCCTCAGGACAATTATTTATTTTAACTGTATTGTATATATGTATGTATGTGTGTGTGTGTGTGTGTACACACAAAACACACACAAATAAATAATAATTGGGAAATCCTCTCACAAATAATCAGAAACAAATATACAGTATTAAAAATGTTGAGTCTACCCTCAAGTCCACTCTGTGCTTTATTAATAACAAAGCACAGAGTGGACTTGAGGGTAGACTCAACATTTTCAATAAATTTGTTTCCGATTATTTGCGAGAGGATTTCCCATTATTATTTATTTGTATGTGTTTTATGTGTGTGTACAGTGGTCCCTCGGTTAACGAGTTCCTCGGTTAACGTGATTTCGGTTAACGAGTTACCTTCCATAAGATTCTTAACTTCGGTTAACGAGCAATCTCTCAATTAACAAGTTTCTTATGAGCCAACCCCAACATGTTTTTGCTTGCATTTGGCGGTCCACCAGCTGTAGTATTAGTCCGCTAATACAGTAATCGGTTCTAGGGCTTATATTCCTTACCATTTTAGTAAATATCAAGAAGTTTATACTATTCAATAATTTTAAGAGTTAAAAATTAAATTTTTTAGTATATTCCTTACCATTTTAGTAAATATCAAGTTTATACTATTCAATAATTTTAAAAGTTTAATATTAAATTTTTTAGTCATTTTAACAATTAATGAACATAATTGAAGGTAAGGTAATTAGTTTTATGCGTGCCATCCAGCCTGTCAACACAGCAAACAGGCGCCAGTCTCTCTGTCTTTTCAGTGGAGGTAACATCTTGCTTGAGACTCTCTTCAACTAAATGCTTTTTTTCTGTGTTTGCAAGCAAATTATTGGTCATTTTGAAATTTATTTTACATATTGACAATATATAATGCAGTGCAGTGTTGAATTAAAGAAAATAATCTTGAATTACACCAAGTGAAATAATTTTATGGGTGAAATGGGGCCATGGGATGACTTCTCTTCCACCCCAATGCCTTCTCTTCTCCCTTCTCCTCCACCCCCATTCTAATTCCCATCATTATCATCATCATCCAGGAGCCTTCTACATACACACCTCAAAGTAAGTGAACTTTTCTACCTTTTTTGTTGAATTTAGGCAATTTTCGGTGAGCTGGAACCAATTACCCAAAAACCCATTGAAACAATGGTTTCGGTTAACGAGTTTTTCGGTTAACGAGCAACCTTCTAGAACGGATTGTCCTCGTTAACCGAGGCACCACTGTATATATACAATAAAGGTAAAAAAAATTACTGTCTCTAGAACAAATGGCTCCCTGTCCTGGCCACAAAAATGCAGCAACTTTCAAACTAGTACCCTTAGACATTCTTGGGTAAATCCAGGGTGTCATCCACATATAATCAAGGTCCGTGAATTTGAAGGGCATGCTGTACCTACAAAATGTGAAGAAGTATTGACAGGTTCACAGTAGTTTAAACAACTCACTCCTACATTCAGTATTTGCCAACACCAAACACTTTCTTTTCATATTGCATAATTCCTCTACAAAAGAAGCCATTTTGACATTCAGAGTTATTTACAGGTAATAAAAGACATACCTGCCTCACAATAAGGTTCTTGTGGAATCTGTTTAATTCTGAATCCTAACGCAAACCTGATTCACAGGTTTACAAAATGAAAAGGATGTTCTGTTAATATACCAGATACTTGACAAACATTTTCAAGTAGGCAAATTCACTATTAACTTTCTCCCACTACACACTTATTGGCATATTTTCTCCAGAATCACCCACCAAAGCAGTTTCATCTGCAACTAATAGCTAATTCACATCTGTGTTATAATTTTTCTGACCTGTATTGCTGATCGTAAGGACTCTACAAGGTGGTTCCTCAAGTGAGTACGATCCAAACATTCTCTGATGTCTTCTAAGGCTGGCTGAGATTCTGGGTATTCTGAAATTAAAAAAATTACTATGTTTAGTATAATGGCAATGAATGAGATGACGCAAAAAGTACTATACAGTACAGTAAAGCCTCTGATAACGAAGGTTCGACCAACAACTTTTCATATTTAAGACCCAAGTTAATTTAGGACCCAATTCAATTTACGTCCTTATTTCATTCGCGTTTACGAACAAAATATAATAAAAATAGAATAAAATTGCATTTTCATATAAATAATAACTAAATCCCAAAATGCATTAAAAAATAAAAAAATTGCGGTAAAAAAAAAAGAACACCTTGCGCAAAGAAGCTGCCTGGCTAATGAGTGGTAATGTGCATCACCAGTAAACAACAGTCAGAGCTTGGCGGTCCCTTTGTTTCCACGCATCTGAACAGGAACAGGAAAAAAACTTTCTCAGGTTTCTTACGACATTTTTGAGTCCCTATTCAACATGAGCAAGAGAGCAAGTGATGGTAGTGTTGGTTCAAAAGCTAAAAGAAAGTGTATAAACTTAGCCGAAAAACTAGATGTGTTAAAACAATATGAAAAAGGTGAGAGGGGTGTGGATATTTCACGTACTTTGGGGATGCCAGAATCAATAGTGAAAACTATCCGTAGACATGTATAATAAGAATAAGAAAGCAGCTGTGCAAGGTTCTTAAGACAATTTTATTATTCGAAGGACTAAACCAACAACTTCAGCTACAGCATCAGCTACAGCATCAGTTACAGCTACAGCTTCAGCTACACCATCAACATCAGCTATAGCAACAGTTACAGCTACAGCTTCAGCATCAGCTACACCATCTACTTCAGCTACACCATCAACATCAGCTATAGCATCAGTTACAGCTACAGCTTCAGCTTCAGCTACGTTGGCGTTGCGCAGTCTCACTTTTTTTCTTTACCATTAATGGTTAGCTACTTCTATTGTTCCATGTATTAACATTACTAAAACAACCATATTATTTTTTTACATTAATTTTACTTCAGTATGAAAGTATGAACGTTGGCCTTCTGCTAACTCACTTTTTTCTTTACCATCACTGGTTACTTCTACTGCACATTCATTAAATAACATTAATTAAAAGAAACATATTTTTGTTTACATTATTTTTACTTCAGCTACAACAAATCTAACTTTCTTCAGTTTCTGATGGAGAACCATTGTCCCGGGTGTAAACACTGACGACAACACTGGCGTCCCATCTCCTCTTGTGTGACTACATATTATTAATTTATATTGTATAAGGTGCATTAATAACCATTATTTAAAGAAAATAGTTTTTATTTTTCATTAATTTTCCTATTGGGGGGGGGGGGGGGGGGGGGAAGAGGGTAAGACACCACACAAAATATATGAAAAGGTCAGACCTTGAAGTGCATCTAATTATTATTGCTTTATATTAATGGTAATTATGGATTCATAATACGTCGATTCACCTTACACTGCAATACTGGAGGACCTATTACCGTCGTTATTCGAGGCTTTACTGGATACAATATAGAACAGTAATAATTCAATGAAGCATTCCTTTTTTTTTAAGTTGGTCAAAATAAAAATATATAAAAAATCACCCAATTTCTCACTTTCAAATACGAAGGAGTTACTTTTGTATTAATTTAAACCATATTAAACAAGCGAACTTAACTTATTCCTCAGCATATCATTGTAAAAATAAACATCTGCTAATCTTCTTTGAACCTTAAAAGTAAACCCTGGTATCAAAATTTGAACAAGCTCTCTGTTTCCAAATACAGTACAAAGGTACAAAGAAGCATCTAACATGATATATGAAAATATATGCCCATCACTAACAGCTCCAGCTAATAAACACATGCTGTATATATATGCAGTACAGTATATCAATCAATCCACTCTAACGTTCTCAGGTTGTTTTTACCAATCCTCGAAAGTTTTGTATCTTTCTGGGATCCAGTTTTTAATTTCATTCATCCATCCCAGTTTCTGCCTTCCTTATGCAGCATATACAGTGATATCCCCATTAGCCACAACAATTGGTGCAGAGCACTTCTGGGGATGAGAAATTTCCGGCTAACCAGACAACTTTCTCAAACCCAGAAAAATTCCTTATCCCCGGAATATTTTCTGGTTACTGGGAAAAGTTTCTGAGTGTCTAAACTAGACATCTTGCACACACAGACATTAGCCTACTTCCCCAGAATGTTTCTGGGTGCTGGGGATGTTTTCCTTGAGTCTAAACTACCAGAGTCCGTAAATGCAGTTCTAATTAAGTTAGAAACTCCATTTCTTTACTATAATAATCCAGAATAGTTTATCTAAAAGCTTGGTAAAATAAATATATTTGGAAATTAAAAATCTGTATGATATGGGTGTGAATGAAACTGTGTTACAGCAAAGACTGGTGTTTTCCACTCCCATGGAGCTGTGGGGGATTAATGGGTCTCGTGTACCTGACCTGACGCAATGTCAGGTGGAGATAGGGTGGGGGATTAGTGGTCTCATATTACTGACCTTCTGATGGAATGTCAGATCACCCTTTCTTGGCCAGGGGATTAGTGGGTCTCATGACCTGAAGATGTCTTGAATAAACACAAAACCTAAAGTATTATCAGAGACATTGTGATAAGTACAAATGAGCAAAGTTGTATCCCTTCAACATTACATTACATAACATTTTAAAATATGGAGTGAGAAAGCAGAAAGGTGTGTGTGTGGTTGTTGGAGGGTGTGTGTGGTTGTTGGAGGGTGTGTGTGGTTGTTGGAGGATGTGTTTGTGTGTTATGTAGTGGTGTATGTGTGATGTGTAGGTGGTGGTGTTGGTGTATTGACAGAAATGAACCTTTTTTTTGGGGGGGGGGGGGTCGAGCGGTCACCCCCCCTCCCTCACTCAAGCATGGCCAATTGTGATAGACACCATAATGATTATTAATAAATTCTCTACGAAACATTTCCAATAAGATATCCTAAAACAAAATATTTTTATATGATATACGGTAGTGATGGAAATTCCATTCTTTATAAAAAAAAATTAAGAAATGATGATACCAGAGTCAATAAAATCAGTTCTAATTTCGTTCGACACACCATTTTTTGTATCAAAATAATCCTGAATATTTTATCTAAAAGTTTAGTTAAATAAATATATTAAAAAATAAAAAAGCTCAATATGATACGTGTGTGAATAGAGCTGTTACTTTTATCCTCTTCACCACTGATCGGCTCGTAAGTCGCTTGGGCGATCGGTCACGTCTCTGTTCCACATTTCACTCAACTGACTATAATAATAACCAAAGCACGTTTGTCTCAGCTGAGAAAAGATGCCCCGCCCCCTCCTCAAGAGTTATAGCTGATTGGCTGTTGCAAACCTGTCCGATTTCGTCTGGAAGTAATGATGTATTTCTAAATGAGTTTATTCATAATCGTTGGGATGACCGTTTCTGGCGAAAGAGATATTTAGCTAAATTATATAAAGATACATACATTCATTACTTCAAACATGAGCACGTAGGAAGTTTATCAGAAACCTTATACATGAATTAACTGTTAAACTCTGGTAACAAATTCACACTTTCGGAGGACGCATTAAATATATACTTATTTTTGCCCACAATAAGTCATACTAAGACAAATTAGGTATCAGTTATACTACAATATGTAAAAATAACATTTTAAAAGATCGAAATCACATTGAAATATTACACGGACCCTGAAAATTTGGAGGCTGAGTCTGACAGAGTTGATCGCTCCAGCAAACAGCCGTCAGCAGAGGCGGGAAAATTTGAAGTTATTCTCAGTCATATTTCCCGCCTCTGCTAATGGTCGTGTAATATTTCAAAGTGATTCTGATCTTTTAAAATGTTGTTTTTACATATTGTAGTATTACTGATACGTAATTTGTCTTCGTATGACTTATTGTGGGTAAAAATAAGTACAGTAATCCCGTATTTTATTCTATGTAAAATATTACAAGACAATGGTTTAGTAGTGCTGTTAATGTGTGTGCTGTGTAATTGTCTTGGCATGTCACCTAACCACCTGACTCCTGAACAAACTCATCAACTTCTTCAAATTCTACAATGTGCTTGGCAAGCTAAAAAAAAAAAAACACACACACACACATATGAATGCACACAAGGGAATTAAGACAACAAGCATCCAGTGAGGGTCTTGTTGTGTGACTACATGGAAGCAGAAGCAGATTAAAAGATCAGCTGTTGGGGAGCTTATCGGTTGGCAACACTGGTGCATATTACCACTCCTTTCCACTGCATCTCTCTAATCACCCACACCTTTCTGCTTTCTCACTCCATATCATAAAATGTTATGTAATGTAATGTTGAAGGGATACAACTTTGCTCATCTGTACTTATACTTATCACAATCTCCCTAAACATACTTTAGCTTTTGTCTTTATTCAAGACATCTTCAGGTCATGAGACCCACTAATCCCCCACCCAAGAAAGGGTGACCTGACATTCCATCAGAAGGTCAGTAATTATCAGGATAGTTATTGTCATCTTTTATTGACTACAATATATGCGTAAGGTAAATTGCCATGTTGCCTGGTTAGGGGCATCTGTCAGTTTCATTCAATTTAAGGAGTCGAAGCATATTTTCAGTGTCATGGGTTCGAGTTATTTAATTTCAAGGGATTTTACATGGGGACTGTATGAGTGAGTATTCGAGCCTGCAAAGAGCTTGTGTGTGTGGGAGTTGTATGGGTGTATTCAAGACTGGTAAGAGAGCTTATGTCTGGGGCGCCACCTCCTCCAACCAGCACTTAATCCACACTTCTCATGGTGGACGGACAGTTTCCTCCTCCCTCCTTATACACTGTTTTGTAAGTACAGTATTTAATGTGGTATCTAGTTAGGAATTTGTTACTTGGTATAATTGCCTGTAATTTACGTGTTTGTTTAATTCATTGTTGTGTGAAGACGAATTTGTTTTAAATCTGCCACTTCTGTTGTGAGGCAGGACTTATTTAGCAGAGATCTCCGCCATTGCGCTATAGGGCAAGAATTCCCCAATTCCAGTGAGAAGTGATGACTGGTAGACCCACCAAGAGGTTCCAGTTTGCTGTTTGGCCGATAGACTTGGCCCTGTCTTGCTTCTCTGAACTGGTACAATCTATTGGGATAACCTTCCTATTCATCAGGCAACTAGAAGTCCTTGGCTGTGCGACTCTGCCCTCTGCTAGTGATTCTACAGAACATTTCCTATTATACCATACTCCTATGTCTGGTGCTTGAAGTAGCTGGTACTTGGTGCTTGATACCAGCTGCTGTAATTCTAAATTTAATAATAATAATAATAATAATAATAATTAACGGTTTATTGAAGGAGCTTGGCAGCCAGAAGGCTGAAAATATACAGTTACATATTTGGGGAATGGGTTACGAATTACAAATAATATACAAGTAACATAAGTGACACAAATAAGACATATAATAACTTAGATGGGGAAAAGCTCAAACTACAGTTCATTTCAACATAGTGACAGTGTTACAGTATTACAAGTTGTTGATAATTTTTACAATGGTTGGGACTGGGCTGTTCTTATAGCGATCAGTTCGTGCACGTATGGGCTGGATGCGGTTGTGGTGTCGAACAGCAATTCTCGGACAAGGGATCTCAGGTGGTAGTAGGAGCCGGTGTCGGGGATGGTGCAGAAGCTTCTTACCAAATTTGCAGATGAGGTCGTGGTGATGGTCAGTGAGAGTCGAAAGGGTCAGTATGTTGAGCGCTTCTTGATATGTGGAGTAGGAGGGGGAGAGAATAATCTTGCATGCCCTCTTTTGTACTTTTTCTAGGTGTTTACGTTGTGTGGCATTTAGGGAGGAAGACCAGGTGGGGGATGCATAGGTGAGCTTGGGAAGTATGAATGTTGTGTAAACACTGAGGAGCTCGTGTGCAGGAACTCCGAGGGACTTGAGTCGGCGGAGGAGGTGGAGACGGAAACTGGAGGATTTGACAACTTCATTGACGTGTGGTTTCCAATTTAGTTTGTTGTCTATGGTGACGCCGAGGAGCTTCGTGGAATCTACAACCTGGAGTGTGTTCGGACCTAGAGTAATGGAAGGAGGTGGGACAATGTCGGAGGAGAGGTTGATGTGCATAACCATGGTCTTGGTATGGTTGATGGTGACATGGTTGTTGGTGGCCCAGTTTTGGAGACTGTTCAATAAATCCTGAAGGGCGGTATAGTTGGGAGCAGAATTGTTGACGCTGATCCCAATGGTGGAGTCGTCGACATATTTCCAGCGAGCGGGGGTTTCTCTTAGGGCATCATTGATGAGCATAAGGAAGCAGAGTGGTCCCATCTTGGTGCCTTGGGGGGCGCCACAGGTGAGTGACTGAAAGGTGGAGACAGCCCCTCGGAAGCGTACAGCTTGGCGTCGGTCACTGAGGAAGTCTGTAAGCCATGGTATGAGGCTTCTTCGAAGCCCGAGGTCAATAGCTTTGTTGATGATTATATTGTGGTCGACTAGGTCGAACGCTTTAGTGAAATCAATGAAGGCGACAGCTACAGACGTTTTTCGTTTCTCGAGATGGCGGTATATGTAATCGAGAAAGCTGACAAGACAGTGAGTGGTGGAGGAAGTTTTCATGTTGCCAAATTGCTGAGGGTCTACGACTCCTGCAATATCAGCATAAGCCCAGTCGAACACAAAACTTTCACAGATTAGGCTGGGTATTGGGGTGATTGCAATAGGTCGTAGCTGATTTAAGGATTGTGGGCTGGTTGACTTGGGCACTGGTGATACATAAGAGGTCTTCCAGTCAGCTGGGCATCTGGCTTGACTGAGAGAAGCATTGATGATGGAGCAGAGGGGTTTAGCAAGCTCCGGGGAGAACTCCTTGAAGAGTTTCATTGGTAAGTCAATGGGGGTGGTAGAGCGTTTTAATTTTAGTTTGTCCAGGCGTTTTGCTACTTCAAATTCTTCTACTAAGTCAGTGGGAAGGGGGGCTGGTAGGTAAGCAGGGAGAGTTGTTGTGTCAAGCCGTGGGAGCGTCTGGCATATAGTAGCGAAATGGTTATTTGTTTGCTCAGCTGTGTCAACACTAGTGAGATGGCTAAGGAAGGGGAGGGGGTGTGTCTTATTGTTTAGTCCACAGAGTTCTTTAAGCTTACCATACCATTGACTGATGTTGGTCTGCTTCAGGTGTTGTAATTTGGTTGGGTAGTGGGACTTCTTTGTGTGTATGCTTGTATGGATGTATGGGTGAGGCATAACTGGGTTGGTTATGGGTTATGTATTACAGGTAGTCGTCGACTTACGACCTAGATTGGTTACGGCCGACCGGTCGTAAGTTGATCTGGTCGTAAGTCGGCCTATGTTATAATTACCTTACGTATATTATACTGTAATGTGTAATGATAATATAATCATCTTTAAGTCATATTTTATCAACATTTTCTTTGTTCATTATTGTTACGGTCGTCAGGTTTAAGTAAATCACTGCATACTACAGTACAATTGGTTTATTATTTACACTGGGGCTGGGGCCAAAACTGTCGTACCGCCGGTCGTAAAGTCGAACAGACGTAAGTCGCATAGGTCGTAAGTCGACGACTACCTGTATTTATTTATGGCTATGTTTTGATTATATAAACAAAATTATCCTTGTATTTCCTTTTGATCTAGAAGAGACAATCCTGAGTCAGCACTAAGGTATAAAATATATAGTGGCTATAGAAGTTTAGACTCACTACCTCAGAACTTCGATTGCCTGGAGGTTGTAGAACCAACTGCCATCTGGTCTTTATGGACAACCTCCCTTACAGTAATATGAGACCACTAATTCCACACCCTACCTCCACCTGACATTGAGTCAGGTCAGATTAGTCCCCCACTGCCCAAAAAAATACTTTAACTTTCATCTTTATTCAAGACATTTTCAGAAAATTCTCTCAATTTTCAACCTCGGAAAATTTGTTCCTAAAGCCAGAATTTTTTGGAAAATTGCGGCTTTGGGAATGATTTTCTGAGCAAATTTCAATTCTGGCTATCGGAGATTTCCAGGTTTGAGGGATTCCGGCTAACGGAGATATTACTATACAGTACAATACAGTAGAAAGTCGATTTAAAGCAATTCAATTTAAGATTATTGATTTAAAATGACACCCACAATTAGGGACAATGTTTTAATTTAAAGCGAATTTTTCCTATTTTGCGCGAGTCAATCTGGCGCATCATATTTTAAAATTTGCGCCTAATGTTTCTCTGGGCACGCTACACTGTCCTAAGGGCAATGCTGTACTGTACATGTACTCAAAATAATGTATTAAATGATTACTAAAATTTTTGTCTAGTGCAAACTATAGCATGATTTATGTCAAATTACAGTAATCACTATCTTATAAGAATTCCAGCAATGTAAGTTATATTCTCCCAGGTCACTTCTGTGACATTTCATAAACAAAAAACAAAAACTCAAGCTAAAGGACATAAATAAACAAATAAATACTTCACTAAACCTTCAGCCTCAACTGTCAAACATGTCACTGTCACCTTCCCCCCCCCCATCCCACCATCTTCCCAACCAGGGTTGGGTGGTTATAGGCTCAGAGTTTTTATCTTATATAATATCACAGACTAAAGTTAGGAGAATACAATTTGCATTGCTAGAATCATAAGAACATAAGAAAGTGGGATACTGCAGGAGGCCGACTGGCCCATACAGGGCAGGTCCCTTTCACACCCATCCCAGCACTTCCATGTGCCTATCCAACTTCGTCTTGAAGCTCCCTAGCGTCCCCGATCCTACTATAGCACTCGGTAGCCTATTCCACATATCCACAACTCTATTACCAAACCAGTGCTTGCCTATATCCTTTCTGAATCGGAATTTATCTAATTTAAAGCCATTTGTTCTAGTTATTTCGTTATTACTGAGCTTCAGAACATCTTCCATTTTACCCTTGTTAATCCCACTTACCCACTTGTACACCTCTATCATATCTCCCCTAACTCTACGCCTCTCTAATGAATGTAAGCCTAAGCTTTTCAGTCTTTCTTCATATGGAAGGTTTCTAATATTATGGATCATTTTTGTCATTCTTCTTTGTACTCTCTCCAAAGAATCTATGTCCATTCTATAATAAGGACACCAGAACTGAACCGCATAATCCATGTGTGGCCTCACTAATGCTAGGTAAAGTTTCAAGATAACGTCAGCAGTTCTGTTACTCACAGACCTAGATATGAACCCAAGAATCCTGTTTGCCTTGTTGCGAACGCTAATACATTGTTTTCTAGGTTTCAAGTCGTTGCTAACAAATACACCTAGATCTTTTTCACAAACTGAGTTTTCTATTTCCGTGTTACCTAGTTTATACTTAACGTTTGTATTCGTCTTCCCTATCTGTAGTACCTTGCGAATAATTTGAATATAAACGTCACATATTTTGCACGAGATAAAAATTTTAGCCCTTTGTAATAAAATTAATTAGAACTAAAATTTGTATGTCTCATGCAACTATGGCATGTTTATATTCAAACTAATCACTATCTTATAAAAATTCCAGCAATGTTAATTAAATTCTCCCATGTCAGTTCAGTGACATTTTATAAGAGAAAAACTTAAAGTCACTCTTAAGGACAGGTAAATAAATAAGCACTAGACCTTGGCATCAACTGTCAAACATATTTCCTCACCCCCCTTCCTCCTCTTCCCATCAGCTGGTCTCTAGAAAACAGACCATTTCACGTCCCATAATTTTAGGTGTGTTGATTTATGAGTGTTTGTTTTAACATAATACTGTACTACAAAAAACAATGTTTTGTTTATTCTAAGAGATAGGCTGAGGTGCATCTGGGTAGACTCTCAGTCCTTTTAGTATTTTGTGTTTCTCTCAAGTACCAAACTAAATTATTCCATTGAAACAACACTTTGATTTAGTGCGAATTCGGTTTAAAGCGACCTCTCTTGGAACATATCTCGTGTTATATCGACGTTCAACTGTACAGATAAAGGAAATTACTGTCTAGAACAAATGGCACCCTGTCCCGGCCGCGAAAATGCCGGCAACTGTAAAACTACCCTCAGACATTCTTGGGTACATCCAGGGTGTCATCTGCGAAATAAAAATCTGCGAATTATCCGGGTGTACTGTACTTCTTTCTGTAACAGCACTAATCCTTATCCCCTTCACTACGGGGACAGCACTTTTAATATTTTATTTGGCTAGCGCCAGATGATTTATTCAGCACAGAGGGGATCCTGTACATAAGTGGTTAACATTTTCAGATAAACTTGACCAATTCTTCGTTTAAAAGTCCCACCACATTTATTTTAATTTTTCTGGTTCATTTGGTTTATCTTTCTGTACATTTCCATATTGCTATGCATTCTGTCTTCATCTTCTATCCCTTGCATTACCTTTCTTGGCCTGTCAACATTCCTTTTTAATATTTCAGTGAGCCTCACTTCATTTTATTGTATTTCCTTGTTTACTGGTATACATTCACTTTAAAATAAAATTTGTCGTCCACTCACTTTTAGCCTCGTTCTTCCAATGTCCTAAAAGTTTTCCCACTCTCTCCAATTAATGATAAGTTTTTCAGGAACCAAACCCTTTCATAAATCAGGGAATGCTTGTACTGTACTGTATATCTAGAACACTCTTTCTAAACATGTCTGCCACTTCCATTCTTTTATATTCCACATTCATGCCTCATATATTCGGACTTATATTCATGGTTCTTATCCCTTAATAGAAGGGTAAATATCTGGAATAGGTGATTTCAATGCTTATCCCCCCTATTCAAGGTTCACAAGATTATGTTAGGTGCCCACTCCTCTATAAACTTCAAAATAGCCTTTGATAAAATTATCAACAATTGAGTGATCCTACACAGGCCACTGGCCTCCTTCCCTCAGCATGGCCACCTCGAGTGGGTGACCATTAGGTAAATAAAGTTAATATTTACTGAATCCCCAGACATCCCTGAAGGTTTCAGAGCAACTAAACATTAGATGGAAGATGGTGGACAGTGTAGGAGGAAATTTTAGAATATAAAACAGGTCTAGTTCACTGTAGTTCATAAAAATAGGAGCAAATCATTACAGCATAAGACTAATGATAATTTAAATTACTTATATAACACTCCCACTTATTTCAAATAGACTTTGTTGATTGGAACATAACTTAAGAAATAATATTAATAAAAGAACATTCCTCACCAATAACAATATTGAAGAGTTGGTCTATCCTTGTGGTGGTATAAGTGTGGTAGAGAGCCGTCATATAGGTTTGATTAAGGTTGTTAGCCACCATAGTCTGAATTGCAGAGTCAGCTGAAGAAAGTTGACCACGGCCCCCACAGTAAACCACTTCCAGCCACCCAATGACAACATTCTCCACCCACTGTCAATGACGTAGGAAAAAATAAAAGAGTGCATTGGAATACAGAGAATTAAGGAAATACCTGTACGAGTATATAGAAACTGTAAAACAAATGAAACATAAGCTGACCTCTTTGACCTTGGCCTTTGACCTGCTGACTAACTATTTCTTGTCTATTCATCAAGGCTTTGTGAGTCAAGCTTTATGGAAATGGCCATAGTAAAACTATAGTTACTGCTTAGACAGCTGCTGAATAACTCAGGTGAGACAAATGTTAAATATTTCAGTTTAGTTTAAGAGAGCTGTAAAAATATCTCAAAAGAGATAATGACTAACATCTCAAGTATTTTAGACTATTGCTATATGTCTTAAGTGTGACAATTGCAGAATACTGTATCTCAAATGAGTCAACTGTCAAGTATCTCAAGGACAAGAGACAATTGCTTAATATTTTTTAATACCAGTAAGTCAAATTAATATCTGTTAAGTACCGTAGCTACTGTCTAAACCACTCACAACTATATCTTCATTCATCAACAGAATACAATTATGACGAACCTTCTCCAGCTGACTGATGCGTGACTGATCATAGGAGTCACGGCACGTAGCAGACACATGATCAGTGATGACAGACAGTAACAGGGAAGATATAATATCACCAGCAAGCCTCTCTAACAAGTCCAACTCTAACAACTGTCTGGTACACAAAATCAAAACATCAGGCCCCTTTGCAGATAATTTTCAATGCAGGGATAGTGCTGTAAATATCTTAACTCTATAATATATCAATCAGCTTTTATTTCAACACTTGCATTACTCATTCCTGCTTTAACAGATATATTCAGCTATGATGCTTCCTTTCCATAATATGATTGCAAAATATCCAGCATCACACATTCACCAATAATAAACTCATAAACAAACATGTTACTGTATATACCTGTTAACTTGGCAGAAAGTATTAGTAATGGCCTGGCAATGACAAGCATCAGTTGCAGCGTCACAACCACCACACTGCATAGCTTCATCTGTTGTTTCATCAGATTCCTCCACTGAAACCAATCTCCAAATTATTAGACTTACTTCATAATACTGTAATGTACATATAATTTCTATATTAATTACTGATCCACACCAATTAGCCTTACTTTCATATATAACAGGGTGACTCAAGATGAACACCTTCCATGCATGAATATACACACACAGGAAGAGGAAAAGATAAGAGGAGGTGGATGAAAGAGCGGAGGGAGGGGAGAAAAGACGAAGGGAAGGATATTTTGATGCTAAGACACCGAGGACAACAAAAAGAGGGATTGAGTCTGTTCAAGAATGAAATAAAAGGGCATGTGGGTATGAGAAGAAAAGGGGAGTGGGATTTGAAAATGAAATGCCGAAGATAATTCTGGACACTATAAATAGAACAGGTTGCACTAACACTGTACTGTATACATTATTCTTTTAATTCAAACTATCAATTACTTTAGGGTTATTAGTATATGGTACAATTAAAAGATGTTACATCGTACCTTGATTACCAACTTCAGCATGGTAGAAGACCTTGAAAGCTGCAGAATAGAACTTGTGAAGAAGGTTTGTGAAGGAAGTTGGCATCTGGCTGTGTAACGTGGCCCGTAAATGAAGCTTGAAATGCTCCATCATACCCCCAGGAATACATTCTTCAAATTTGGCTCCAGAGTGTTCACATAACATTTCACATCTCATAACATGTCAAATGAAAATTAAGTTAATGCAAAAGCAGAATTAATTTATGATACAAAAAAAGAATTAAAATAATCATACCTTTCATGATATTACTCCTGAATTATACCCCCCTATGGTGTATAATATAGCACAGGATTTGAAATTTCAGATCTACATATATCTTTGAAACTACAGTACAGTATAATCTTTTATTCTTTAAGTCATGATGGATAAAAAATTAATGGAATAAAAAAGACTTAACCTAACCATCAAGGCAAAGATTCATGAATAAATACCTGTGTATCTGTGGCAAAAAAGAGACAGCACTATCATACAGTTCACTAATTGCTGTCGCCACTCTCGACATCACCTCGACACTCCCCTCACCTGGGTCATCATCTTTGCCACACCTCTGAGAGTTGTAAATAACAAAGTTGCTCCAAAACTTTGGCACGATTGCTTGCCTGAAACAAAAAATGCTTTGTAAATCAAACATAGCATTTCAAGCAAGAAAAATTAAATTACAGTATTCCAAGAATCAATAGGAATTAAACATTTTTTACCAAAGATTTGTATTCACCATCTTTAGAAATGCCTATACAGGGTATTGTATTAACCTTTTGAACAAAGAAAATTTTTTTAGAATTTTTGGAAAAACACTAAGAGCGTGTACCCCTTTGATGATTTTCCTAAGTGAAAACACTTTTTCTCTTGCAACTGGAAATTATAATGTGGTTTACTTCAGTACTTTTAGTACATTAAGGATACAGTAACAGGAAACCACCAAAAATCAACACTGAATAATCATATGATGCAGGTAGTCAACCAAAAAAAATTTCTGCACCCATACGGTGTTGTACAATATGACACACCGGACCAAAAATTCTGAACAACACAGGTTTTATATGTGCAGTATAGTCTGCATTTACGCGGATTTGGTTTACGCATTTGGTTATTTACGCGGCACCTTGCCAGAATGAAAATTTTAAGTTACGCGGTTCATTCCATCATTTACACAGGAAGCAGCGCCTGGAGGGTGCGCATTAGGTCGCTCTTACGTTATCGCTGACGTCATATGACATACCGGACTGTGATTGGGCCACGCATCCTTACCTCCCTCCGCCGCTAGCTGTGATTGGTCTAATGTAACATGACGTGCCCTGCCACCAGAGGGAAGAAGTCGCTGACCTAGCCGGGCCAGTCTCATTGTTCTCAGTTCTCCGCGTATATACTGTTCTCTCTTGTGCCCGTTATTCCCCTCACAATGGCTTCCGCTGGACCCCCACCACCCCCAAGAAACCTTGAACTACCTGGACCAAGCCATGGTTATGTGAAGGAAGTATGGAGTTGGAGGAGAAAATCAAGCTCATCCTTAACAAAGACACAGTCAAGCATCGGTATGAAGTGTCTAATAACCTTCTGTCGAAAATTATGGAGCCGTATGTCCAGATGTATCATGACAACATCAATGCTAGTCGTCAACATAGTAATATGGACTTCTTCGCCCGCAACCCACCACAACCACAGCCAACCCAAGTCAGTGATAGTGACAGTGAGGATATGGACTTTGAGGGGTTTGTCAGGGAGGCCCTGCAAACCTCTGTGAATAGTGATAGTGATTCACCGGAGGGCCACTAATCTGCTCTCTGCCTCGGAACCAGCCGCCATCCACGTGTGCCAACCCATCTCTTCTACTAACGTAAGTGTTAAACACCTTTAGATTTGTACAGTAGTGTAGTTTTTTATTTAGATATTATGTGTGTGTCAATACCATCATAAATTTATGATGTTATTTTTACAACAAGGTACGTATTGTGTCGGAAAAAGTGGAGTTTGGGAGTCGGCCCAGTCTCTATTTTAATTAATCCCGTATGTTCTGCTATTTCGTTTACGCATTTCTCGTTTTACGCGGACCTCCATGGGTTCAATTGGCCGCGTAAATGCAGACTATACTGTATTCTTGTTATGCCACATTGGTTACACAATACAACACGTGTAGCTGGAATAACAATATGAATGTTGTTACTACAGTATTTTACATATTTTTTTCCCTAAAGGTCACTGGTATTACTGTAGCTACATACCAAAATTACAACTTTTGGTTTCAGATATTTTATCATTATCTTGAAGAGTATCTACATTGAGATTTTCTTGAAAATGGCTTGCCATGGGGATTCTTTCCCTGAAGGAATCTGAAGGGCCACATCAATAATAACCCATGACCTGCAGAGAAAATGAGAATGTAATTTTTCCAGGAAAATCAACTGTTGTACAGATAAAGCTTTTAGTATAGTAGTACCTGAGAGCAACCCAGATGGCATCAAGTGCAAGGTCAAGAACAAGTTGGCCAGCTCCAAGCTGCTGTACTAGCCTTATCACAAGTGCCAGGTCATCTTCTCCATCACTTATCTGCAACTCAAAAAACAATTCATTGTCAATATAAATGACAAGCACATAATATTAAGTCACTACAAATGTTGAAGACTTTCTCTAATATTATAAGAATCAAAACAATTCGTACAAAACAATAAAGCTGAGACAGACATGTGAGGTGTAGACAGCTTTACTACATACGGTATGCATGGAGGAAGACAAACCACATAAAAGATATAGCGAGTCAGTTCCTTATTTAGCCAAAATAATTTTCAGGTTTTTCTTCAAATTTCTCATAAATAAAGAAAGACACTGTCACCCACACGATGAGGACAATGCCAACTTTGTTTATGTGAGCAAGAGGAGGAGTCCAAATGTTTCATAAACATCTATAACACTACTGTACCTGCATTCCAATTCATGCTCACTAAGAAACAATAGCAGCAGTAGAAAATTTTAAAATTTGTTAGTACAAACAATGATGATAAGGTATTCTTCCTTACTTAAAGAATGATAATACTGTACATAATAATAGGTAATGGAGCAGACGGCTAACACCAAGAGTTTTTTTATTTCGTTCATTATTTCTACAGATGTTCTTTGAACGATAGTACTGCAATAATAATATGACAATGCACAGAACCTAATAGAACCTGAATTAACCAACCTAACCAAAGAAAACTACCTAACCTTACCTAACTTCATAGTCGGGGGGGGGGGGGGGGGGGGTAAAAAGAAATAATTTACTTTGATATATGGGAACAATGAAAGCAACTTTCTTAAAGCGGCTTGGTGTAATTTTGTTTTTTGTGGACGTGAGAGTACGCTCGGTTGTTGCACTCAAACAAACAAAGAGAGAACAACAACATGCACCAACATGGCAGATTTTTTGGCACCAATATTTAGAGTAAATTTATCCATTTCTTCACATACAAAGCTTGTGTCACAAGATCAGTTTGTTGCTGTGTTTTACTCCCAAATTTACCTCATCCTTCATACCCTACCTATTACAGGTGATTTATGATCATAAAGTAAAACCAAAAATGCAACTAATAATGAAAATAAAGACTTTTTTTTATCATTTTCATTACTTAGCATCATCCAAAGAACATCAGTGGAAAAAATTAACGCAATCAAACAACTCCTTCTGGTGTTAGCCATCTCCTCCACTATTACCTAATACAGTACTGTACTGTACTATCCCCAAAAAGGACAATTAATAATAGCAAGATTTGAAACTTTCATAATAGCAAGAGTTGAAACTTTCATAACAGCATTATTAGCTTATCAATATACACTAATGCAGCAATGGCTTCCCAACAGCAGCATTGCCACTGTCCTATCCACACACAACACTTGTAATGAATGTTATTACTGTACAAAATTACAATATATTTCGATTTATTTTAAGATAAAATGAACCAACAAAACCTACGAATCCTAGGATGAACGTCAGTCGCTTTTTTTTTTTGCCCACCCGGGCACAGGTCATCGACCCACAATGGGGCCTGGGATACGATAAAATAAGAATAACAAGAAATTAAAAATAGAAAAGAAAAAGATTATATTAATCTACACCACGATGATGCCAGAAAACCAGCTTTTTGAAATGAGACAGATTATATGCGTATGGAAACAGAGAAGAAGGCAGAGCATTCCACAGTTTGGCTGTGTGAGGAAAGAAGGATGCACTATAAGGGGTTATTCTAGTGTGACCGACATCCACAGAGAAATGGTGGGCACCGAGGGCAAGACAAGTGTTATGAGCCCACAACCTTGCCGGCAGTACACAGGATGCCAAATCCACCGAACATTGCCCATTAAAGTACCTGTAAAAGAGAGAGAGAGAGTGAAGCAACATTGCATCGAAGAGAAAGGGAAGAAAGATTATCGACTAAAGGAGGAGAGTTAATAAGACGAATGCCTTTGATTCCACCCTATCTAACAGTTGGACAGAAGAAGAGCCACCCCAGATATGAGAGCAGTACTCCAAGTTAGGACGAATGAATCCTTTATATACAGCATTCCCAGCTTTCAGGAGGCAGCTATGGCAATGTTGATGATGTGCAGCTTCCATGACATATTAGAGGAAATGGTGGGGCCTAGTATATCTATTTTAGAATTTGGCAGAATGATTGCATCCTGAAATGTGATTGGTGGGAGATCATCTAATTTGGAAAATGTAATTGGTAAATACTGAGTTTTATTACTATTGAATTTAAGCAAGTTTCTTCCTCCCCAATCGGAGATGCTGAACAGATCCGCACAGATAGATGTAATGATATCAGCTCTAGAAACAGATCTAGTTTGAGAATTAGGGGAAAGGGGAAAATGTGAAGAAGAATGAAGAGCAGAATCATCAGTGAAAGAATGGATAGAATTAGCCTAAGTGTGAAGTAAATCATTGATAAAATGAAGGAAGATAGTAGGAGAAAGAACAGAACCCTGTGGGACACCACTATTGGTAGAGAAAGAGCGAGAGATCGATCCCTCGACAATAACTGCCATGGATCGGTTCTCAACGAAGCTAGAAATTGGAGAACAAGGTGGGGGGGAGAAACCATAAGAGGGAAGTTTAGAAAGCAAAGACTAGAGCAATTTGTCTGATTTGCCGACAATATCTCACAAAACCTTGGTAATTTATTTAAGCAATTCACGATAACAAGCATGCTCAATATTTATAGCCAACCTCAACATTCATAGTCAAACAAATACCATTATTTAATCAAATCAAGCAATTTCAGTAGGTTAATTAGGTTAGGTTAGGTCAGGGTTATATTAGATCAGAGTGGTAAAGATTTGTTTTAGGTCAAACATGAAATTTCATATTTCAATATATGAAGGGAGGAGTAAAAAAAAAAAATTAATATTTAGTAGTTTCCAACACCTACTTATATACAGAAGTGAGTCTTATTTAGGGAGAAAGAGAAAAACTATAAAGTATTTATTCTACAATGTTTCCATCAGAATTTATATTTTTCAAGTGTTTTACTGATAAAATTACCAACACTATTAGATGTTCAAAGTGGGCAGGACTTTGAAATAGAGGGAAAATGTGGGGTAAAATACTAAATAGAACATCAAACAAACCTTTAGCAATCTTACCTAACCTTTTCTGAGCTGTAAAAATGTTAATAAATGCTTTCTAGTCTATGGGTCCCACCTCAACTGAACATCGAAAACTACACCATCACCTACTAAACACCGAAAATACAAATAAATTAAGCATTTTAAAGTTTTAGGATTTTAATAGGTTAAGTTAACTGAGGTAAGGTTTTCAAAGGTTTGTTTGGTTTTCTTTTTAGTAGTTTACCCCACATCTATTTCAAAGTCCTGCCCACTTTGAACATCCAAGTGCTGGCAATTGGGAAGATTAAAATTATCAAAAAATATAAATTTGGGGAATTATTTGGATCTTGACTGTTACTTGTTTGGCACACAATTTTGGTCTCATTTTGCTCAATATTTGATGCTTAATGCAAAGGAGGGTTAATATTCATTTAATGGCTGTGACAAGATTTTCGTAATTTGGTTAGGTTGGGTTGGGTTATGTTAGGTTTCAACAGTGTTTTGGAAGTTGAAATACTCATGAGAATAGGTTTTTTGGTTGTTATTCTCATAACAACATGGAGCCACAGCCATTAAACAAGTATTTATCAAAAAGAGAATCTTTTTTTGTGGAAACGCAAAAAAAAAAAAAAATCAACTTCCTAGTTGAGAACAATGTGAAAACACTTTTTTTGGTATTTTTGCATTTGTGCACACAACTTTCCTACCCAAAATTTATTATCATATTCAAAAAAGACGTCTAATTATAAGATAATTTTCTTCTATTACATTACCGTCGCAAACATATAATAACGGAGATGGCGCATGCCAAAAACTTTCTTTATTTTCTTCTATTAACCTTCCACCATTATCGCCTAGATAACCTCCCACTCTGCGTGTCTCCTTCATAAATCGTCATGCGCATGCATTCCCGTACACATGCAGCCAATCAAAAGCGGTTTTTTTGTTGCCACCAATTTAAATGATTTGTGGTTTAATTTGCAGTATTTATGGCTCAATCAAATTCGATTTTTATTTTGGATCTCCCATATTTTGAAATTAAAATTCATTTCCGACCATGGAATTCTGCATTGGGTGTCACTTCAATTATATGGAGCTGATCGCTCATTTTGGGGAAAAACGAACAAGTTATAGCAATTTTTAGATCTCATGGTGTTCTCTCGACATCTTTTAAAGTGTCCTAAGTGTAAGAACGAGTGTAAATATCGTCAAGACCAACATAGTTGGTATTGTAGTAACTCATTCTTTATTCCCAAAACAAAGAAAAGACGTTGGTGTTTGTACACCGTCACTGATTACAAAGGAACCTGAACTAGGTAAGAAATAAGTGATTTCATCATATGGTGAGGGTTAGGTTAGGTCAGATTAGGTTAGGTCATCAATAAAAAGGGTTCGGTTTACATGTTTTTCTTGTGATTTTTGGTGTATTTTGTATTCGCTTGGCCATGAGTTTTGTCGGAAAACGCCCCACCCAACAACTAAAAAAAAACCAGGCAAATTCCGAAGGAAATCAAGGTCAAAACCAACCAAAATACACTAGAAAAACATAGTTTTGACTTTCTAACAGAGTTGTTTGCACTAATACAAATTTACCAAATAGCGTTAGGAGGAACTTACCGTTCACGGCAAAATATCCACTGCCTACTTTTTATGGAAAAATCGAAAACTGGCTACTATCATAAATTGATTTTTTCCATAACTTTCAAATATCAATTAGATATTATTCACAAAATTTAAGCATGGAAAACCATAATGCTTAGTTACTTACATCAGATAAATTTCCTTCTATAAAAAAAGATTTTTTGATAACTTCCCATTGTTGTTTTGAATCACACTGCTTCCCCGCCGCCATGTTTGTTGTTGTCGGGCGGCTCGGGCTCGGGCCACCAGGGAGGTGAAGGACCACAAGCATAAACAACTTTACCCTATCAAAACAAACTTCCAAATTCATTACAATCACCCATTTCTCTCTCTTATCTTTTTTTATCCTCTTCGCCTCTCATCGGCTTGTTCACTGCTTGGGCGGTCGGTCGCTTCTCTGATGCGCATTGTTGGCAAGTATTGGGCATGAACTGGCTCCTGAATGTAATGTACAGAACCTGAACCTGTTCCAGTGCTGTGGTCAAGTCTGGTCTTGAAAGAGCTTACACTCAGTGCCTTCACAACACTCTCTGGAAGGTTGTTCCGAGAGTTCACAATTCTCACTCTAAAAATGTTTGCCCTCACAGTTTTCTGGATTTATGGCTTCTTTTTTTCTTTTCTTTTATCCTCTTCACCAAATGATCGGCTCATTAGCCGTTTGGGCGATCGGTCACGTCTCTTACGCACTGTTGGCAAGTAGTACTGGGCATGCGCCGGCTCCTGAATGTACCTGAACCCGCTCCAGTGTTGGTCAAGTCTGGTCCTGAAAGAGCTCACACTCGGTGCCGTCACAACACTTTCTGGTAGATTGTTCCAAGAGTTCACAACTCTCACTCTGAAAAAGTTTGCCCTCACAGTTTTCTGGACTTGCGACTTTTTCAATCTTGAGCTGTGACCTCTTGTGTGGCGAGCGTCCGCCAGCTCCAAGTAAGGACACTCGACTGAGTAGTGCCCCTTGAGATGCTTATACACCTCTGTTAGGTCACCCCTTGCAACGTCTGTAGTATAAGCTAGGGAAGTTCAGGCGCTCCAGTCTCTCAGGGTAGCTGAGGAGCCGAAGGGCAAGCACCAGTCTGGTGGCCCTCCTTTGAACATTTTCAACCAACTGACAGTCCCTAGCATATCTCAAGGACCAGACGGGGTGACAGTACTCTAGATAGGGAAGCACTTCACTCTTGTTGACAACAAACATCAGAGTTGCCACGCAGCCACCTGGTGCACTACAGTGTAAAGTTATGTTCTATGGTGATGCCACATGGCCGAGATGATTAATTCAATGATTACACAGGACAACAAATTTTTTATAATTCCCAGTTGCATGAGATTTCTTTACTGTTTCTTACCATTTTTGATCTGCTGATTTCATATTTGAAACCAGTTTTGTTCTGCATGCTCCAGTTTTCATCCAATTTGAGGTTTTACATTCTAGCCGTTTGCGGTCAAATTAATTAATTACACGATTATGGTATCAATAGGGAGATATAATTTTGTCTGTTTTTTCTTTCAGATTTGGTCATGGCTACAAAGAGAAATCAATGTGTGAACAAACCTGATGCCTTCTGTTATATTTGTGGATACTTCACGCTTATTCGTCAGAGGCGCAATATAACATCGTTTGTGAGGCGCGGCTATAAAGCGTACTTCGGACTTACTCTTGGCGACCAAGACAAAAAATGGGCTCCACATGCTGTGTGTCATAACTGCGAAGAAATGCTGCGTGACTGGACAAAAGGAAAACGTAAGGGCTTACCGTTCGAAATTCCCATGACCTGGCGAGAACCGAAGGACCACACAACTGACTGCTATTTTTGTCTGATCAATACGAAGGGTGTTGGCAAGAAAAACAGACATAAAATATCGTATCCTAGTATCCCTTCAGCAATTCGACCTACTTTGCACTCTGATGAGCTACCAGTTCCAGTTTTTAATGGGTTGTCTCCAGCTGAAGAGGAGGGAAGCGACAAAGACCAAGAGAGTGAACATGAAACTCAAGAAATACTTGCAGATTCCGACGATTCTTCTGATGGTACACCAGAGTCATCAACCCCTCAGAAGTTTAGTCAGCCAGAGCTGAATGACCTTGTGCGTGATTTGGGTCTCTCCAAAAATGCAGCAGAAGTTCTAGCTTCTAGGTTGCAAGAAAAGGCTCTACTGAACCAGACCACAAAAGTTTCAGACTTCAGAAAGCGGGAACAGGATTTTGTGCCATTCTTTACAGAGGAGAATAAGTTTGTTTACTGTCATAATATCCCGGGTCTTCTCCAGGAATTAGGGATTCCATTGTATAGTCCAAATGACTGGCGATTATTTCTAGATAGTTGTAAGCGTAGCCTGAAGTGTGTGCTACTACATAATGGTAATGTCTATGCAGCTGTTCCAGTGGGTCATTCTGTGTGCTTACGAGAGGAGTATAATGACATTAAAACTGTGAATCACCTGCTAAAATACCATGAGCACAACTGGACAATTTGTGTTGACCTCAAAATGGTGAACTTCCTTCTTGGCCAACAAAGAGGATTTACAAAGTATCCCTGCTTTCTTTGCATGTGGGACAGCCGAGCTAGAGACAGGCATTGGAACCTGAAGGAGTGGCCCTTACGTGAGACTCTGAAAGCTGGTATGCCAAACATTGTCAATGATCCAATCGTCAGTCGAGAAAAGATCATATTTCCTCCTCTCCATATCAAGCTGGGCCTGATGAAACAGTTTGTCAGAGCATTAAATACTGATGGTGAATGCTTCCAACACATAGTCTCTGCTCACCCTGCTTTGTCATTTGAGAAGATAAAGGCAGGTGTGTTTGATGGACCACAAATTCGTGCACTTGTACGTGATCAAGACTTTGTCAGAAAGATGGACGACAAGGAAAGGGGTGCATGGCTATCATTTGTGGCGGTAATGGAAAACTTTCTTGGTAATAAAAAGGCTGACAACTATGAAACCCTTGTAGCAACCATGTTGTCAGCCTTTCATGACCTTGGATGCAATATGAGTGTCAAACTCCATTTCCTATATAGTCATCTTGATAGATTCCCTGAGAACCTAGGGGCAGTAAGTGACGAGCAAGGCGAGCGGTTTCATCAGCATCTCAAGACCATGGAAGACCGCTACCAAGGGAGATGGGACAAACATATGATGGCAGACTACTGCTGGAGCATTAAACGAGAGTGCCCTGAGACATTTCACAAACGCAAGAGCTTCAAGCGCAAATTCCTACCTAGCTAAAATGTGATTGGGCTTTGTCTCCTCTAGTAACAAATTTCTTACCTAACAATGAGTTTTATACAAATTTCAACCTTTGTTTTAGATGGAACATGTTTCAAATTGTGTTGTTGAATAAATTTAGAATATGTAATATTTTATTGTTTATTACCCAGCTAATTTAATGACAGTTTAATGACATATTTTTCAAGATAGACGACGAGGTCAATAAGACGAAGACGAAATTTTGAAATTTCAAAATACCTTGATTGCAAAAAAACTAGAGCTTACAGAAAGAAACTAACTTCAGATATGAGATCAGCACACCCAAATTAGGTAGAATCAAGTGTTTATAGCAATGCAACAAAAACTTTGTTGACCAGTGTTATCAGTGTTGTTACTTTTTTTTTTACCTTACAGTGAGAGGACATCACTAATGTTCACATTGTACTATGTTTTAGCGACATTGAAGTGATTTTTGCTTTGTTGTTTTTTTTTGCGATTATAAAGTGCTTTGGCCCGACGATGACCTTTATACTTGTGGATCGTTTATATCATAGATTGGGGGGGATACCTGTAGTAGTCTTGAGTTTTGTCATCATTCTTTGGGCATATGCCCATACAAAAGAACGTACAGTATATTTATTTATTTCAACCCTCTTGCCTTCAACCCCTACTACTATAGAGTTCACACTTTCAAGTTTTATTTGGGTTCTTACTCTTTGTAATATACAAATTACAGCACCTACCATATTCCCTATACCAGGGGTTCTCAACCAGGGGGGAATTCCCCCCAGGGGGGGAAAACTGATTCGGGAGCAAGAGATATGTTCGATGAGAAATCAATCACAGAATTTTGGCCTTGATGTGCGATTCCTACCCAAAAGTGGCAGAAAGAGCTATCCGTGCATTGCTTCCGTTTGTGTCGACATATCTTTGAGAGTCAGGCTTTTGAACTCTGTTGCAAATTAAAACGAAGCAACGTAGTAGATTAGAGGTAGAAAATGACCTGTGTTGTGCCCTTTCAAGCACTCCTCCGCGTATCCCAGAATTGGCGAAGAAAAAACAATCACAAGTTTCTCATTGACTGTAATCTTCATCCGAATAAAATTAATTACAAATTTACAATATCCTGGTATTCTATTGAACTTTTTGTTTATTGCATTATGCTTCAGTTTGGTCTGTTAAGTAATTCATTATAAATAAAAAAAAAACTATTTTACTTTTATTCAAGTTTTATAAATCCATCAACATTTTCAATTGGCATTTAATTTGTAAAACTCCACTATAAAAATAATCCATGTAAAATTGTAAATGTATATGTACTAATATGGAAAAAATAAAGGATTTTCAGTATTATATGCATATTATTTGGAATGCACTTAGGCAGACAATCTTGGAAAGGAGGGGGGAATGACATTCTGACATATGGTGAAAGGGGTGCATGGGGCAAACAAGGTTGAGAACCACTGCCCTATACAGTTAATTTTTCATCCAGTTCATACCATACTACAGTGCTCTTCCTTCTTGACACTCCTCCTGGCAGTTGCATCTCCCCAATACCCAAAATGTCTTACTTATATTCTTTTGTTTGACCTCCTTTCTCCTCTTCATTCACACCAGTTGCATTTTATATTTCTAATCTGTCTCCGACTCAGCTTTTCTGTCTTTTACTTGCTTACTCCTATGGGGATTTCATAGGTTGGGATTGGATCACACACACAGCTTTGTTCTTGGAGACTTAAGAGGATTATACCTCTTGTCAGCAAACTTCGGTACACTCCCTACCCCAAGGTGTGAGGGAGCTGGATACAAAAAGGTAAGGGGAAATTTGGTTAAACTCCCATGCCTGGTGAACTGGTACAAAAATTTAGAAGCATGTGCACCACAGTTCCATGTCACCATTGCTGCCTCTGGTGATAAGTTAATATGGTTAGGCAAACTGTGACAACAAAAAGTTCACTAAAAATTTTAGCTTTATATTTTAGACAAATGGTTATCTTGATCAGAGATGTTACAATGGATGGAGATGTTCTTTAACAATTAGGACAAGCAGTGAGACACTATGATCTTTATCTGAAGTCCTCAATGAGCCCACCCCTCCCATCCACACCAATCAATGTGTTAATCTTACCCTTGATCTGCCCAACGCCACTGTTCCATAATGACCCTATAGGACCTACCTCACAAGGCCACCAATTGAAGGTAGGATAGGTTTTGAATACACTTCTCAAGATGTAAATATGTACCAAAGTATGTTTATAAAAATATTGCTACCTAATGTTTGTTTTAATACTTTCCCCTTCTTTTTTTTAAGCCTTTGTACATATGGAATCACAGAAAATCTGGCCAAAACCCCTAATGAGCAAATTTAATAAAAATTAATTCTTAAGATAAACAGATTTTGGGGTTCATAACACCAATATAAAAAAATGGATGAGATGCATAGTTTTTGATTTAGAGTGTATCTAAATACACTGCAAATACATGTTTTGGGTTCTGGATACCTCTGGTAATACTTAAAGTATTTGTATGTATTATTTTCTATCAGGTATTGCATGTTAGATACAAGAAAATGCATTAAATGCCATATGTTGCATATCCGTTGCGTGTTGGAAATGCATAAAGTTAACTACCGGTATGAATTTCATCGAGTTCCATTATGAGAAGCATACCATTGCGTAGTGGAATACTGGATACATAGATAATTATTCAGTAAAGTGCAGATCCCAATATGTCCCTAATCGGCAAATAATGGATTTTGAAAACATAAATTAGCATTGGTACTGACTTGTCCGGTTTGAATATTGCGCCATAACTCCACTTTCTTTTGTCCCGTGTGTTGACATCACTTCAGCTCTCAATCTTATTCACCAATCATTTTAAGCTAGGTTCATAATCTGTAATGTGGTTTTTTTTAAAGAAATGTACACCAATACTTTCTGAACCTGAAAAAAAAAGCAAATAAAACTTTTTTTTTTTTTAGTAGAGAAGGAAAATCACCCGACACCCTGATTCAATCTAGAGGGAAAATACAACAGTTACCCCAAATTAAATCGACATAAAAAAAAATGTTCGAAGGTAAACTTTAATGCAAGACTAAGCCACATACAAAATATCAAGGCAAAGAACCAATTACGACTAAATGAATTGGCTTTTTGCGATGTATAATTCTATGGTAGTCAGCTACAGGAAATTAAAACATAAAAATGCACAGGCACCATTGACAAAGGGAGTATTAGCACTCTTGGGGGAGCCTGATGTGTCGATGAATCTTCCTGAAGATGACTGAAATCAACCTGCATATTGTAGATAATATTTTTAGTATAGTGTGACTGAGTGTTCATTATTTGTTGTTTGTGTTTGTAAGTGACCATAAGTTATGAATCATAATGATAATGAGTGTGAGTGTGTGTGTGTGTGATTACAAAAGAACATAGTAATGTACTGTATATCATTATTTCTAATTATAATAAGCTAGCTGTAAGATAATTCATACATATATCACGTTTACGTAATAAACTAAATACTGTCAACAAAGTGTGTCTTTTATACACCTTATTTTGACATTATATTCGTGATTATGAATATCCACAAAGCTGCACGAAATTGAAATCGTGTTTAAATGTCCGTAGAATTTTGTCCGGGATTTCTCGGTTTGGGAGTACTGTGCAACATTTCCATGTGCATCTTTACAATACTTCAAGTGCCTCCATTTTCCTGCAACTTTAATTTTTTTATTACCAGTTGTTCAACAAGGTTTCATACAAGGTACTTAATCAAATAAATTCAAGATAGTATACCTCTGAATATATATTTACATGGCAATACATTACATAGAAAATATATTTAAGTTAATTGCACAAGACTTCATTTACAAAGATGCACACACACACGCACACACACACACAGAACAAGCAGGATAAGTTACCTGTAGTGGTGCAACAGCAGCAGCAATAATCCATCAGTCAAACATTAATTAACAGTAATCTGGTCATAGTTTCTGCTACTGACAGCTGAGAAGCTAACATCCAACTTCATTTTTATGTACAATACTATCATTAAAAGCATCATTTGTACAGAGTAATCCCAAATACAAGAACTTTGAGATACTATGAATGTGAGTGATAACTCTAGATCAATTGCAACAACTCATTGCACACAATTTCCCATTTTAAAATCTTCCTTGAACCATATACATACACTTTTTACTGGATTTTTTATCAGTTTATAAATGTTGCTTTAACATTCTTTACTTTCATCTTCCAGGTGAAACTTTTGCAATGTCATAGATCACTGCAAGGGTCAATCAAATATGTATACACTTAAGAGTAAAAAGTAGTTTCCAGCTACCATATGATAAATGTACAATGGAAAACCCGTCATTATATTCAAGTGCATCTCTTAGCCCACTGCATCAGTTCCTGGTTCAAAGATCCATTTAAGTGGAAGATTTCCTGTAGCTGTCTGCATATCACCTTTTGGGCTTTACACAAGACTTATCACAGTTTATGTATATCTTTGATAAACCTTATCACAGAGCAAGTTATCTCTGCATGTACTAATGTTGCTCAATAACACATATACTGTATATGGTATATGGCAAATTCACACTATCATAACTATAAAATCACATCATTGTAGTAGGAAGTGAAGGTAGATTCATAAAAAATTGGCTAAAACCTGTTGATTTAGAATATATCAACAGTGAAAGTTAAAAAATCTGGACTCCTTCACTCGGACATGATCAATATTTATCACTGCTATTCACATAATGTTTGGCTTAAAATAACCTTTTAAAAAATTCTAAAGTAATATTTCTTTCTGACTACTTTATTTACAGCACACAAAGTCTTTAAAGTCTTACAATTTCAATACCTAAAAGTTTCTCCACAATGGGGGTGACTCGTACCAACACCACACAAGAGCAGGTATCAACAATTGCACGACTGCATGACCCCACAATGCAGCTGTGAGCACAACTCTCAAATTCCTCTACACTCAGTTCTAATGTTTCAATAGTCCGTGCAGAAATAATGAGTTCTGCCTGAGTCATTCTGAGGAGGGTTAAGAGTTCTAGCATAAGGTAGTACTTATGAGGTCGGCCATCAATCTCATATACATCCAAGAGAGGTACCTCACTCGTCTCTAAGGTCACTTCCTTTAATTCCCCTTCTTCATCTTCTGAGTCATGATTTTCTTTCTTAACTGTGTTGTCACTCTCCTTTCTCTCCATACTTTCTGGTGCTTGTTTCTTTTCTACTTCTTCTTTTGAAGAATCTTTGTTGTTCTCTGTCTTAGTTTCTATTGTAATTTCTTCTTTTTTAATTAAGTCTTCGAGGTTATCCACTTGAAGTAGTGAGGGGTGTTGGTCTGTCTTTGAATAATTGTTTTCTTCACTGATGGAAAGGTTTTCAGATTTTCTTTGTAAATTTGTCTCACTAGTAGTTTGAGCCACATCTCCACCTGGTTTTGTTATACTATTACTTTCAAAATCTTGTGATTCTAATTTTTGTTTGTCTGTGTCATTGGAGGATTTTAAATGCTGGCACAATGGTACACTTTTACTGACAGGGATATTGCTAAACAGATCACAGCCTTGCTCATCAGAATCTGCAAAGGAATTAGGAAGCAAGGATTAGGACAAAATGTTCACATTTAAACCTACTAACATACCCTAATCCTTGGTGTATTTTATTTTGAGGCTTAAAATCTTTGATCTCCTCAATACTGTACTGCAGTTTTGCTTTATAAGGTGTCATTATATTTCTTCCACCCATTACAAAAGCTCTTTTCTTTTTATCTACTATATTCCTACAACGAAAAGAAAAACCTATTTAACAAGAATTTAACCCTTAGGCCCCGGGTGATGTTCCAGAACGTCCGACTGGCTAACCCAGGGTGACGTTCCAAAACACACACCTTTTCCTGCCACTGTTTAAATGCCCAACACGGGTTATCAGGTTCCCGTGTGACTATTTGCCTGTCACACCACATCTCGGCCACAGTGAAGCTCCCTGTATGTAAGTACCTACTTTTGTTTGTTTCATTTTCTTGTTTGTCCATTTTATCATGTTGTATCAAAGTAGTATTCCTAAAAGCAGTGTAGTTGTAATTTAGTGTAGTATTACTGAAAAATAATACTATGATTATGTTATAAATGTATTTATTTCTGGAATTATTATTATTTTATGTATTACTTGCTATACCAAACACAAAGACAGCTGGTGACAGACCGTTGTGTGTCCCCAAGCACTTTTTATGAAAAATAATGCAAAAAAAAAAAAAATTAAATGAATTATTTATAGGAGATAAGTATTATGATCATTAAATATATGCATTATTGGCCACTTTAGACACAGAGACAGGCTAAAAATAGCCTTCTTATCTCCCTCCCTCTTCCATGGTGAGAGGGAAGCTTCTTGATAAATAACTTCTTTTGTTTGTTATTTTCATTGTTTGTCTATTTTATCATGTTGCATCAAAGTAATATTACTAAAAGTTGTGGAACTTTATTTTAGTTTAGTATTACTAGAGGCAATTTCTTTTTTCTTTTTTGTACACCCTTACATCCTGTGTAAGGTGAAGCGCAGAAGCATTTACAGCACCCAACAGGGGAGCATTTTAAGTTCATGCTTGCCTTTATGTCTCATGAGTTAAGGGCGTAGAAGCCTGAAGGGTCAAGGGTGTAGAAGCCTGAAGAGACAATCGTTTTTGTCATCAAGTTATTGGAAGCTCCAACAACTTTCCCTGAATACGAATTCGCATCTTTCGATTTACGACAGGTACCTACTTAACTACTTGGTGAACAGGGACCAATTGGAGCTAGGAAGTGTGTCCAAACAACTTTTCCACCGGCCCGGGAATCGAACCCGTGACACCTCGCTTGCGAGGCAAGAGCGGTACCGCTTCTACCACCGGCGCCCCCACTAGATGCTAATGATATGATTATGTTATAAATGTATTCATTTGTGGAATTATTATTCCGATAATTATTTGTATGACCTACGTGGTCTCCCAAACATAAAGCCTGACGACAGACTGCGTGTTTTTGTCGCTGGGAGCTTCTTATGAAGAGTAATGCAAATAAAATAAAGTATAAATGAATTATTTATAGGGAATAAGCATTATGATCAGTAAATAAATACATTATTGGCCAACTCGGACACAAAGGCAAGCGGGAAAATGACCCCGAATTGCGTAGTGACAGCAAGCGCTTGATGTAAAAAAAAACTTTCCCCTTATTTGTCTCGTCACTGAGGCGCCACAAAGAATATAGAGGGACAATGTATAGTTTTTCTTATGTCTTTTTTATTGTTTTATCATTTAAGGTTAAAATTTATTTTGATTAAAGTTGATTTTTCTCATTTTACCCCGCGTTGGGGGTATGGCCGGCGGCACCCTAGCCCGGGGCGTAAGGGTTAAGATTTACTGGAAAAGTAGAGAGGGTGTACACACACTTAAGAAAGAAAACAAAACGAAGAAATCCTGAAGGAGTATTCCTAGTTATGATACAGGATATCAAATGGATAGACACACACAAAATTATAAATGCAATGCTGCATTTATCATAATGGTCTGATTTATCATAATGACAAATGTAAAACAGATGTTAAACTTGTAGGGTTGCCTTTACATTGCAGGAATAAGTCATGCAACAAGACTATTCAATCCTAAATAACATTTAAAATATTTATTTTGAAGACAATCTTTGTAAATAAACTTACCAAGGAGCCTTGAAGGGCCATTAAAGTACCACATTTCACCAGTCCGCCCCTTAAGATCATCTAGGTAACCTTCGATGAGTAGTGTGGTCTGGACATCAGCGGAAAGAGCAAGGCAAGTTTGGCCAGCATAAGTAGTGAGGGCAGGGTCAGCTCCATATGCCAGCAGGAGGCGAGCAAGTTCTCCATGCCCATTTTCAACAGCTTCATGAAGTGGCCTCATTCCTTTGTAACCAGGAGCATTGACATGAGCACCATGAGCACAAAGTACCTGAAAATATGAATTCCATCATGCACTGATTTCAAGAGCAATACAGTATACAAAGAAATCAAACATATCCAAATTTCAAAGACTCTTTATATGCTACATGTATAGATTTTTGTCTCTACAACGGATATCTTACATAGATGTACAGTATACACCTTTGGTCACACAAATCTTCACAATCATTTACATAATACTGTTGTACTACATGTAATAAAGTAAAATAGTGACTTTAAAATCTTTGGTGAAACACCATATTCACTTAATATGAACATTAAGTTCTGGGTAAATAGGAAAGGCATTATTCTGTCAGGTAAGCCATACAGTAAAAACCCCATAACCCCACATTTGAAAAGTTGGCATGGCACTGAATTATCATTAAATTTTTTAGTAGTCGAAAAATTGCACTGAGTCAGCAAGAGCAGAGTTATGTGTGAGAACTTCGCAAGCCAGCCCATGTCAGCCTCCACAGAAGTTAGCTGCTTCATGGATACAGGCAAACGAATGTACAGTCAGGGTCAAAAGTCTTGAACACTTGACAGTATTTGGCATGCAAGTTACCAAAGATCTTAGGTATTAAGGAGAGTTTTATCCCATTTTGTGGTTCAGGCATAATATGTGATGACAAGTAGTGTTATTAGTATATCCAAATCATAAATGTATAACTCAGAAGTAGATGCCAGATATTGCGAAGTGTTCAAGACTTTTGACCTCGTCTGTGCAATCTGGGTGATGCGTAGGAAAAGGATCAGGCAGCAAAAGAACCTTTCTGCACTGCTCTAGGCTCCTCAAGATGTGAATGATAACCACTACTACACCAAATTCTTTAAGAATGTGGAGTCAGTGGAATTACCTGTAGATGGTTTGCCAAATACTTAGACTCACCTAACATTTGTGCCTTAAAAGTCATTAGACAGAGTTTGAACGCTATCCTAGCTTTAATTGGAAGCCAATGTAATTCGATCAAGAATGGGGTAGTGGGAGTCCTTGATGGGAGAACAAAAATAAGCTTGGCAACCCTGTTGAACACTATTTGAACTTTCTTCCAAAGATAATTAGGAAGGCAGACCATAAAGAGTTATAATAGTCAACCCAAGACAAAATAAGTGAATGTAATAGTGTCACAAGACAATATCTAACCAAAATCTGTTTAACAACACAAAAATTTCGAATATGAAAGTTGCAACTTTTGACTATTGAATTTATATACTCTTTAAAATTCCAAGATTACAAACAGAATCGACAGAACTGAGTTGTACTTCCCTAAAGTTTAAAAGAGCCAAAATCATCCGTGTTGTCTCCCCTCCTATTTCCCTGGATGACGATAATCTCAGTATTGCCATCATTCAGTTTTAGTTTTCTTCTAGCCATCCAAATCTAAATATCAAACATCAAGGAATTCATTATCTCCTCAATATCCTCAAAATTTATTACTTTCACAAAAAGCTGTGTCTCATCGGCACAGAGATGGTAGGCAACACCATCAGCAACTAGCAGAGATGAAAGATGACTGGTAGACTGTAAACAGAAGCAGTTTCAAAACTGATCCCTGTGGGACTCCAAAGTGCAAAAGGACCAGGTCTAAAATGGTTCCACCAACATCACACATAAAGATCACTCTGACAAATAAGACTAAGAGTGCATTCTCACAGACACCAAAGATCCTGAAGCAACAGATGATGATCCATCATGTCAAAAGCTGCAAAGAGATCTGACAAGACCAGAAGCGAGGACTTTCCTGTGCAAGTGTTTATTACTAAATCATTCTGAATTTTTCATAAGGCAGTTTCACTTGAATGATGTTGGACCAGAGGATCACTCCAATTCTCTCTAACAGAGGATCTTTGATAGGAATGAGAGATTGGAGACTGGATGATAATTTGACACATTTTCAGTATCAAGACCAGGTTTCTTAAAAAGTAGATGCAATAAAGCCTGTTTCTCAGATTGCACTTTGCAAAACATTTATTTACGACTTTACAAATAAAGTCTGCAGTATGTTCACAAATGAGTAGTACAGCTGCGGAAATGCGTTCCTACATCCCCCATGATAACACGTGTCTCCAAACGGCAGCAGATGCCCCTTTCCTTCAGGGGCTTGGTCTTCCTGTTAGCTGTCAGTTCCTTTTTGTATATAAAGTACCTGAACCTAAAATGAATTTCAAAGAGGCTGTGATTCTAAAATGATTTACATAATTCCATCTCAGATATAAAGCCTGTATCTATGCATATGTGTGTGACATGTTATGCAGTGCAAAAAATTCAGCCACCCACCAATTAGAATCGAAAAGTGACTTCACCACAGCCACACCCCAATTAGAGGAACAGTTCACGGTGAGTCATAGTCAGACTCAGTCCTTATGGAGGTAACAATCATCCACAAACTCCTCAACTGAAGGAGCTTGATAGCTACTTGGTATGCCCAGGGAATGGAATGGAGCTACTGAGGTTTTTTTCCGACATTATGTGACTTTTCTCTCAAACTTAACACCCACTACCTGCATCTGCTGCTTGTGAGTGTCTGTTTAGTCATGCTGGGCTTATTATTTATTACACTCCAGGGGGTGACAAGCCTAGTCACAAAATCATGCAGTCAGACACCAATACATTCGTACTCATGTCTCGCAGGACACAATTTGTGATATGGTGATATGGAGACAATGTTGATATGATTTAAGGACAATGGGAGTAAGCACCAACCAAAGTGTGGGTAGCATACAAGAATTAAATCTCAATTATTATGAATATGTATGGTGGTGGTGACATATATTGGGGGGGGGGGGGGGGGTCCAAGAAGTTGTGGGTTGGGGAACATGGCAAGCACAGCGAGCCCACCCAACTGGAAAGTTTTCGGGGTGCTGTAAGGGTGCTGTAAGCCTCCCAGAAATTTTTTTTTAAATCTGACCAATACCATGGATAGTTTGAGGCCATTTTGAAGCCACGCGCCCTTGATATTAAGGGATATTCTGAAGTCAATAGTAAATACTTTTTACTATACAAAAATGCCTGAGTACAATACTACATTAAAGAAAAAGTATTGGAACCCGAGGAACCCTGGATCCGACCTTGATATGGATTAGTGACTCCCTGTGGTAGGAGGTCCCTGACAGTGGGACAGTCAAGGCAATAGTGATGAAGTGGTGTTAGCGTTGGGTCGGTTATAGAGTTTACAGGAAGAGAAGTGCGTGTCATCCCCCACCTCAGATACTTGACAGATAGGTCTGCATTCTAACTTAATGTGAGCGGAGACAACATTATATCCACGTCGACAATACTTATGTGGATAAGGAAGAAAGTGTTGGATGGATATACTCTCAGCCAATTCACTATCCCTGCAATGGATTGTAGGGAGAAGAGCGGCTGAACGTATTCTCTTTCGGTAGGTCATGCTGGGCTTATATTTAGGCCTAAAAGATCCTGATTGGACAGCCATAATTTTGAGAATCAGTTATTGATTACTTTCAATAGAAAAACTTGCAAATAAACATGTGTAATGTTGTGTCTTTTATTTTTATTTATTTAACTATTTTTTAATAATTATTGTGGATTTATTTTAATAGTTGGGAAAATTAATAATTTTGTTGTTACTTTTTACTTTCAGTACGGGTATTTGAGTACAGTACTTTATGAATGAGATACTTTTTTACTTCTACTTGAGTCCATTGATCTTGGGATACTTTTACTTCTGCTTGAGTAACTTTTTGCCAATGTAACAATACTTTTACTTAAATAACAAAGTTCGGTACTTTTTACAACTCTGGCTATAAGTCATATAGGTTGGCTGTTTGGAGACACGGGTTACCACAGGGGGCAAAGGAACACGTTTCCGCAACTGTAACTTAGGCTCATTTACAGGATCAAGAGGACCAAAAGTTTTCTTCGAGCCCTTGATATAGCACAGAATATTGTTCACCCCTACAGGACAAAATGATAAAAGAGTGAGGTTTATAGCATAACTCGGTTGAAATTCAACTAAAAATTCCTCAATTAAAGAAACCCCATCAAGGCCATTTCTGATACGAGACATCTTTGTCATAAAATACAAGGAAAAATTTGAAGCAATCTGAGCATCTGAAATGGAAAAGGGCATAGTAGTTCCAGACCTCCCCTCCAACAGACCATTCCTAACTGCATACAATTTTTTTCTGAGCACTGCCACAAGAGGTTACTCGACTTCTGTAGTATTCAACTTTGCGTGGCCTCACTAAACAAACAACAGCCCTATGCACAGTCATATACTTTGATCTAGTACGGTCTGTTCGCCGCCTACGCCACTCTCATTCAGTATTTCTATGATCCCTACGAAGAGAACTTATAGATGAGTCATTCTAAGGAGTCATCTCATACTGCAATTCTCTTTGTGACCTCCGGACAATAATGGTCTAAAATGGACTGGAAGATCATCGTTATGGATTTTAATCATCTCATCAGAGGACAAAACAGAGGGGTCGACCCATTTCAAAGTATGATCGACTTCCTGATCAATCATGGTCTGGTCAATATTTCTATAGTTAAAGTAAATGTTTTACTGTAAGAAGGGGGTCTTGGGACATTAAAACCAAAAGTAACCAAAGCATGATTAGACGGCTGGATCAATGAGGTCAACTACAACATCTAATGCACGATCACAATCAGCAGGAGACAAAACTATGTCTTGAGTGTGTCCAGAAAGATGTGCTGGACACAACATATGATTGTCAAAATTGTTTAGATCAAGAATTTCCAAGAACTCGGAGGAAAAAGGTTTCAGAAATGGGATGTTAACCCAATATTTCAAGTTACCACAGATTCACTGCCTATTCCTTCCTGAAAAAGTCTCAAACAACCAGCCAAGTTGATCCACGAATTTCCTATTTGTACCTGGGTGACCAGGATGATACACAACTGCAATTCTAATAACTTGGCAATGAATATTTATTAAAGCCTTCAGAAATTCAAAGGAGGAAAAAAGAGCCACTACTAATGAGTCTAATGTTGAGCAGGGACACAGAATAGACCAGTGCCACTCCACCACCCCGAGTTCTTGTAGCAGTCTAGGAATATGAAGAGAATGTGTCTTGAGAAGAGCATTACGAATAATGTTAACATCTCATTCATACAACCACATTTCAGTTACACAAAGGATATCCAAACTAAACTCCCTCAGAAACTCATTAACATGACACATTTTGTTTCAGATTGCACGGACATTAAGCAGACCGACTTTTGAAGAAGTAAAGTTTGTGTTTTCATTTTTTCTTTCTATGTAGGGCAATCTATATTTGATACAAAATAACTGACTGACTCGGGTGGTATTGTAAGAGTGGAATAATTTGCACAGCAGGGTGAAGTCTTATTTGAGTATGTCCTTGACTCATGGCTGCCTGCACAGAAGGCACAAACTGGAGAACCAGGCTGTCAGGGATAACCTGAAGCAAGGTATCCAAATATTTGGCAGTGGGAGCAGTGAGTGACCCAAAACCTGTTATGTTCAGTCCAACATAACCGTATCCTTTAAACTTTATCCATGGAAATTTGTATTTCAGGCGAAATCTTCATGACTGTGAGTTTACTTTATCCTGTTACCTTTCTACTGTATTAAAAAAGATTTTACAGGTATTGCAAAAAATATAACATATACTGCACTGAATTTACTACAATACTGTATACATGGTATTATAGTTTTACCAAAGTAAATTTCTATGAAAATTATAGTTTTCTAATATGGGTTTAATAACAAAGTCTATCAGATCATTCTCTTACACTTAATGTGGTTCACATTATGGGTGTACGAGAGAATCTTATGCCCCTTGTTTTCATACAGTAACTGGGTCTTATGCTAAAGCAAACAAATTTCCTCCTTAAAACAATGACTTTTGGCATAAAAGGCAAACACAGACCATTGTAAAAAATATATATATATATATATATATATATATATATATATATATAATATATATATATATATATATAATATATATATATATATATATATATATATATAAATGTACAGAATTAAGAAATATACCTGTGCAATATCCAAATGACCTCTGTTGCAAGCCTCATGCAATGGTGTGTAGCCTGCATTATCACGAACATTTATGTCAAAGTCTGGACTCTCTGCACAGTAAACAACAACATCCTGTGAAAGCAAAGATTTGAAACTTACAAACTATATTCCTTGTACAGTAATTTAAAAATTTTAACATTAAATACTTAGCAAACCAAATTTAATCAAACTGCAAAATAAGCCACCTTAGTTTGAAAAAATCTAAAGTCTGAATGTTGGTCCAGTAACTCATTAAAGTACAGTCATTTACATTTTGAACAACAGTTGACAAAAGACCTTGGCCTTAAACAGACTTTGGTTTTGTGCTCTACATTTTGTCTAGTGGTGTTTAAAAACATGTCAACATGCAACATTATGTAATTAAATACCAGAAATTCATGATCAACATCATTCACAATAAAAAGACAATTCCGTACAACATACTCAAGACAAACTAACGCCAGTTTAAAAACCCAATATACTTGTACAGTACAGTATAGTATTATTTTTCCTGCCCACAAAGCTTCTGAATACTGTATGTGTCTTTCTACTTACAGGAAACTACTGATAATATTGTTATGCAAGTCAAAAGGATTAGCTAATCATTACTCTCCCTACCATGAAAAGATTTGGTGTCCCTAAATAAACAAAGAATGACTTACATGGTACTGAAGTCTGGCAGCTTTGTGCAAAACAGTTTCACCCAGCCCTTTGTTGACAACCCAACTCCGCACCTCTGCAGCCACATCCCGGCTTTCTTCAGGCCAATTCACATGCTTGCGTACAGGCTGTTGACATAAGAAAGTATTAAGAAATTTTATCCATATAAATTTCAAAGAATTTTTTTTTTAATATCTATTAATTACACAATTTACAAGTCACTCATATATACTGTACACAACCAATACAGTAGTTATAAGTACTATAATTCCATCAATCTATACACTGATTACCCAGTTAGCCAAAGCAAATGGTGCAGAACACTTCCGGGAATGAGAGATTTCCAGAAAACGTGATGATTCTTTCAAAGCCGGAAAAAATCCCTCATCCCCGGAATTTTAGGGATTTTTCCAGGTAACAGAAAAATGTTCTTGGTAATTCCAGAAATTGCATGTTAAATTATCTCTCAAACCCGGAAAAATTCCCCCATCCCAGGAATTTTCCGGGAACTGGGAAAATTTTCTCAGAATTTTCCAGAAAATGTGCCCCTCAGAGAAAATTTCAATTCCGGCTATTGGAGAATTCCAGTTTAGAGGGATTCTAGCTAATAGTGATATTATTGTATTTCATCTTCAAACTTAAATAACCATTGGCTTTGCCTGTCTACTTCTGAAAGTTTTATTTTTTCTCTTTTGGTACTGTATATCAATCGTCCATACATATTATTTTCAAGTGATCCAATCTTCTGATATCATTATCTGAAATCTCAAGTCTGAGTTTACCAAGAGTATATTTCAAAGGTTTATTTATATCCTAGCAACTGTGGCTGTCTTCAAAAAATTCCTGGGTTTTGCTTATGATTTTTAAAACTGCAAGCATACAGTAATACCTCGGTTTAAGCAGTTCTCGTTTACGCGTTTCCACATTTACGCTGTACTCCGCCAGAACCGGAATGCCCAATTTACGCGGTGCATCTACTCATATACGTGGGAAGCGGCGCGGGGAGGGTGCCTACAAGGTCGCCCAGTCATCAAAACATTACCGAGTTCTTCACCCGCCACAGCCAGCCCAAGTCAGTGATAGTGAGGATATGGACTTATATGGACTTTGAGGGGTTTGACAGAGGCCCTGAGAAGCCTCTGTGGTGGATAGTGATACAAGTGATACAGGTGAGGGCCAATAATCTGCCCTCTGCCTCGGAATCAACCCCTCATCCCCGTGTGCCAAGCCATCTTTTCTACTAATGTAAGTGTTAAAAAACCTAATATTATAGATATTTCTCTTAATTATTAATTGTGTGTGCATACCATCATAAAATTAAGATGTTATTTTTACTACAACGTAGGTATTGTGTCTGAAAAAGTGGAGTTTGGGAGTCGGCCCGGTCTCTATTTCAATTAATCCCATATGTTCTGTTATTCCATTTACTCGTTTCTCGTTTTACATGCTACTCCGCGGGTTCAATTGACCGCATAAATTGGGGTATTACTGTATATATATATATATATATATATATATATATATATATATATAGAGGTAGTCGTCGACTTACGACCTATGCGACTTACGTCTGTTCGACTTTACGACCGGCGGTACGACAGTTTTGGCCCCAGCCCCAGTGTAAATAATAAACCAATTGTACTGTAGTATGCAGTGATTTACTTAAACCTGACGACCGTAACAATAATGAACAAAGAAAATGTTGATAAAATATGACTTAAAGATGATTATATTATCATTACACATTACAGTATAATATACGTAAGGTAATTATAACATAGGCCGACTTACGACCAGATCAACTTACGACCGGTCGGCCGTAACCAATCTAGGTCGTAAGTCGACGACTACCTGTATATATATATATATATATATATATATATATATATATATATATATATATATATATATATATATATATATATGCTGATAACCACCAGGAAAGAAGAAAACACGAAGTTCCCAAGCGCAATTAAATCACTGTAGGTGCGCGTGATCTAGGTATGTGCTGATAACCACAAGGAAAGAAGAAAACACGAAGTTCCCAAGCGCTTTCGTGTAATTCACATCTTCAGGGGTGAGAACAGACTGTACTCACCCCTGAAGATGTGAATTACACGAAAGCGCTTGGGAACTTCGTGTTTTCTTCTTTCCTTGTGGTTATCAGTATATATATATATATATAATATATATATATATATATATATATATATATATATATATATATATATATATAAAATGTAAATAACTTCAAATTAATCTACTGTACAGTACTGTACTCACAAAACATAATTTAATTTTCCAAACAGACAACAGTACATACAGTATAGTAAAGGTTAACTTACCAAGCGTTTTCTAGATGGAGTCGCTTCATCATCAGGCTTCACTTTCTTCTTCTTACGGATATAATCAAAACCGCTTCTGAATTTGCGGAATTTCCGTCGTACCCTCTTAGCTGCTCTTGGAACAGAAGACTCTCCAAGGACAGACTCAGAGCGCTCACTGCGAAGTTCAGAATCATCGTCCTCGTCTCCTTGAGCCAATACAGACCCACCAGGAGTACTTGCACGGCTTACAGGTACAGGAGAACTCTCATCTTTTACTGGGAGTTTTATATCATCTTTCTTCTCTGCTTTCTTTAATATTTTTTTAGATTTCTTAGCCTCAGCTTTCTTCACAAGATGTGGGGGAATGTCTGTACCAAACACAGATTTTACTGTTGCAGCATCTTGAATTTCTTTAGCTTTGTTGCGGGTTCTTGATTTATACAGGATTGGTGTGAATTCATTAATTCCATTTTTAGTCACAACGACTTCAAAGTTATCTCTATAGTTAGTAACTGTTTCTTTCCTGAAGAATGTGGCAATCTTAAGTTGATCAGGAGACATATCTTCAAGATCCTTCTCTGTTGTGGGCATTCCAGGTGTGGGCAAGAGTTGAGGTTTGTTTGTAGCTTCCAGTATTGGTCTAGGTTTGTTGAGGTACAGAGTGTTGAGCTTTTTGTCATTATATTTACGGCCAAACTTTTTCAATAGGCTGCTAGCTATTGATCTTCTAGATACTGGGATACTGTCAGATGCTGGGAGGTCTGTTCTCAGACTAGCAAGGGAGTCCATATCTGAATCATCACTGGCCATCATAGAGGGAGCTACTGATGGTGTTGGTGTGAGGCCTGTAGGAACTCGTTGAGTACCAAAAGCTGGGAATGGTCCAAGATTGAATTTTTTGGATGCAAGACCACCTTTGGTGGTATCGCTGCCTGCTTCTGCGGCTAAAACCTTTTCGAAAAATCTTTGCATAACACTGCTAATCTCTGGCCGTGCTGCAACCTTCAATCTATCATCCTCAGCTACTGCCATACTTGTCTTGATTATTCCAGATTTACTACGAGTATTTTTGGCAGGGGATGAGGACCCTTGTCTAGAAGGTGAATCTTTACCAGATTCACGGTCTTTACCTTTTTTGGGTGTACTTTTACTTGGCGAGACAGGGCCTTGGTGTTTGGCAGCCTGGCAGAGTTTCTTAGGAAACCTTGCTGTTAGTTCCTTGTATTTTTTTACATCAGTCTGCCATCCATGGAGGAAATCATCCCCTGCTCCAAATTGAGGCCTTTTCCAACAATGCCTAAAAGCCACCTCTTGAAGATTTCCCAGTTGTTTTTTTATGTCAATATTTACTTCATTCAGCCACACTTTCATTTCTTTGACATCATCTCTATTTAATTCTTCATCGCGTATCTTTTTCAATTTATCAATCACAGAGTCATTCTCAAAGTCACCTTCATCTTCAAAGACCATAGCCTTTTCTTCCTCCTGTGTTTCTGCATCATCTGTTTTTTTATTTGTATTCTCTTTATCTGTGGTTTCATCTCCATCTTTTTCCTGTACCACTGGCCTATTAGCAGCGCTTTTATCCTCAACATCACTCTTTCTCAGATCCTCACTCTCATCACTCTCAACTATAAGGTTACTCTTAAGATGACTTTTCTTCTTAGTTGGAATGTCAGAATTTTCACTGGAGTCTTCAGCAGACTTCCTGGTCTTCCTTTTGCTGCCTTTCTCTCTTTTCTCAATTATTTTCTTCTCTTTTCTCTCACTTGTTTCATCAGAGTCTGAGGAAGAACTTACACTAGTTACTCGCTTTCTTCCCTTAATCTTCTTTGATTCTTGGAGTTTCTTCTTCATGCCTCTAGTCTTTCTAGAAATTATTTCTGTGTCCGACTCATCATCCGAATCATCCCTTTTGCGTCTTTTCTGCTGTTTCCTTCCTGTCCCACCTTTCTTCTTGCCCCTTCTTGTTTCAATACTCTCTTCTTCATCTGATTCCCAATTTTTCTTCTCTTTGTTTCTTCGATTCTTCAAAGGTATGTCTTCTGAATCACTTGAGTCTTGTTTCTTCTTTCTCTTCTTATTTTTCTGTGATGTTTTATATGTTTCCTCTTCACTTGATGATTTGTAACCCCTTCTTGTTCTTCGTCTTGGAATAACTTCTTCCTCTGATTCACTACTATCACTATCCCATTTTCTTCCCCTTCTCCTTGGCTTCTTTTCCTCCTCCTCCTCCTCCTCCTCACTATCTGACCTCTGTTTTCCTTTTCTTCGTGGCCTGGCTTCCTCTTCTGATTCAGAATCTTCACTATCAGAGTCATCACTACTGATGCTAGAACTGCTGTCACTACCACTGGCACTGGCACTGCTGAGGGAAAAGTCAGAGTCTTGTTTGTTATTTGGTTTGTTTTCCTTATTTTTTCCTCTTCCAAAGCTACTTTTTTTGTTTTTCCTTTCTGTTTCACTTCCACTGCTTACATATTCTTTTGTTATCTTCCTTGAATGACCTCGTCTCTTGTCTTTTGATCTTATTTCTCGCTTCAGTTCTTCTTCAAAATCACTCGCGTCCTCGTCGGGAATCATTTCTGTGGCACTTTCATCTGAATGTGATGCATAAGTTAGGATTAAACGTTCAACCTTTTTATCCTTGATGCTCTTGAACTTCCCACGGAATTTAACTGGAGGTTCTGGTTCACTCTCTTCCTCCTCTTCAGCATTATCCATAGGAGGAGGCACAATGAGATCATTGTCAATAGCTTCTTGTATTTGAACTTTCTGGAGATATCGCCTTCCAAGAGTTTTGCTTTTCTTACTTGTTACTCCTTCAGGATTCATTGCTAGATCATCCATAAATTTGTTAAGACTGAAGTCCCATTCATTTTCTTCAGAGGGTTCTTCCTTCTTGACTGCACAGGGATCTGGTTCATTTTCTTTCTTAGGTATAAGTGGCTCGAGGCTTTCAGCACTTTGGATTTTCTTATGAAGCTTCTCTGCTAAAGCTGCCTTGCCTGGTTCTAGCACCTTGCTTGTTGACTGAGGTTGGTCTGATTTATTACTATCCTCTTCCTTGAATTCAAAAACAGTTGAATTCTTTGACCTATCTTTGTAATCAATAACATGAGGAGTTTGGGTGAGTGGTTTTGTGCTTTTATAAGTTGAGTGTTCAGTTGTATCAGCAGGATGAGGTTGATGAATGCCCTGAACACTTGGGGGACAGTGAGACCAAGGATCCATTCTGACACTTGACTTGCCACTCTCTGCATTTCGAGGATCGAATGCTTTTTGTTCACCCTTTGTACGTATCCGTGATAAATCACAATCTTGAGGTGCTCTGGGATTTACTGAAGAAGGTTTAGGGTGGTGACTGGTGGGATCAAGCTGACCTTTTACTGGTCCCATATCTGGCCTGGTTGCAGAATATTGAGGATACATATACCCAGGGTATTGAGTGGCACCAGGAACATTTTCAAGTTTGACAGATGGATGTGGAAGCCTTGGAGGTTGATAATTTGGGTGTTGGGCATGGTGAGGATGACCCTGAGGAGGATGAGGGTGAGAGGGATGAGATAGATTCCTATGTGCAGGATGAGATGAAGGAGGTTGGGAAGTGTGTTGCAGAGAGGCCTGGTGGGAAGAGTACATGGGATGACCAAGCTGTGTTGGATGGGGTAAACGCATCTGAGAAGCATGAGTCCTTGGAGACGGAGGTTGAGAATGCTGTCCATGGGCTCGAGAATGATGAGCATGAGAGGGATGGGGCTGGGTTTGTACAGGGTAGGGATATGGCTGAGAGGGGTGAGGATGGGAATAAGGTTGAGAAGGATGGGAATGGGGATAAGGTTGAGAAGGATGGGGATGCGATGGATGAACATGGTGTGACGAAGGATGGAGGTGAGATTGGGCTGGACGAGGGGAAGTCTGAGATGGTTGGGTGGTGGCTTGAGAAGGATGTGGGAGTGATGGGCGAGGATGGGATTGAGAGGTGTGGGGATAACTCTGGGATGGGTGAGGAGGAACCTGAGAAGGATGGGATGGAGCTTTGGAGGGATGTGGTGGGGGTTGGGTGGGCTGAGAATAACCATGAGAAGGATGAGGTGGAACTTGGGAGGGGTGAGGATGACGAGGAGTTTGAGAATGATGGGGAGGGGCATGGGAAGGATGGTGAGGGGCTTGAGAAGGATGAGGATGGGGAGGGGCCTGAGAAGGATGGGGAGGGGCCTGAGAAGGATGGGGAGGGGCCTGAGAAGGATGGGGAGGGGCTTGAGAAGGATGGGGAGGGGCTTGAGAAGGATGGGGTGGGGCTTGAGAAGGATGGTGAGGGGCCTGAGAAGGATGGTGAGGGGCCTGAGAAGGATGGTGAGGGGCCTGAGAAGGATGGTGAGGGGCCTGAGAAGGATGGTGAGGGGCATGGGAAGGATGGGGAGGGTCATGGGAAGGATGGGGAGGAGCATGAGAAGGATGGGGACGGACTTGAGAAGGATGGGGACGGGCTTGGGAATGATGGAGAGGAGCCTGTGAAGGATGGGGATAGGTTTGAAGATATGGGTGGGTTTGAGAAGGATGTGAAGGTGCTTGGGAAGGATGGGGAGGGGCTTGAGAAGGATGGGGAGGGGCTTGAGAAGGATGGGGAGGGGCTTGAGAAGGATGGGGAGGGGCTTGGGTAGAACGAGAATGGGGTTGAGAAGCATGAGGGGGAGTTTGGTTGGGATATGGAGAGACTTGAGTGGGAAGGTGGTGTGCATGGGAAGGGTGAGGTGGTGCTTGAGAAGGACGAGAAGGAGCTTGGGAAAAATAGGAGGGTGCTTGGGAAGAATGGGGAGAAGCTTGGGAAGATGTGGGCAGGGTTGGGGGAGGAGCTTGGGAAGAATGAGTAGGAGCTTGGGAAGAATGGGGAGGAGCTTGGGAAGAATGAGTTTGAGATTGAGAAGAATGGGGAGGAGCTTGGGAAGGAGCTTGGGGAGGAGCTTGGGAAGGAGCTTGGGAAGAATGGGGAGGAGCTTGGGAAGAATGGGGAGGAGCTTGGGAAGAATGGGGAGGTGCTTGGGAAGAATGGGGAGGTGCTTGGGAAGAATGAGGAGTTTGGGAATGATGGAGAGAAGCTTGGGAGGTATGAGGGGAGCCTTGAAAAGGGTGAGTTGGAATTTGGGAAGGATAGGGGTGAACCTGTGGTGAATAGGGATAAGCTTGAGATGTCTGAGGGTGAGCTTGAGAAGTGATGGACTGGGATAGGTGACCCTGAGTGGAATGGCTCTGGTGAGGATGGACCTGTGATGATTGAGTGTGTGGTGGGCGGGCCTGTGATGGATGGGCTTGTGGAGAGAGAGGCTGAAAGTGATGGGACTGTAGTGGATGGGCCTGAGGATACTGGTTCTGGGAGAGCAGTGAGTGCTGCTGCGTATTGGCTTGGGTTGGGTGACACTGAGGTGGATGATCCTCCAGGTGATGGGCTGAGCGAGCCAAGTGAGGATCAGTGGGTCGAGTAGGGTGGGGTTGCAATTGGTGGGATGTTGGGGTTTTAGATGGATGGCTAGGATGTGGTTGAGATGGATGAGGGTGTGGGGCAGCTGTTGATGGTGGTCTGGAAGGTGGTGTTAAATGTGGTTGGTAAGTCTGATGACCTGAATAGGGACTAGGAGGGAGACTTCCTGGATAGCTATGACTTGAATGCTGCACTGGAGAGTTTGTTGGAAGCCTCTGTGCAGGGTGTGGAGAGGACTGAGGAGTTCTACCCTGCTGTGATGGATGAGGAGAAACTCCAGGACGTGGAGAAGCTGCCACTGAATGTGGGGAAGCAGATGGATGTGGTGATGCTGCTGGATGTGGGGATGCAGAAGGATGGGGAGATATTGAAGGATGTGGTGAACTAGAAGGATGAGGCGACATTTGATTTGACCGCTTGTTTGGATACAATGCATGAGATGCTTCATTACGCTGCTGGGCATACATATATGCTTGATGAGCTGCCTGCTGCTGGCTTAGATGAGGAGGTGGTAGAGAAACTCCAGCTACTGACTTTGTGGTTTGAGGAAGATTAAAAGGTGACTGCTGTGTTGCTGACCGTTGTTGCTGATGTCTCTGCTGCTGTTGTTGATGGTAATGCACCTGACTTGTAGTATACTGATAATGATAGGATTGTGTCACAGATGTAGTAACAGGAGGCTGAGAAGAGTGACTACTACTGTGTGATAGTGGAACCTGTGGTGCTCTGCTGGTGGCTGGCTGGGCATAAGGCTGATGCATTTTGCTCGCTATTGAATATGCCACACTCACTTGCGGGTGGTGGGCAGAAATCGTATGGGTTGACTGGGAGTAAGGAGTCTGAGGTAGTCTTGTGTCTGGAGGACGTCCATAAGTTGAAAAAGGATGGGGAGGTTGAGCAGAAGGAACCCTTGAACCTTGCTGAGGTAAGGTGGTGGGGACGGAAGTTGGTATAGAGTACGGTCCTGGTAAATATTTTGTTTTATCACTGTTGGGTTTGGACTGCTCAGGTGTGTTTACCCACACTCTGTAAGGATCAAAACCATCTGAGTGTTTAGCAGGTATATACTTTGATTCCATGACTGAATTTAGATTCCATTTGTCTAAGCTTAATTCTTTCCTGTCATAATTTGAGTCTCTTCTTTCAAGACTTGAATCTCTTCTTTCAAGACTTGAATCTCTTTGAATCTCTTCTATCAAGACTTGAATCTCTTCTTTCAAGACTTGAATCTCTTCTATCAAGACTTGAATCTCTTCTTTCAAGACTGAGATCTCTTCTGTCAAGACTGAGATCTCTTCTTTCAAGACTGAGATCTCTTCTTTCAAGACTGAGATCTCTTCTTTCAATGCTTAAACCTCTCCTTTCTATATTGGGATCCCTATTAACTCTTCTTTCTAAACTTAATTCTCCCCATTCATTACCAGAATCTCTCCTTTCTATACTTGGTTGTCTTCTGTCAGACTCTCTCCCATATCTATCCTGTTCAGTTTTTAGTGTTGCGACCGCTAAGAGATGGTGACCACGATCAGCTATAGATTCTTTGTGTCCACTATATATAGATTTATCATGTGGATGACTTTGAAGATGAATATCAGATAACTGTCGAGACGGGGTGGCTTGCTTGTTAGGTGGTGTGTGACTTCTTCGAGGTAGCTTCGCGTAGTTCTCTAAATATGGTGGGTCACCTGCCCGTTTGGTGGAAAATAACAAGTGAGAATCCCGGACTGCAAGAGGACTGGATGATGGCAGAGGACTAGGGGAACCATTCACCCCATAAGGGGAAGGTAAATGACTGGGAGGCGTTGCCCTTGGTGCCCCTGAAATACTTGGGGCAACCTTGAGTACATCTCTGTGTATTGTAGATGAGTCCTTGTTAGGTTTACTAGACGATGTAACAGGAATAGAGCTTGGGGTGATTGTGAGTGAGTCACTCTGGGTTAATTTTTCAATAGCTACTGCACTCATTGGAGAAATTCTAAAACTTTTTTCAGGATCTGGAGCAGTTGAGTCTGGGGTCTGCTTCAGAGTCTTGACAGAAAGATCTAGAGCAGAATCTTCCTTAGGGCGAGAATCTGCCGTTCTCTCTGGAGGTTCTCTCTGTTTGTCCGAGGAATACGAGCTGTGAGAGCCATTTGGATATAATGGATCACGTGACCCATTAACTTGCAAGGTTTCTACACTTCTTCTAATATAAGGGTCTTCTGATCGTCTAATACCTGTTATTTCTTCAGATTTCTTTCCTAAATAGAGAGCATCCTTGGAGCCGTTCACACTAATAGGGGTTATGTGGACGGATGGCGCCAGTCTCTCCAAGGGCTTGGCTTCAGGAGCTCTATACAGCGGACTCCACTGTTCATGATGGAAGTCTGCTCTTGGGTCTGGTCGAGTTTTAGAAGAAAATTTGCTCTCCAAGTGACTTTGAGTATTAGAACCAAGAGACTGAGGACTAAATGGATGAGGATATGCCCTCAAGTCACTGGAAGGAGCAGACTGGGTACTAAAAGGTCGTATAGGAATTTTTGAGTCTCCTTTGAGGGTAGACTGTGTGTTATATGGTCGAGTAGGCCGTAGTTCTGCTGCACTGGGAGCTTGTGTTGTATATGGACGACCAAGAGCGCGACTTTCTGCAGATACAGACGATTGTGTATTGTATGGTCGATTTAGTATGCGAGGATCTATTACATGAGATGGTTGGCTGCTGTATGAGCGGGATGATGTCCGTGGGTCATATAAAGGATTTGAGGGCCGTGTGGTAGCTGCTGGTGCTGATACCTGGTGGCGGAAATGTTCCGACTGTGCCACGAAGCGTGCCTCATTAGAAGTTTTGGTGGTTTGTGGTTGTAGGAAAGTGGCAACACTATACGGTGAGGCAGCTTGTGTATGATCTGGAAGTTTATGTGAGGGAGTGGCGGGTGTGATGGGGCGGCTAGGAGGCAGCAGACCAGGAAGGCTAGTGGTAGGCGCTGCCCCCGTTACACCTGCAGGGTGCTGGTATGGGTGGTAGGCATGAGCAGGTGGCAGTGTGGGCGTGGCTGGGGGTGTGGGTGTGGGTGGAGCATGAGTCTGGTCCTCCAGCGTGGATCCATCATATCCACGGGTGGTGGCGGGCAACCCTTGGAAGAACGGTCGAGTGTTGCCCAGGAAGGAGTCCATCTGCGAAAAAAAAAAATGTATAAATATATATATACTGTATATATATATTCATCAAGATATACTGTATTGGGAACCTGGAATATATAAATTAGTAACAAAATCTTACTATAGAGAATAATGATTAATATTAACTAAGACGGATGAGGTTGAGTCTCTGACGCCACCTGGACACCTGTTATCAGGGCTTAAATGAGTTCGTTAAGATGCCTTCACACATCTCTTAAGTCCCAGGTAAATTTAGTGTATGAGACTTCAGCGGGCGAGGATGTCAGGGTCACAGTCAAGATACATCAGGGTCACAGCCAAGACACATCAGGGTCACAGCCAAGACACATCAGGGTCACAGCCAACATACATCAGGGTCACAGTCAAGATACATCAGGTACACAGCCATGACACATCACGAGACTGTGTCCATCAGTTGCACGTTTTCTCTCTCTCTCTCTCTCACTTAATCATCATCTCTTCAAAACCTTCTAGATAATGTCGTTACCTCTCCCCCATCTCATTATGTTAACACCACCAGTCCTAGCGTCTGGCGCCTTATTTCTCTCAATCCCTGTCCACGTCCACGGGTTAATCAGCGAATCACGTGAAGATTAGGCACCTCAGCTTACTTCGCGTGATGATTACACACCCTCACTACATCTAACATAGTATAACCTAACCAAATCTATCGTATCCTAACATAATTTATCCTAGTCTAACAATCTATCCTAACCCAAAATATCCTATCCTAAGGTAATCTAACCCCCCTCCCCACAGGTAGCGTTAGGGGTGTTTAGCCGGCAGGTGAAATAAGCTGGGAGATACTTTTGGACTACCCTATATCATGTTATTAGTACCTCTAGCCTTGTGGTATTTGTTATCATACCTTCTTCCCTTTTGTGTTATGTTATCACTGTCACAATCAATAGGTACTTAACATAATGTCTAATCTTCTGTGTTACCTTAATCATGAGTTATCAATGCCATCATCAGATACACAATACTATAACTGTCCTTATCTCGTGTTATCACTTGTCATAACACCCATATAATAATAACATCTGGTGTCTCCTGTTATCTTATTTGTTTGTAATTAATCACATTTACCAAGCAAATAATTAACTAACTGGTGTAAGTTATCATATCATTCCGAGTCTCTGGAGAATCCTCTAACGCATGTTATATTAGTTATGTCGGTAACTTCTGTCCCAATCGTCCTCACACAATCCACTGAATGTCTGGCCTGTTATCGAGCTGATGTCACTGGCGTCACGACCTGAATTGCTCATATTATCATGGAGAAGTAAACTGCTATCTCCATTATCACCAGCCATGAGATGATATCACTCGACTGCTGTTCGTGTTATCATGATGAAATAAACCGATATCACCTTCACCACCATCCCAACGCGTTAGTTATTATGACTCACAATCGCTAACCTAACCCTCAATAGCTACCGATTAACTAATGATATTCACGCTAACCTAACCTAACCTAACCTCCCCTCCCCCCCCCGGGTAGCGTTACGGTATTTAATAAGGTGGGGGGGGGGGGTAATCTTCAGGTGCTCTCGTAAATACCGTGACCCTCTCAAATCACTTAATCAGAGACCACAGTGCAGGTAAGAGGGTCAAGTACAGGTGTTTGTTTACATTTCAAATTACACAAATTTGGGGAGCAACGCTGAACAGGTAGATATGGAGAGTGAGGGAGGTGAGTGGTGAGGGAAGTGTGTGGTGTGGAGAGTGAGGGAGGTGTGTGGTGAGGGAGGTGTGTGGTGTGGGAGGTGTGTGGTGTGGAGAGTGAGGGAGGTGAGTGGTGAGGGAAGTGTGTGGTGTGGAGAGTGAGGGAGGTGTGTGGTGAGGGAGGTGTGTGGTGTGGAGAGTGAGGGAGGTGTGTGGTGTGGTGTGGGAGGTGAGTGGTGAGGGAGGTGTGTGGTGTGGAGAGTGAGGGAGATGTGTGGTGAGGGAAGTGTGTGGTGTGGAGAGTGAGGGAGGTGTGTGGTGTGGGAGGGAGGTGAGTGGTGAGGGAGGTGTGTGGTGTGGAGAGTGAGGGAGATGTGTGGTGAGGGAAGTGTGTGGTGTGGAGAGTGAGGGAGGTGTGTGGTGTGGGAGGGAGGTGAGTGGTGAGGGAGGTGTGTGGTGTGGAGAGTGAGGGAGGTGTGTGGTGTGGAGAGTGAGGGGGGTGTGTGGTGAGGGAGGTGTGTGGTGTGGAGAGTGAGGGAAGTGTGTGGTGTGGGAGGGAGGTGAGTGGTGAGGGAGGTGTGTGGTGTGGAGAGTGAGGGAGGTGTGTGGAGAGTGAGGGAGGTGTGTGGTGTGGGAGGGAGGTGAGTGGTGAGGGAGGTGTGTGGTGTGGAGAGTGAGGGAGGTGTGTGGTGTGGAGAGTGAGGGAGGTGTGTGGTGAGGGAAGTGTGTGGTGTGGAGAGTGAGGGAGGTGTGTGATGTGGGAGGGGTGTGGTGTGGGAGGGGTGTGGTGTGGGAGGGGTGTGGTGTGGAGTGAGGGAGGTGTGTGGTGAGGGAGGTGTGTGGAGAGTGAGGGAGGTGTGTGGTGTGGAGAGCGAGGGAGGTGTGTGGTGTGGAGAGTGAGGGAGGCGTGTGGTGTGGAGAGTGAGGGAGGTGTGTGGTGTGGAGAGTGAGGTGAGTGGTGAGGGAGGTGTGTGGTGTGGAGTGAGGGAGGAGTGTGGTGTGGAGAGTGAGGGAGGTGTGTGGTGAGGGAAGTGTGTGGTGTGGAGAGTGAGGGAGGTGTGTGGTGAGGGAGGTGTGTGGTGTGGGAGGGGTGTGGTGTGGGAGGGGTGTGGTGTGGGAGGTGTGTGGTGTGGAGAGTGAGGGAGGTGTGTGGAGAGTGAGGGAGGTGTTTGGTGAGGGAGGTGTGTGGTGTGGAGAGTGAGGGAGGTGTGTGGTGTGGGAGGGAGGTGAGTGGTGAGGGAAGTGTGTGGTGTGGAGTGAGGGAGGTGTGTGATGTGGGAGGGGTGTGGTGTGGGGTGTGGTGTGGGAGGGGTGTGGTGTGGGAGGGAGGTGAGTGGTGAGGGAGGTGTGTGGTGTGGAGAGTGAGGGAGGTGTGTGGTGTGGAGAGTGAGGGAGGTGTGTGGTGAGGGAAGTGTGTGGTGTGGAGAGTGAGGGAGGTGTGTGATGTGGGAGGGGTGTGGTGTGGGAGGGGTGTGGTGTGGGAGGTGTGTGGTGTGGAGAGTGAGGGAGGTGAGTGGTGAGGGAGGTGTGTGGTGTGGAGAGTGAGGGAGGTGTGTGGTGTGGGAGGGAGGTGAGTGGTGAGGGAGGTGTGTGGTGTGGAGAGTGAGGGAGGTGTGTGGTGTGGAGAGTGAGGGAGGTGTGTGGTGTGGGAGGGAGGTGAGTGGTGAGGGAGGTGTGTGGTGTGGAGAGTGAGGGAGGTGTGTGGTGTGGAGAGTGAGGGAGGTGTGTGGTGTGGAGAGTGAGGGAGGTGTGTGGTGAGGGAAGTGTGTGGTGTGGAGAGTGAGGGAGGTGTGTGATGTGGGAGGGGTGTGGTGTGGGAGGAGTGTGGTGTGGGAGGGGTGTGGTGTGGAGAGTGAGGGAGGTGTGTGGTGTGGAGAGTGAGGGAGGTGTGTGGAGAGTGAGGGAGGTGTGTGGTGTGGAGAGCGAGGGAGGTGTGTGGTGTGGAGAGTGAGGGAGGTGTGTGGTGTGGAGAGTGAGGGAGGTGTGTGGTGTGGAGAGTGAGGGAGGTGTGTGGTGAGGGAGGTGTGTGGTGTGGAGAGTGAGGGAGGTGTGTGGTGAGGGAGGTGTGTGGTGTGGGAGGGAGGTGTGTGGTGTGGAGAGCGAGGGAGGTGTGTGGTGTGGAGAGTGAGGGAGGTGTGTGGTGTGGAGAGTGAGGGAGGTGTGTGGTGTGGAGAGTGAGGTGAGTGGTGAGGGAGGTGTGTGGTGTGGAGTGAGGGAGGAGTGTGGTGTGGAGAGTGAGGGAGGTGTGTGGTGAGGGAAGTGTGTGGTGTGGAGAGTGAGGGAGGTGTGTGGTGAGGGAGGTGTGTGGTGTGGGAGGGGTGTGGTGTGGGAGGTGTGTGGTGTGGAGAGTGAGGGAGGTGTGTGGAGAGTGAGGGAGGTGTGTGGTGTGGAGAGTGAGGGAGGTGTGTGGTGTGGAGAGTGAGGGAGGTGTGTGGTGTGGAGAGTGAGGGAGGTGTGTGGAGTGAGGGAGGTGAGTGGTGAGGGAGGTGTGTGGTGTGGAGTGAGGGAGGTGTGTGGTGTGGAGAGTGAGGGAGGTGAGTGGTGTGGAGAGTGAGGGAGGTGTGTGGTGCGGGAGGTGTGTGGTGTGGGAGGGGTGTGGTGTGGGAGGGGTGTGGTGTGGGAGGTGTGTGGTGTGGAGAGTGAGGGAGGTGTGTGGTGTGGAGAGTGAGGGAGGTGTGGAGAGTGAGGGAGGTGTGTGGTGAGGGAGGTGTGTGGTGAGGGAGGTGTGTGGTGTGGAGAGTGAGGGAGGTGTGTGGTGTGGAGAGCGAGGGAGGTGTGTGGTGTGGAGAGTGAGGGAGGTGTGTGGTGTGGAGAGTGTGGGAGGTGTGTGGTGTGGGAGGGGTGTGGTGTGGGAGGGGTGTGGTGTGGGAGGTGTGTGGTGTGGAGAGTGAGGGAGGTGTGTGGTGTGGAGAGTGAGGGAGGTGTGTGGTGTGGAGAGTGAGGGAGGTGTGTGGTGTGGAGAGTGAGGGAGGTGTGTGGTGAGGGAGGTGTGTGGTGAGGGAGGTGTGTGGTGAGGGAGGTGTGTGGTGAGGAAGGTGTGTGGTGTGGGAGGCGTGTGGTGTGGAGAGTGAGTGAGGTGTGTGGTGTGGGAGGTGTGTGGTGTGGGAGGTGTGTGGTGTGGAGAGAGGGAGGTGTGTGGTGTGGAGAGTGAGGAGGTGTATGGAGAGTGAGGAGGTGTATGGAGAGTGAGGGAGGTGTGTGGTGTGGAGAGTGAGGGAGGTGTGTGGTGCGGAGAGTGAGGGAGGTGTGTGGTGCGGAGAGTGAGGGAGGTGTGTGGTGTGGAGAGTGAGGGAGGTGTGTGGTGTGGAGAGTGAGGGAGGTGTGTGGTGTGGAGAGTGAGGGAGGTGTGTGGTGAGGGAGGTGTGTGGAGAGTGAGGGAGGTGTGTGGTGTGGAGAGCGAGGGAGGTGTGTGGTGTGGAGAGTGAGGGAGGTGTGTGGTGTGGAGAGTGTGGGAGGTGTGTGGTGTGGAGAGTGAGGGAGGTGTGTGGTGAGGGAGGTGTGTGGTGTGGAGAGTGAGGGAGGTGTGTGGAGAGTGAGGGAGGAGTGTGGTGTGGAGAGTGAGGGAGGTGTGTGGTGTGGAAAGTGAGGGAGGTGTGTGGTGTGGAGAGTGAGGGAGGTGTGTGGTGAGGGAGGTGTGTGGTGAGGGAGGTGTGTGGTGAGGGAGGTGTGTGGTGAGGAAGGTGTGTGGTGTGGGAGGTGTGTGGTGTGGAGAGTGAGTGAGGTGTGTGGTGTGGAGAGAGGGAGGTGTGTGGTGTGGAGAGTGAGGAGGTGTATGGTGAGTGAGGGGGGTGTGTGGTGTGGAGAGTGAGGGAGGTGTGTGGTGTGGAGAGTGAGGGAGGTGTGTGGTGTGGAGAGTGAGGGAGGTGTGTGGTGCGGAGAGTGAGGGAGGTGTGTGGTGTGGAGAGTGAGGGAGGTGTGTGGTGAGTGAGGGAGGTGTGTGGCGAGTGAGGGAGGTGTGTGGTGTGGAGAGTGAGGGAGGTGTGTGGTGTGGGAGGTGTGTGGCGTGGTGAGAGGGAGGGAGGCGTGTGGTGTGGGGATGAGGGAGGCGTGTGGTGTGGGGGGTGAGGGAGGCGTGTGGGGGGTGAGGGAGGCGTGTGGTGTGGGGGTGAGGGAGGCGTGTGGTCTGGGGATGAGGGAGGCGTGTGTTGTGGGGATGAGGGAGGCGTGTGTTGTGGGGGTGAGGGAGGCGTGTGGTGTGGGGGAGGCGTGTGGTGTGGGGGTGAGGGAGGCGTGTGGTGTGGGGGTGAGGGAGGCGTGTGGTGTGGGGGTGAGGGAGGCGTGTCTCGTGGGGATGAGGGAGGCGTGTGTTGTGGGGGTGAGGGAGGCGTGTGGTGTGGGGGTGAGGGAGGCGTGTGTTGTGGGGGTGAGGGAGGCGTGTGTTGTGGGGGTGAGGGAGGCGTGTGTTGTGGGGGTGAGGGAGGCGTGTCTTGTGGGGGTGCCATGAATGACTACTGGAGAGCGTGAATGGCTCGACACCTGGCTGAGAAAGGTCCAAGGTCACGCACCACCAGCTGACGCCGTGCTGTTCTGTTTACGTCACGTGCTGGTGCAAGATATAGTTCAGCTGTGGAAGAGCAATGTCTTAGTGTTAACTTCCATAAAAGCACAAAACTGTGTGAGTATGGTCTTTAGGTAGTCGATAGATAGATAAACATTCAGTAAATTTGTCATACAAGTTTACATTAAAATTTTTACAGCCAAATGCAGGTATACATTATACTGTACATAAACAGTGAAGGTGTACAAGCAATGGCAAACAACTCCATCCGACCAAGAATTGCCAACACAGCCAGCATGTGGTTATTTCTATCGTTTAATCTAAAAACGACTAATACTACAGTATACAGTATATATGTATAAACACAGCATCACCAAATAATGGAAGGAAAATATATCGAGATGAAATACAGTACGTGCCATATACAGTATATATATATATATATATATATATATATATATATATATATATATATATATATATATATATATATATATATATTTTGTATATATCGAAGGCCTGCGACACAGTGCTGTAGGTTGAGCAGCCCTTGGTGAACAAAGGGAGACTAGCCTTTATACAGTTGCTGCCTCACGCTCTCTTCCCGCTCCTCCTCATCTATTACAGTTGGGTGTTCCGTTACAGTAATTACAGTAATCTACAACCATGCTCAGCTACTTGGGACTAAATTCGTTACAGAATCCGAGGATACAATTAGGGACATTCTGCTTTAAAGTGTAACTACCACAGCAGAAAGGACAGCCCCGTGAACCTCTCCTTCACCCCACGGCCAGCTATCCCGGCCAATGGAGCCTTGTCCTGCCCTTGTTTTATGCTAACACCAAAACATCTTGTATTCACCTGATATTCTAATAACTGCTTAACGTCAAATACCTACTGTATATAATTCTCTCGGCACCTAATTATTAAATGACAATTCCTCCACTAATGTCAAATGTAACTCCTCAACTACATTCTAGCAGTTCAGGTATGAAACAATTACAAGGGGTGGCTTATATCAGGAGTGACGAAAACCAGGTGTGGCTACTGTTGCGAGTACACACACATACAATCAGAAAACGGGCAATACAATACTTCTCCAGCACATAAAAGTCAGTGGCACACAAGACTTAAACATATCCTTCAAAAGTGAAGAAAACACGGGGGGTGGAGTGGCTAGAAAAAAGACAAGCTAACGAGCCGAAGTATTCATCTCAGCGCTTGGCACTGCGCAGAACAGCATGCGAGAGGTCTGCGTAGCACTCCAGCTGTAACACGGGAGTTGCTGCTTTAACACAAACACCTCCCTCACGTCATTAAGGTTAGAATCAAAACGTCTCACTAAACACTTCCCGCTCCCCGACGTCCTAACAGCACCTGATGCAACAGCCAGTCCTATGACGCTGTGGCTAACTTATTCACCAACAGTGTGTTTACGAAGCGAACATTGGACGGTAACGAAAACAGTTGTACCTTGCTGAGATTAACGGTTTATTCACTTCGGCTCTAAAGCTAGATTTTCGGATGGTCACTTTCTTTATAATTCCTGAGAGACCACAAGTTTCCAAAGCACGATATTTGACTCAGGCGACGTGCTGTAATAATATTAAATCAAATCATTGAAGGTTTGCCACACCACTCTCAACTTATTTCACATGATGATTAACCCCCCAACGATACCTAGAGGTTAGGTTAAGTTAGGTTAGGTTAACGATAGGGTGGTTAATCTTTCGGTGAAATAAGCTGGGGGATAATCTTCGTGTGGTCCATTAATTATTTCCTAACCAACCTAAGAAGACATAGCGGGATAAACACAGCACATAAACAACAGGTGTGGCGAGGCTTGTAATAATGTCCCTTCATTGTTAGTTTAAGGCTTCGTCGTCCTTGGTATTGTAGCCGAGTGCTGACTTTCACCAGAGAAAGAGAGACGTACGGGTGAAGGTCTCAAATTCACCAGGGAAACCATCACTCGTAAACGTCTAAGAAGAAACACCGTGTCAATTTCCATACAAAATATACAAAACAAAGTTCATGTATATCTATGTCAATACAGAGTGAAGTATAAACCTCAACTCTATCATCAACAACAACGTCCGCTACAATCGCAATATATATTATTAATGTTAATTACAACAGCATGTCGAGCAGATGCTAATAGACCCCAGTCTTAATAGACCCAAACCTAGTCTAACCATTACAACTGGGGTCATTAAGCCACAATCCTCGTAGTAGGTTAAGC
>CAUDMG010004048.1:0-10000 GCA_958450375.1 Homarus gammarus | reverse complement strand
AAAAGGCAAAAAAGATGAATAAAGGGACAGAAAAAAATGAAACCATCAGTCCCTCCCACCTACTCTCCCAGTATCCCCCTCCGCTGCCTCCTCCATTCCCAGATCTCACTCCTTCATCACTACACCCTCCACTTCACCCGCCCTTCACCTCCGTCTACATCTCTAAAAGCCCCCTAATTGTCTCCATCAGGGCCCCTTCCTCGTTCTCATCCCCACCCCTGACCCGCCCCTTACACCTAAGTGCCACATGTACCCTAGCTTAACCTCACCCCGCCTCCCTCCCTCCAACCCACTTACCTACCTACCAACCCACCCACCCTCCCTCCCTCCCCCCAACCTACACCTACCTACCCACCCACCCTCCCCCCTGGTACCATAGGCAATGACTACACCCACCTACTTTGCATAATATCCGGGGCAACTCTCACCTTCTTACTCAACAGGTATATTATGACGCCGGCCGAGACTTAACGCTCTCTCTCTCCCACGCTATATTTTATTACAAATATAGCAACAAATAGTCTTGGCAGTGTACCCTCGACTCTTAATATTCTAAATCTTATAAATCTGAGGGGAACTAATCAAAGTTATTTTCCTAAGTGTCGTACAGCAGTAAGAGCATTTATGTTGCCATTAGAAGAGGGGAACAACAAGCAGGTGGCCAGGACGCGCACCCTCACCTGACCTCTCTGTGGTGTACAGTTGTCTGCCACTAAGTAGGTCATATCCCCCCCCTCTCTCTCTCTCTCACACACACACAAGTCTATAAACAAAATATTTATGACCATTAACAACACACTACACCCCCCACACCACACCCACAACACACTACCCCTCCACACCACACTACCACAACACACTACCCCCCCACAACACGCTGCCTCACCCACAACATACTACCACAACATGCAACCACACCACACTTCCACACCCACACCACACTACTCCCCCCAACAGCACACTATCCGCCTCCCCCCCCCCCCCACAATCCTTTGAGGTCGTCTGAAACTGTCTCAAAACACTATCATAAATACAGACTTGTGGAATGACGGAACACCATGAGACATGATCACGGTGAATTACAGACACGTACTGGAGCAACACACTCAGCTGTGACGTGTTGGAGTGTTACGGGTTGTGGTGTAGGGGTGTGTGTGTGGGGGGGGGGGGGTAGAGTAAGATACGTAATGAACGCTCCCCGTCTTAATAATGCAGTTACTTAAGAAGGAGAGAGAGAGAGAGAGAGAGAGAGAGAGAGAGAGAGAGAGAGAGAGAGAGAGAGAGAGAGAGATCCCTTTCACTCGTAACCACGGAAAGAGTCACAAGCACAGTATAGAGCGGAATAGATGTGTCGCATCCAGGAGAGAGGGTGTGGTTTGGTACCTGGGAACGTGGTACGTGACGTGGGGGTGTGTTAGGTGACGTAGGGGTGTGGTAGGTGACGTAGGGGTGTGGTAGGTGACGTGGGGGTGTGGTAGGTGACGTGGGGGTGTGGTAGGTGACGTGGGGGTGTGGTAGGTGACGTGGGGGTGTGGTAGGTGACGTGGGGGTGTGGTAGGTGACGTGGGGACGTGCTAGGTGACGTGGGGACGTGATAGGTGACGTGTGGACGTGATAAGTAACGCGTGGGCGTAGGTGACGTAGGGGCGTGATAGGTCAGGTCGGGGCATGGTAGGAGACGTGGTAAGTGACGTGTAGGCGTGGTTGGTGACGTGGAGGGAAGGTGGGTGGAGTGGGCGTGTAGTCCCAGTCATTATTCACTGAGTCACACGCTGAAATTTTTTATCAGTCGTTTGTAACCAGATATTACCGGCGAGTCAATAGTGCAATACTCTCTCTCTCTCTCTCTCTCTCTCTCTCTCTCTCTCTCTCTCTCTCTCTCTCTCTCTCTACGATGGTGCTAGTGAACACAGGAGTGGAAACGAAAGAGAGAGAGTTCACAAAACTAGAAAGTAACAATGATGAACACTACCACTGAGCAAATAAGCAAGAAATATAACTAACTACGGTACTTTAACAAGAAAGAAACAAATACAGGAGATGTCGCATAAACACACGAGACAAGAACAAAATGATAAACCCCGACGAGGAAACACGTAAGAAAGAGAACTGAAACAAGGAATTCATACGAACAGTCGACAAAGATAAACACATTAACAAGGGGGCCCTCCAGGCAACAACAGTCAAGATATTAGCGCCCGTATTATTAAAGAACATCTTCCCTTCAAGAGGGTCGTCTTGTTTCAACCCGAGTTTTAAACTAAATGAGTCCTGAGGGACACCGCAGTACAGTACTTAACGGGGCGGTGTGGCGGTAAAATTAACTTACTACAATATTATAAATTAATTTTACCGCCACACCGCCCCGTTAAGTACTGTACTGCGGTGTCCCTCAGGACTCATTTAGTTTAAAACTCGGATTGAAACAAGACGACCCTCTTGAAGGGAAGATGTTTAATAATACGGGCGTAAGTCTCGCCAAAATGACTCAGTAGACAACCAATGATATCGCAAACAACATATCGATCATCACAACAAAGTGTCAACAGAAACATCACACACCTGAACGAGCAAATAAACAACTCTATACTTTTCCACGAGACGACAATCAACACATGGGGCGAGTAAACAAGGCCTTTCAGTCAGTCGAAGAACAACAAACACACCGCTGTATGTAGATCAGAGGTTATGAACATGCACCCACATCTTGTTCCAATGACCTCTGACGTTTGATCTTTACAAATGAGGTCACCAAAAATACTATAATAAAAAGGTAGGTGTGACATGAAACACTCAGGTCTTGTCCACCTCACCCCACATTTCAGCTCCCCATCTCAATTTCCTTATTATTTGTCCCCGAGACCTTGACCTCTTGACCTTTTTAGCCCCGAGGTCACCAGAATACTCCCATATCCCAGATCTTGACCCAATAAACTTGAGGGTGAAGTCCTTTTGTTAGTAACTTCTTTCGTTTAGGAGTTGTGGATGTTAAGGTGAAATTTGTGCCAGAAGAGAGAGAGAGAGAGAGAGAGAGAGAGAGAGTGTGTGTGTGTGTGTGTGTGATGGCGTACAGTAACTTAAAGTAATTATAGGTTAAAATGCTACGTTTATGAAAATTTTCTATCAAAGATACACCATTAACAAAACCCCAAACTAAATCAAACAGTAAACAAAGGAATCAGGATGTCAGGCAAATAAGCAAACAGCCAAGCAAACTATAAACCAAGGAACCAGGGAGTAAAACAAATATATAATTAGCCAAGCAAACAACGAACTATAAAACCTGGAAACCAAACAAATAATAAGTCAAACATGCAAACAAGACGAACAAATAAGTCGGGGGGGGGGCGACCGAGTGAATAGTACAAGTCTTATCTCCTATCCCAAGGGTCGCTGAGTCACACATAAAGACATCCCCAGTTCACCCTGACTATACAGTTTGGGAAGAGAAGATGAACGAGTACAGTGCCCGCCACGATGCCTCCTTGTGTATGAACATAAGAACATAAGAATGGAGGAAACTGCAGCGGGCCTTTTGGCCCATACTGGGCACTCCCGTTTACACCCAACCCCTATTGCTCATATGAGCATCCAACCTATGTTTGAAGCTATTCAGCGTATTCGAGTTGATGATATTTGGTAACTTGTTCCATTCATCCACTACTCTGTTTCCACACCAGTGTTTACCGATTTCGCGCCTAAATCTAAATTTGTCTAATTTAAACCATTGTTACGAGTTCACTCCTGGTTGGACAGTTGAGTACCTTTGTAATGTCCCCTTTGTTTAGCCCTGCCTTCCACATAAACACCTCTATCAGGTCACCCCTCCCTCTACGTCTCTCGAGGGAGTGCAAATTAAGATGCCTTAACCTGTCTCTATACTCAAGGTTCCTAATGCCCGGGATTAGTCTTGTCATTCTCCTTTGAATTCTTTCCAAGGATTCTATATCCATCCTGTAATACGGTGACCAGAACTGAACTGCGTAATCCAGGTGTGGTCTCACAAGAGCAAGATACAGTTTTAGGATGACCTCGCTAGTCTTGTAACTAACACTCCTTTGTATGAACCCAAGTACTTTATTAGCCTTGTTACGAGCAAAAACACACTGTTTACTTGGATTAAGGTTCCTACTTATCATTACACCTAAATCTCTCTCGCAGTCGGATTTCTCTATGGCATCGTTGTTCATCTGGCATCTGGTTTCCCTGTTTACATCTCCTATACTGAGTACTTTACATTTGTCCACGTTGAATTTCATCTGTCATTTTTCAGACCATTCGAAAAATTTGTTTAGATCTTCCTGTAGTTTTGCGGAGTCCTCAAGATTTTATTACACGTCCTATTTTAGTGTCATCAGCAAATTTGCTTATGTTGCTGTCTATGCCGATATCTATGTCGTTTATGTATATAATAAATAATAATGGTCCAAGTACTGAGCCTTGGGGAACTCCACTTGTGACGTTGCTCCAATGGGACTTAGTGCCATTAATGCTCACTCGCTGTTTCCTGTCCTGTAACCACGCCCTAATCCATTTAAGGATATTACCTTTGATGCCATGTGCTTCTACCTTTCTAATTAGTCTTTCGTGGGGGACTCTGTCAAGATATACCACATCATAATTGTGCCCCTCGTCCACCGATTCGAAAACTGATGAAAAGAATGTTAATAGATTAGTTAGACATGAACGTCCGCTTGTGAAGCCATGCTGGGAATCATTGATCAATGGGTGCTTCTCCAGGTGATTTCGAATAGAGTTTGAAATGATTGCTTCCAGTAATTTGCCTACTATTGATGTTAAACTGATTGGACTGTAGTTAGAGGGTAGTGATCTATCCCCCCTTCTTGAAAATCGGTATTACATTTGCTATCCTCCAGGATTCTGGTACGACACCTGTTTTTAAAGACATGTTAAACATCTTTGCTAAGGGCATACTAAGCTCTTCCTTACATTCCTTTAATACTCTGGCAAATATCTCATCGGGACCTGGTGACTTATTAGGCTTTAGTTTGTCTATTTGCTTACTAACATCGTTACTAGTCACTACTATCTCGCTTAATTTGTTTTCTTCACTATCTCTGAATAGAGTCGGTGCCCCGGGTATCATGTTTAAATTTTCGGTGGTGAAAACTGTTGAAAACTATTTATTCAAATTATTGCTCATTTCTCTGTCGTTATCAGTGAGCACGCTGGTATCTGACCGTATTGGTCCAATCTTTTCTCGTGTTTTAGTTTGATACATTTGGTAGAATCCTTTGGGGTTTGTCTTTGCCTCCCTTGCTATCCTTACCTCATTATTCCTCTTGGCTTTCCTTATCTCGGTTTTAACCCTACTCGCCAATACCCTATAATAATCCCGGAGGTAAATTTCGCCACGATTTATCCTTCTACCTATAGCCTTCCTTTGGCCAATGATGTTCTTTAAATAATTATTTATCCACTTAAGAGTCATTGTTGTCTGATCTGAGTTTTTGTATGGTATGTTCTGCCTTTGTGCATTAAGTAACTCATTATTTAAATTGTCGTGGAACTCAGGGCAATCTCAGTTCTCGTTATCAGGTCGGTGTCATCTGTCAGGTTCACGGCCAAGCGCGACACCCCCTCTCTCAGCTGCCTCTTTAAACTGTCAAAGTTTGCCCTTCCGAAATCTGGTACTTCAGTGGAATTTTCCTTACGTCTGCCCTGAAAATCTAACTGGAATCTAATTTCTTTGTGATCGCTGTTTGCAAGTTCGTTCCCTACCTCGACATTGCTAATGAGGTTTTCTCAGTTTGACAGAACCAAATCGAGTATATTATTACCCCGGGTGGGTTCGGTTATATGTTGACTTAGAAAACAGTCCTGGATCGTCTCGAGAAAATCCTCGATTCTGAGTTACCCGTAAGGTCAGTCCAATCTATTTGGCCAAGGTTGAAGTCGCCTACTATACAGACTTTGTTGTGTATGGAAGCCCTGCGCATTTCATCCCAGATAAGTCGCTCATTGACGCTATCAAGATTGGGAGGTCTATATATTACTTCTGTGATTAATTTTTCCCTACCGTCGATTAATTCTATCCAAATTGTTTCTGTATTCCGCTCAGTTTTTATTTCCTTATTTATTTCACACCAGTTATACAATGTGACGGTGTTGGGCTGTGACAAAAACGTGCCCACCACAGTTTACAACTATTTATAAAAGACCTAAATAATACTGTATAACATAATACTGAAAGCGCCATAGTGTGTGTGTGTGAGAGAGAGAGAGAGAGAGAGAGAGAGAGAGAGAGAGAGAGAGAGAGAGAGAGAGAGAGAGAGAGAGAGAGAGAGAGAGAGAGAGAGAGACGCTTTTACACACAAATTTAAAACTACCTGTAAATCGATAGGTCCAAGAATAGCAAGTGCTGCGGCGTGCATCTAGTCACTCCCTTGTTGGTAGTTATATTCGCCAATAACAACAATAATAACATTCTCGCCAAAAATAACACTCCCAGCAATATTCCCGCCAAAACCCACTTACAACAACAACTAACCCCGCCAAAACCCACTTACAACAAATATTCCCACCAAAACCCACTTACAACAACAAATACTCCCGCCAAAACCCACTTACAACAACAAATACTCCCGCCAAAACCCACTTACAACAACAAATACTCCCGCCAAAACCCACTTACAACAACAAATACTCCCGCCAAAACCCACTTACAACAAATATTCCCGCCAAAACCCACTTACAACAACAAATACTCCCGCCAAAACCCACTTACAACAACAAATATTCCCGCCAAAACTCACTTCCGGCAACTGATTCAAGAAGACCGGGGTGAGAGAAATCCAATGAGTTTGTCCGTTCTTTTTGTTTCTTCATTTATCAATTTCTTCCTCTCTGGCTGTCGAACCGCCTATTTTTCCTTCGGGTTTTATCAGAGTCTAATGGCTTGGAAAAAAGACCAGGTCATGTGGCTTTACAAGACGATGACGGTGATGATACCATGACGCACCATTTCTCCTCTTTGAAAATGTGTTAACCAAAACTTCGACTTGCCTGAAAAAAAAATCTGAAAGTTCCATTATGGTGTGGCAGAAAGTTTACTCCGGGTCACTTTACTTGACGTATACACAAATACCTTCACCGAGTTGAGGTTAAGTTTCTCCATGAATATATGAACTTTCTGGCGAGGTTTAGTTTAGGTATGACTGTGGGTAGCGTATGGAGCTGGGCCTGGGGGGTCGGATATACGTCGATTCATACAGCGAACATTCTTCCTAAGTGGAAAATGTAACGGTTTACCTCACGTAAAACAAAACAAAAAGAGCATTAAAATTAAGCTGAAATTCGATCGTATTTATATAGCTTCTCGTGAACATTAAACGTATGAAAGTCTAAGAATACGGGATATAAGGGGAGAGAGAGAGAGAGAGAGAGAGAGAGAGAGAGAGAGAGAGAGAGAGAGAGAGAGAGGGGGGGGGGGGGACTCACATAACACAACGCAAGTAATACAAAACGTCCCGAGATATTACTCCATATAAGGGGCAAGACTCGTACAGCAGGTGGGAGGAGGCAAGAGAGGTGGAGGACCTCTCTACACGCAGGAGACACATGGGTTCGCCGCCTCTGTGTTACCGCCAAAATTACAGTGTCAGTAAAGAGGGCGGGGGAGGGCGAGGCGGGTGTTACGCATATCGTTAATCTAATTTAAACCTTCACTTTTACCGACTATAAGCAAAGGATTAACGATATAAATGGGTGCTTTAATATGACGGCATGTGTAGGGAGGAGGAGGAGGAGGGGGCAGCGACGGCGAAATGTGTACAGAGATGAGACATGGACGATTGGGTTCATGAATATATGAAAGAGGGAGTGAGGGACATTCAACATACATACATACATACATACATCCTTGACCACGGAAGGGTCAAGACGTACCTGGCGCTCCTCTGGGAGCAGCCAGGTCAACTGTTAAGTTGGCCCATACCAACTCCCTCCCCTGAACCCTCCTACCCACCGGAATATCAACAAGTTCTCGCCAAAAATTACAATTTCATTTAGGAAAGGAATGGAACTAGTGTTGAACAGAGGAGAGCAGTGGTGAGCAGTGCTTAAGTCACTGAGAACAACTCAACAGTAACAGTCGTACCCAAGTTAACCTTCACACAGTGAGGTCCCAGGTACCCAGTGATAACTGCCCGTGAGACCCAACAACAACCAGCGATGTGTTAATCCGTCTACGATAGGAAGGCCTAAGACCAAACCTCACTCATATAACACCATCTGTGAGGGAATTACTACACCACGTCAGGTCCCTCATAACACCATCTGTGAGGGAAGTACCACACCACATCAGGTCCCTCATAACACCATCTGTGAGGGAAGTACTACACCACGTGAGGTCCCCCACAACACCATCTATGAGGGAATTACTACACCACGTGGTCCCTCATAACACCATCTGTGAGGGAAGTACCACACCACGTGAGGTCCCTCATAACACCATCTATGAGGGAAGTACCACACCACATCAGGTCCCTCATAACACCATCTGTGAGGGAAGTACTACACCACGTGAGGTCCCCCACAACACCATCTGTGAGGGAAGTACTACACCACGTGGTCCCTCATAACACCATCTGTGAGGGAATTACTACACCACATCAGGTCCCTCATAACACCATCTGTGAGGGAATTACTACACCACATCAGGTCCCTCATAACACCATCTGTGAGGGAAGTACTACACCACGTCAGGTCCCTCATAACACCATCTGTGAGGGAATTACTACACCACGTCAGGTCCCTCATAACACCATCTGTGAGAGAAATACTACACCACGTCAGGTCCCTCATAACACCATCTGTGAGGGAATTACTACATCACGTCAGGTCCCTCATAACACCATCTGTGAGGGAATTGCTACACCACGTGAGGTCCCTCATAACACCATCTGTGAGGGAAGTACTACACCACGTGAGGTCCCCCACAACACCATCTATGAGGGAATTACTACACCACGTGGTCCCTCATAACACCATCTGTGAGGGAAGTACCACACCACGTGAGGTCCCTCATAACACCATCTATGAGGGAAGTACCACACCACATCAGGCCCCTCATAACACCATCTGTGAGGGAAGTACTACACCACGTGGTCCCTCATAACACCATCTGTGAGGGAAGTACCACACCACGTGAGGTCCCTCATAACACCATCTGTGAGGGAATTACTACACCACGTGAGGTCCCTCATAGCACCATCTGTGAGGGAAGTACTACACCACGTGGTCCCTCATAACACCATCTGTGAGGGAAGTACCACACCACGTGAGGTCCCTCATAACACCATCTGTGAGGGAATTACTACACCACATCAGGTCCCTCATAACACCATCTGTGAGGGAAGTACTACACCACGTCAGGTCCCTCATAACACCATCTATGAGGGAAGTACCACACCACGTGAGGTCCCTCATAACACCATCTGTGAGGGAATTACTACACCACATCAGGTCCCTCATAACACCATCTGTGAGGGAAGTACTACACCACGTGGTCCCTCATATCACCATCTGTGAGGGAAGTACTACACCACGTGGTCCCTCATAACACCATCTATGAGGGAAGTACCACACCACATCAGGTCCCTTATAACACCATCTGTGAGGGAATTACTACACCACATCAGGTCCCTCATAACACCATCTGTGAGGGAACTACTACACCACGTGAGGTCCCTCCTAACACCATCTGGGAGGGAGTTACTACACTACGAGTTTGCTGTTCAACACCTACATTAATCTGTATGTTCACTGTATGTTCCTTTACCTTTCTCTAATGAAGGCTTTTGTTAAGTCACTAATGTATGTAATAAGTCATTTATGTCCAATGTATATTTTCAGCCTTCGGGCTGCAGAACCTTTTCAATAACCGTTAATTATTATTATTATTTATTATTATTACATAAATACACAAGAACATAAGAATAGAGGAAACTGCAGCAGGCCTATTGGCCCATACTGGGCA
>CAUDMG010004047.1:1407500-1408878 GCA_958450375.1 Homarus gammarus | reverse complement strand
ACATAAAAAATAGCAGGGCAAGAAAGTTACAGAAGAAGACAGGACAAGAAAAGAGAAAAATGGAAAGTAAGATTGAAACACAAAACACTCACCGACACACAACAGGGCGTAAATAACCGCCTTGTCCTCCGGAGAGGGTTATAAGGAAGGTGTTCCTTCGCAAGATATTTTATTTACATGTGGGAATTACCTGCAAGTAGAAGTGAGTTTACTGAGGAGCCTCCTCCTTTGAGGTCTACTTGTACGAGATGTTAGACGGCCTCATCTTCAGATTCATCACCCCTACCTAACCTGACCTGACCTGACCTGACCTGACCTACCTTACCTTTACCTTACCTTAGCTTACCTTTACCTTACTTTACCTTACCTTACCTTACCCAGATAGCCTTAGGGTGGTTAATCTTCACGTGAGATAAGCTATGGGGGATCGAGTTTTCAGGCAATCTCTATGAATGTGTATAACTGATTAAGATAAACTATCTAAATGAAATAATGTTCGTAAATGGTCTCAGAATTCTGCTGAGACTTTACCTTGATAAAATAACATACACTTATCACTTACGGGATAAAAAGCAAACTAAGAACAGCTCCTGGCAGCTCCTGTCGAGAGTTACTTCCACTCTCTATCATCCATGAATATGTCTAGCCTCCTTTTAAAACTTTCCAGCGTTCCAGTACTTAATACAAAGTTGCTAAGCTTGTTCCACTCGTCCACCACCCTATGTGTGAACCAGCTACTTCCTATCTCCCTCCTAAACCTAAACTTATCCAACTTAAATGAGTTGCGACGAGTCCTATCCTGCTCGGATATTATAAGAACTTTATCTATATCTCCTTTATTGATCCCTCTTAGTCTTTCTAGGGAAAGCAAATTTAGTTTTCTTTCATCTATCTTGTTATGGAAGGTTTCTAAGTCCCGGAATCATTTTCATCATTCTTCGCTGCACCGACTCCAGTGAATTGATATCCATTCTGTAATAAGGGCACCAGAACTGAACAGCATAATCGAGGTGCGGCCTGACTAGCGCAAGATATTATAAAACCAAATACTCTGTTTGCCTTATTTCGAACATTAACGCACTGTTTTCTGGGCAGGTACTTCCGGGCATACAAGTACCCCTAAGTCTCTTTCACAAGTCTACTTCTCTAGGTTGATGTTGTTAAGGCTGTATACATTGACAGTATTTGTTCTTCCAATCTTAAGTACGCTGCACTTTGCTGGTGTTGAATTGCATTTGCCATTTTTCTGACCACTTCTGCAGTTTATTTAAATCCTCCTGTAGTGCATTTGCATCCTGCCCTGAATTAATATGCCGCCCTATTTTGTGTGTCATCCGCAAAACTTGCTTATGTCACTGCTGATCCCAGTATCTACATC
>CAUDMG010004047.1:1312500-1402500 GCA_958450375.1 Homarus gammarus | reverse complement strand
CTCCCTCTCTCCCTCCTCTCCTTCTCCTCTCCCCTCCTTCTCCTCCTCCCTCTCTCCTCTCCCTCCTCTCTCCCTTCTCTCCTCTTCTCCTCTCCTCCTCTCTCTCCTCTCTCCTCTCCCTCTCTTCCCTCTCTTCTCCCTTCTTCTCCTCCTCTCTCTCCTTCTCCTCCCTCTCCTCTCTTCTCCTCTCTCCTCCTCCCTCTCTCCTCTCTCTCTCCTCCTCCTCTTCCTCTCTCTCCTCTCCTCCCTCTCTCTCTCCCTCTCTCCCTTCTCCTCCCTCCTCCTTCTCTCTCCCTCTCCCTCTCTTTCTCTCCTCCTCCTTCTCCTCCCTCTCTCCTCTCCTCCTCTTTCTCTCTCCTCTCTCTCCTCTCTCCTTCCTCCCTCTCTCCTCTCCTCCTCTTCTCCCCTTTCTCCTCTCCTCCACCTTCTCTCCTCTCTCCCTCTCTCCCTCCCTCCTCTCCTCCTCTCCTTCCTCTCTCCCTCTCCTTCTCCTCCTCCTCTCCCTCTCTCTCCTTCTCCTCTCCTCTCCCCTCTCTCTCTCTCCTCTCTCCTCTCCTCTCTTCTCCCTCTCCCTCTCCCTCCTCTCTCCTCCTCCCTCTTCTCTCCTCCCCTCCTCTCCTCTCTCCCTCCTCTCCCTCCTCTCTCCTCCTCTCTCCTCCCTCCTCTCTTCTCTCCCTTCCCTCTCTCCTTCCTCTCCCTCTCCTCTCTCTCCTCTCCTCCTCCCTCTTCTCTCCTCCTCTCCCTCTCTCCTCTCTCCTCCTCTCTCCTCTCTATCTTCTCTCTTCTCTTCTCTCCCTCCTCCTCTTCTCTCCTCTCTCCTCTTCTCTCTCTCTCCTCTCCCTCTCTCTTCTCCCTCTCTCCTCTCTCTCCTCCTCTCCTCCTCTCCTCTTCTCCCCCTCCTTCTCTCCTCTTCCTCTCCTTCTCCTCTCTCCTCTCTCTATCTCCTTCTCCTCTCTCTCTTCTCTCCTCCTCTTCTCCTCCTCTCTCTCTTCCCTCTCCTCTCCCTCCTTCTCTCTTCTCTCTTCCCTCTCTCCTCTCCCTCTCCCTCTCTCCTCCTCCTCTCTTCCTCCCTCTCTCCTCTCTCCTCTCTTCCTCCCTCTCTCCTCCTCTCTCCTCTCTCTCCCTCCCTCCTCTTCTCCTCCCTCTCTCTCCCTCTCTCCTCTTCTCCTCTCCCTCCCCTCTCCTCTCCTCTTCTCTCTCCCTCCTCTCTCTCTCTCTCCTCTCTCTTCCCTCCTCTCTCTCTCTCTCCTCCCTCTCTCCTCTCTCTTCTCTCTCCTCCCTCTTCTCTCTCCTCTCTCTCTCCCTCTTCTCTCCTCTCCTCTCCCTCTCCTTCTCCTCTCTCCTCTCTCTCCCTCTTCTCTCTTCTCCTCTCCTCCCTCTTCTCCTCTCCTTCTCTCCCTTCTCTCCTCTCTCCTTCTCTCTCCTCTCTCTCTCCTCCTCTTCTCTCTCTCTCCCCTCCTCCTCTCCTCTCTCCTCTCCCTCCTTCTCTCCTCCTCTCTTCTCTCCTCCTCTCTCCTCTCTCTCTCCTTCCCCTCCTCTCTCTCTCCTCTCTCTCTCCTCCTCTCTCCTCTCTCCTCTTCCCCTCCTCTCCCTCCTCTTCTTCCCTCTCCTCTCTCCTCTCTCCCTCCTCTTCTCCTCCTCTCCTCTCGTCTCCTCGTCTCTCTCTCCCTCTCCTCTTCTCTCCTCTCCCCTCTCTCTCTCCCTTCCCTCTCTCCTCCTCTCCTCTCCTCCTCTCTCCTCTCTCCTCCTCTCTTCTCTCTCCTCCCTCTTCTCCTCTCCTCTTCCCCTCCCTCCTCTCTCTCTCCTCCTCTCCTCCTCTTCTCTCCTCTCTCTCTCTCCTCCCTCTCTCCTCCCTCTCTTCCTCCTTCCCTCTCTCCTCTCTCTCCTCTCTCTCTCCTCTCTCCCTCTTCTCTCCCTCCTTCTCTCTCTCTCTCCTCTCTCCCTCTCTCCTTCTCTCCTCTCTCTCCTCCTCTTCCTCTCCTCCTCTCTCTCCTTCTTCTCCTCTCTCTCTCCTCTCTCCTCTCTCTCCTCCTCTCCCTCCTCTTCTCCTCTCTCCCCTCCTCTTCTCTCCCTCCTCTCTCCTCTCTCTCCTCTCTTCCTTCCCTCCTCTCTCCTCCTCTCCCTCCTCCCTCTCCCTCCCTTTCTCTCTCTCTCTCCTTCTCTCCTCTCCCTCTCTTCCCCTCTCCTCTTCTCTCTCCTCTCTCTCTCCTCTCCTCTCTTCTCTCTCCTCTCCCCTCCTCCTTCTTCCTCCTCTCCTCTCCCTCTCTCCTCTCTCTTCTCTCTCTCCTCCTCTCCTCTTCTCTCTCTCCTCCTCCCTCTCTCTTCCTCTCTCCTCTCTCTCCTTCCTCCTCCTTCTCTCTCCTCCTCTTCCTCTCTCCTCCTCCTCTCTCCTCTCCTTCTCTCCTTCTCTCTCTCTCTTCTCCTCTCCTCTCTCCCTCCTCTCTTCTCCCTTCTCCTCTCTCCTCTCCTCCTCCCTCTCCTCTCTCTCTCCTCTCTCCCTCTCTCTTCTCTCCTCTCCCTCTCTCTCTCCTCTCTCCTCTCCCTCCTCTCTCTCTCCCCTCTTCTCTCCCTCTCCTCTCTCTTCCTCCTCTCCTCTCCCTCTCTCTCCTCCTCCTTCTCTCTCCCTCTCCTCTCTCTTCTCCTCCCTCTCTCTCCTCTCTCTCCTCTTCCTCCTCTTCTCTCCTCTCCTCTCTCTCTCTCTCCTCTCTCTCCTCCTCTCTCTTCCTCTCCTCTCCTCTCTTCTCTCCCTCTCTCCTCTCTCTCCTCTCCCTCTCCTTCTCTCCTCTCTCTCCTCTCCTCTCTTCTCCTCTCTCTCTCCCTCCTCTCTCCTCTCTTTCCTCCTCTCTCTCCCTCCTCCTCTCTCCTTCTCTCTCCCCTCCTCTCTCCCTCCTCTCCTCTCTTCTCTCCTCTCTCTCTCTTCCTCCTTCTCCCTCTCTCCCTCTCTCTCCTTCTCTCTCTCCTCCTCTCCTCTTCTCCTCTCCTCTCTCCTCTCTTCTCCTCCTCTCTCCCTCCTCTCTCTCCTCTCCCTCTCTCCTCCTCTCTCTCTCCTCCTCTCCCCTCCTCTTCTCTCTCCTCTCTCCTCTCCTCTCTCCTCTCCTCTTCTCTCCCTCCTCTCTCTCTCCTCTTCTCTCTCTCTCCTCCCTCTCTCCTCTTCTCCTCTCTCCTCTCCTTCTCTCTCTCTCTCCCTCTCTCCTCTCTCTCTCCTCCTCTCCCTCCTCTCTCTCCTCTCTCTCCTCTCTCTTCCTCCTCCTTCTCCTCTCTCCCTCTCTCTCCTCCCTCTCCTCTCCTCTCTCTCCTCTCTCTTCTCTCCTCTCCTCTTCTCTCCTCTCCTCCCCTCTTCTCCTCTCTCTCCCTCTCCCTCCTCTTCCTCTCCTCCTCCTTCTCTCTCTCCTCTCTCTCCCTCTCCTCTTCTCTCTCTCCTCTCTCTCCTCTCTTCCTCTCTCTCTCTCCTCCCTCCTCCTCTCTCTCTTCTCTCTCTCTCCTCTCTCCTCTCTCTCCCTCCTCCTCTTCTCTCTCCTCTCTCCTCTCTCTCCTCTCTCCCTCTCTCCTTCCTCTCTCCTCTCCTCTCCTCTCTCTCCTTCTCTCTCTCCCTCTCCTCTCTCTCCTCTCCTCTCTTCTCTCCTCTCTCTCTCCTCTCTCTCTCCCTCCTCTCTCTCCTCTCTCCTCTCCTCTCTCCTCTCTCCTCTCTCTCTCTCTCTCCCTCTCCCTCCCTCCTCTTCTCCTCTCCTCTCTCTTCTCCTCCCTCTCCTCTCCTCTCTCTCCTCTCTTCTCATCCCTCTCCTCTCCTCCCTCTCCTGTCTCCTTCCTCCCCTCTCTCTCCTCTCCCTCTCTCCTCTCTCCTCTTCTCTCCCTCTCTCTCCTCCTCCTTCTCCTCTCTCCTCTCTCTCCCTCTCTCTCTCTCCTCCCTCCTCTCCCTCCTCTCTCCTCTCCTCCCTCTCTTCTCTTCTCTCCTCCTCTCCCTCTCTCCCTCTCCTCTCTCTCCTCTCCTTCTCCTCCCTTCTCCTCCTCTCTCTCTCCTCCCTCCTTCTCTCTCTTCTCCTCCTCTCTTCCTCTCCTCTCTCTCTCCCTCCTCTCTCCCTCTCTCTCCTCTCCTCTCCTCTCTCCTCTCTCTCTCCTCTCTCCCTCTCTCTCTTCTCTCTCCTCCTCTCCTCTTCTCTCCCTCTCCCCTCTCTTCTCCTCTCCTCCTCTCCTCTCTCCTCTTCTCTCCTCCTCCTCTCCTCTCTCCTTCTCCCTCTCTCCTCTCCTCCTCTCCCCTCTCTCCTTCTCTCCTCCTCTCTCCTTCCTCTCTCCCTCTCTCTCTCCTCTTCCTTCCTCTCTCTCCCTCTCTCCCTCCTCTCTCTCCTCCCTCTCCTCTCTCCTCCTCCTCTCTCCTCTCCCTCCTCCTCTCTTCTCTCTCCCTCTCCTCTCCTCTCTCCTCCTCTCCTCTCTTCCCCTCTCTTCTCCTCTCCTCCTCCTCTTCTCCTCTCCCTCTCCTCTCTCCTCTCTCCTCTCTTCTCCCTCCTCTTCTCTCTCCCTTCCTCCTCTCTCCTCCCTCTCTTCTCCTCTCTCCCTCTTCTCTCTCTCCTCTCCTCCTCTCTTCCTCCTCTCCTCTCTCTTCTCTCTCTCCTCTCTCCTCTCCTCCTTCTCTCCTCTCCTCCCTCTCTCCTCTCCTCCCTCCCTCTCTTCTCCTCTCTTCTCCCTCTCTCTCCTCTCTCTCCTCTCTCTCTCTCCTCCCTCCTCCTCCTCTCTCTCCTCCTCTCTCCTCTTCCCTCCTCTCCTCTTCTCTCCTCCTCCCTCTCCTCTCCCCCTCTCCTCCTTCTCTCCTCCTCCTCTCTTCCTTCTCTCCTCCCCCTCTCTTCTCTCCTTCCCTCCTCTCCTCTCTCCTCCCCTCTCCTCTCCTCTCTCTCCTCTCTCCCTCTCTCTCCCTCTCTTCTCTCTCCTCTCCCTCCTCTCTCTCTTCCTCTCCTCTCTCTTCTCCTCTCCTCTCTCTCCCTCTCATCTCTCTCCTCCCCCTCTCTCCTCTCTTCTCTCCTTCTCTCCCTCTCTCTCCTCCTCTCTCTCTCTCCTCTCCTCTTCCTCTCCTCTCCTCCTCTCTCCTCTCCTCTCTATCCTCTCTTCCTCTCTCTCCTCTCCCTCCTTCTCTCTCCTCCCTCCTTCTCCTCTCTCTTCTCTCTTCCTCTCCCTCCTCCTCTCCTCTCTCTCCTCCTCTCTCTCCCTCTCCCTCCTCTTCTCTCCTCCCTCCCTCTTCCTCTCCTCTCTCCTCTCTCCTCCTCTCTCTCCTCTCCTCTCTCTCCTCCTCTCTCCTCTCTCCCTCCTCTTCCTCCTCTCTTCTCCTCCTCTCCCTCTCCCTTCTCCTCTCCTCTCCTCCTCTCCTCCTCTCCCTCCTCTCCTTCTCTCCTCTCCCTCTCTCTTCTCCTCTCCTCCTCTCTCCTCCTCTTCTCCTCTCCTCTCCCTCTCTCTCTCCTCCTTTCTCCTCCTCTCTCTCTCTCCCTCTCCTCTCCCCTCCTTCTCTCTTCCCTCTCCTCTCCCTCCTCCTCTTCTCCTCTCTCTCTTCTCCTCCTCTCCTTCCTCTCCCTCTCTCTCTTCCTCTCCCTCCTTCCCTCTCTCCTCTCTCCTCTCTCTCCCCTCTCTTCCTCTCCTCTCTCCTCTCCTCTCCCCTTCTCCCTCTCTCCTCTCCCTCCTTCTCTCCTCTCTCCTCTCCCTTCTCCTCTCTCCCTCTCTTCTCCTTCCCTCTCTCTCTTCCCTCTCCTCTCTCCTCTCCTCTCCTCCTCTTCTCTTCCTTCTCCTCTCTCCTCCTTCTCCTCTCCTCTCTCTCCCTCCCTCTCCTCTCCTCTTCTCTCTCCTCTTCTCTCTCTCTTCCTCTCTCTCCTCTCCTTCTCTCCCCTCCCTCTTCTCTCTCCTCCTCTCCCTCTCTCTCCTCTCCTCTCTTCCTCTCTTCTTCTCCTCTCTCTTCTCCTCTCTTCTTCACTCTTCTCTTCCTTCTCTCCTCTCCTCTCTCTTCTCTCCTCTCTTCCTCTCTCCTCTCCTCTCCTCCTCTCCTTCTCTCCTCTTCCTCTCTTCTCTTCTCCTCTCTCTCCCTCTCTCTCTCCTTCTTCCTCTCCTCTCCTCCTCTCCTCCTCTTTCCTCTCTCTTCTCTCTCTCTCTCCTCTCTCTCCTCTTCTCTCCCCTCTCCTCCTCTTCTCTCCTCTCTCTTCTCTCTCTCCCTCTCCCCTCTCTCTTATCCCTTTCTCTCTCTCTCTCTCTCTACTTGTACTCTCTCTATTTCTCTCTCTCGTCTCTCTCTTTCTCTCTCTCAGCTTATCTCTCTCTCTCTCTTCTCTCTCTCTCTCTCTCTCTTTCTCTCTCGCTCTTCTCTCTCCTCTCTACTCTCTCTCTCTCCTTTCTCTCTCTCTCTCTCGTTTCTCTCTCTCTTTCTCTCTCTCGTCTCTCTCTTCTTCTCTCTCGTTCTCTCTCTCTCTTTCTCACCTCTCTCTATTTCTCTCTCTTTCCTCTATCCTCTCTTTCTCTTTCTCTCTCTCTCTCTTTCTCTCGTCTTTCTCTCTCTGTCTTTCTCTCTCCATCTCTCTCCTCTCGATCTCGTCTCTTTCTCTCTCTCTCGCGTTCTCTTCTTTTCTTCTTCTCTTTCTTGGATCTCTCTCTCTCATCTCGTCTCTCTCTCTCCTCTCATCTACTCTCTCTCGATCTCTCTCTCGCTCTTGCTCTCTCACTCTCTCGTGCTCCTCTCTCTCTCTATCTTGTTCCGCCGTTGGGGCTTTCGCCTCTCGTTTTCTACGTCGCCCCCGCCTCCACCCCCGGTCCCCCCCCCCCCCCCCCAAGCCCCTCGGCCTCCACCCACGGTTCGCCCGCGGCTGCGCGTTTTTCGTTGTCTCTCCTCCGTCCCCTACCATCCTTCCCACCAATATTCCGCTTCTCCCCTCCCCTTCCCCCAACTTCACGCCTCCCCCCGCCCCGTCTATCCCTAGTCCGACCCACCTCAGCACACTCGTGCAGCCCTGTGGCGGGGCGCGGCCATCCCCGCTTGCCCCCTCCTTCCGTTGCGGAGCTGCGCTGGCTGCCGGGCCCGGCTGCAGTCTGGTCGCCGCCGGTTACCATCGTCCCTAGGGCCGTCGGTTTTCCATGATAGGTGATCCCTGTGGGTCGCTTCCCCAGTGACGTGGCGTCCTCTCCTCGATTGGAGCTGCAAGTAGACTGAGGCGGAAGTGACGCAACAACCGGATTGGAGAAGGAAACCCCGGAGTGGTACTAGACGGCCATACTCGTGATTCGTCCCTAGATGGCGTTGCTCGTGGTGCTGGGTAGGTAGATGACGACACTCGGTGGTGGGGTTCGTAACACACCCCCCCTCCAAAGACCTTCGTAGCGGCGGGCGCGAAGGAGTGATCACCTGGTGCGTCTGGAGAGTAGCTGCTACATTTCCACTGGAGCTCGGGATAGGAGTCTGCAATCCAGGTTTTCCCCCCCTTTATGTGCCGGACTTGTAGATTATAGGGCTGGGTGAGGAGAGCCCAGCGGAGGATTCGCTGGTTGGAGGTCTTGTTGGTTTTGGATGAACGTGAGTGGGTTATGGTCGGTGAAGACCAGGGTTGTTTGTGGGCAAGACTGGAGGTAACATTCAAACTTCTTTATTGCCAACACAGAGCCAGGGCCTCCTTCTCTATGGTCGAGTAGTTGGTCTGATGTTTTTTCAACTTGTGGAGGAATATGCCACAGGGGGAAGGACATCAGTGGTTGGGTCGGGTTGTAGGAGCACAGCCCCCACTCCGACACCACTAGCGTCGATTTGCAGATGGAAGGGCAAGGTGTAGTCAGGGGGTGGACTACAGGCTTAGAGGCAAGGAAGGCTTTGAGGCGGTGGAAAGACTGGTCGCCACTTCTGGTTCCAGATGTAAGGACCGCAGAACTGGTAAGGTCTGTGAGGGGTCCGGCCACGCTGGAGAAGTTACTGCAGAACCGACGGTAGTAGCCGCACATCCCCAGGAAGCGCATGAGTTCCTTCCTCGTCCTTTGGAGTGGGGAAGGACAAGATGGCTTCAACGTTTGCGTCCTTGGGTCTCACCATACCATGCCCAACGATATGTCCCAGGTAAGTCACCGAGGCCCGGCAAAAGCAGATTTAGCCAGGTTTATGGTGAATCCAGTCTCTTGCAGTCGTGCAAACAGTATCTCCAAACGCACCAGATGTTCGTCCCAGCTGTCCGACACCACCACCAGGTCATCCAGGTAGGCGAACGTCCCACCTAGGTCTTGAATAAGGTAGTTTATGGCCCTCTGGAATGTGGCCGGAGCATTAGAAAAGCCAAACGCCATAACTAAATATTGAAAAAGACCAAATGGAGTTATAAATGCCGAGATTATTTTTGCCCTATCCGTGAGTCCTACTTGATAATAGCCTTTCAACAGGTCTATGGTACTGATAAATTGGGCACAGCCTATGCTGTCTATTATATCTTCAATCAAAGGTAAAGGGTAGGAGTCTGAGACAGTGACCTGGTTCACTTTACGATAATCTGTACAGAAACGAAAGGTGCCATCGGGTTTTGGAATGAGAAGGCAAGGTGAAGCCAGGGGGAGGTACTAGGCTCAGCTAAGTTATGTTTTAACAAAAAATCTACCTCCTTTTTCATAATCTCTTTTTTTTGTGGATTTAGTCGATATGCTGATTGCCTAATGGGTTGTACATCACCCGAGATTAGTTTAATATCATGTTTAAGTATATTGCAAAACCCTGGGAGGTCTGACGTGACTTTAGGAAATGTTGATAATAACTTAGTGAGATCTTTTGCTTGAGATGGATTCAGAACAGAATTGTTGAGTATGTGACTGTTAGCAGGGTTCTCTTTAGGTAGAGGGAAGTCTAAATTCTCCATAGGTCCATGTCATCTGTCTCCGGCCCTGACAAAACCGTATGCAATACAGGTAGGCTTACAGCCTCTGGGATGTCTTCCTCTGACTGCCTGGAATGGTAAAGTTTCATGAGATTAATGTGAACAAGTTGTGAATCTTTTCTGCGATCAGGAGTATGGACTATATAGTTGAGAGGAGATAGTTTATTAGCAACTATATAGGGACCAGTAAACTTGCTTTTAAGGGGAGAGCCTGGAATGGTTAGAAAGAGTAACACTTTGTCACCTGGAGAAAATGATCTTTTAACTAATTTAGGTTGGGACTTCACCATTTTCTCTTGGACTTTTTTTAAGTTTGACTGAGCAATGGTTCGGACTTCAGTTAATTTGTCCCGTAAAGTGTCAATGTATTGGGAAACTGTTGCGGGCTTAATAGATGGAGTGTCAAACCACTGCTCCTTTACTATTTTAAGGGGTCCCCTAATTTGTCTCCCATATAGTAACTCGAACGGGGAGAATCCCAATGACTCCTGGGGACATTCCCTGATGGCAAAGAGTAACAAGTCTATGCTTTCATCCCATTCCTTTTGGTGTTCTATACAGTATTTTTTGATCATTGATTTGAAAGTTTGATGGAACCGTTCCAAGCAACCTTGGGATTGTGGGTGGTAAGCCGAAGATGTACAATGGTCCACACTGAGGTCTTTCATCACCTGTTCGAAAAGATTGCTCGTAAAATTGGTGCCCTGATCAGATTGGATCTCTTTAGGAATGCCCACTGAAGTGAAAAGATGCAAAAGATGTTTGATTACGTTTTTTGAAGTGATGCTTTTAAGGGGAAAAGCCTCAGGATAACGTGTACTGGTATCCATAACTGTGAGCAGGAATTGATTTCCCTTCTTAGTCTTTGGTAATGGGCCCACACAATCCACAACAATCTTTTCAAATGGGGTAGAAAATACTGGGATGGGCTTAATGGGAGCTGCTGGTATACTTTCATTTGGTTTTCCTACCATTTGACAAATATGACAAGATTTTAGGTATTGAGACACATCCTTCCTAAGTCCAGGCCAGTAATAGTGTTGGAGGAGCTTTTTATATGTTTTCAGGATTCCCAAATGTCCTGAAATACCATCATGGGCAAGGGCAATTAATGCTGGTCTGACTGAAGCTGGAATTACCACTTGATGTATTTCAGACCACGTGTCTAGATGGGCAAGCTCAGGGGGCCTATAGGCCCTCATCAAAACCCCTTCATGATAATAAAAACACGGAAGGGTGTTAAAATCTTTACCCTCAACTGCTGCATGATGAAGTTTATTCAAAGATGGATCAGATTGTTGGGCTTTAATGAGCTCATCCTTACTTATCGTCTTATTGTACAGATCTTCTGTGGGTAGGAAGATATTGGAGGTGGTTTTAGATGAAGAGGGCCCATTCCGCACACTCTGTGACCGGGTGACAGCACAAGATGGGAAAAGATGAGGAATAGTTTCTTTAAGGTCAGTGGTGGAGTTGACAGGTAAGGGAGAGTCGACTGTCTTTATGTTAGGAACCACTAGATCTCCTACCAAGTCATTACCCAATAATAAATGAATGCCACACACAGGCATTGGGTCTTTCCTTATGGCTATTTGCACTTCCCCAGTAATCAAGGGACATTGGAGGTGCACTTTAGCTAAAGGATAGGAAGAATGGGACGAGAGATCTGAAATTAGAACACTCATTTGTAAATGCGGTAGATATATCAGGAATGACGTTAAACAGGAGGATAGATTGTGCTGCGCCCGTATCACGTAGTATACGAATAGGGAAAGAACGAGACCCTTCTATGATTGAAATTTTTCCCTCATAGGTGAATGAAGAGAAGAGATCCTGATGGGGCCTTTCCACATTGGCATTTGCTATTGGTTTGGATTTGGGATCCAGGGAACTACTTTTAGCAATTCGACACTTTGGGTGTTTACAATTCTGGATCGTATGGCCTGGGTTTTTACAGTAAGAACAAGTAAGCTTAGTTGCATCGGGGGGAGTAGGTGTGGGACCTTTCGACCTACCACTCACGTTCCCAAGGTTATCATCAGAGGAGGACCTAACATGTCGGGAAGTACCACGTTCTCTACTGCCCAGTGACTCCACCAACAAAGCATACGCATCAGCCAGCTCAGCAGCACGCCCTAAATTAACCTCTCCACGCTCCTCCACATGCTTCAAGATGTGAAATGGTATCTTGCTTTTCCACTCCTCCAGGACTACCAAGTTTAACAAATCCTGAAATGTGGAGGTCTCTGTAGCCTCTAACCACTTCTTAAAAAACCTAAGCTTTTCTTGAGCAAACTCAACAAAGGTGTGTGAAAATGGTTTGGTTAGTTTACGAAACTTCTGCCGGTATCCATCTGGCGTGATAGCATAAGAGGTGAGGATATTCTTTTTTACGTTATCATAGTCATCAGTCTGGTCTAAACAGTTATAAACTCTGCGAGCCTTACCATATAATTTAGGAACTAACACTGACACCCACTGGTCCTTTGGCCACTCATTCTTCGCGGCTATTTTCTCAAAAGTCCTAAATGACCCGTCCATATCGGATTCATCAAACCCGGGAACAAGGGAAGAAGCAGTAGCAGGGTTAAAAGCAGCGAGTTTCTCTCTTAATGCCACTTCTTTTGATTTAAACTCCGATGTTAAAGTGACTTCTGTCTCTCTCACCTGTAGTTCTTTCAGTTTAACCGCCTGCACCAACTTGGCCTGTTCCATCCTTTCTTCATGGTCCAACTTGTACTCAAACTTGGCCTGTTCCAACTTGGCCTGTTCCATCCTTTCTTCAGGGTCCAACTTGGCCACCTGCTCCAACTCGAGTTCTTTCATTTTGATTTGGAACTCGAACCTAGCTCGTTCTAGTTCTAAGGGGTCTATTCGTTGTGTTTCTTCTTGAGGGCTAGCCAGACCTGAGGCAACTTCTGGGTGAGGAGGGGTGGTGGATAGTGGTTGAAGTTTCTTGGACATGGGCGTTAATCTGTCAACAGCGGATTCTTTTAAAACTTCTTGTTGAACCAACACTTCAATCACATGATTTTTTAACATTTCCTTAGTCAGTTGCTGTGAAAATGGGATATTGTAATAGTTGGCTATTTCTTTCCATTCTTTCTTCAGGATATTAACACGTAATTTAGCTACGGAAGGATTTTCAATAAAATCCTGGAGATCAAAACCTGAGGTGGCCATTGTTAATAAAAATAGGATAAATTAACTAATGGTCAATAGATAAGATAAGTGGATAACCCTAGAAAATATCACGGCAGTGGATAACCAGAAAGTCCCGGAAACTAACCAAGTTATACCTAGGGAAATTACACTTATGATTATTGTTCTTCTGAGAAGATCCTTAGATAAGGACAAGAGACTTGAAAGAGGTAGGGCGTATTACGGCATTAATATAAAGATCCGGATTAACAACCCTGATATACTTGAAAGAGGTAGGGCGTATTACGGCATTAATATAAAGATCCGGATTAACAACCCTGATATACTTGAAAGAGGTAGGGCGTATTACGGCATTTATATAAAGATCCGGATTAACAACCCTGAATGAGATAATGAGAAGAACAATAATGGAGGCTTTATAATTATGGGGTCCTGGTAGAGCGGGGCGTCCCAAGATATCACTTCACTCTAAACTAGTAACTATGGAACAGCCTACTCTGGAGTGAGGGTACGGCATTAAACAGATCCGGATTCTTCCCTACACTCGATAAGACTTACCACACGACTGCCACGTGTAATAACAGGTAAGCCTTATGACACTTGGAACCTATTATCCTACGTCTGTCACTCTTACTATACGGTAATACCAATATATGCACACACATATGAAGGAAACTTTAAACCACCGTAAAGCAATTGTAAACAGAAGTGACTGGGAGGGGTAATTAACACTGAGTAACAAGGGAGGAAGGAATATGGTACTTAAGGTCGTGTCCTGTCACGGTCGCCATTTGTTACGAGTTGGGGATTTAGAATATAGTTATACGTCTACCCAGATCCCAACAGGTAACAACAAAAAAAAAACAAAGACAATCGGACTAAAAAAAGGGTAGACAAAGGATGCGAGTTTTCGTTGTATATAATAAAGTACCATAAATTCCTTAACAAAATATTCAGCTTATACACTACCCTTAACCAAACTTAACCTAAACACGAACAGTATATACATAGTAATAAAACATAGAACAATAGTGAAGCAATGTGGAGGGGGGAGAGGCAATACAAGATTACAAATACTTAAGTGAGGAGCTGAGATGGCTGACGGGCAAGGCTGAGTATGGTAGAAGACGGTAAATAGTCACTGTGCCGTAGGTTTCCAGGATAGGTGATCCTGTGGTCGCTTCCCAGAGTGAAGTGTGTCCTCTCCTCGAATTGGAGCTGACAAAGTAGACTGAGGCGGAAGTGACGCAACAACCAGGATATGGAGAAGGGAAACCCGGGAGTGGTAACTAAGACGAGCCATACTCGTGTTTCGTCCCTAGATGGCGTTGCTCGTGGTGCTGGGTAGGTAGATGAAGACAATCGGTGGAGGGGTTCGTAACATATATATATATATAATATATATATATATAATATATATATATAATATATTATTATATATATATATATATATCTCCTCTCCCTGTCCATGTAATCCAGTTGCCTCTGAAGATGTCTTGAATAAAGACGAAAGCTAAGGTCCTCCGTTGTTTCCCTTTTCCCGTGTGATTTTATCAAGATATATATATTATATATGTAATGAGACAAAATCTCACAAGAAGAAGATTACATATAGGTAGAATATTGATAGTATAAGAGTATAAAGAGAGGAAGATTTTGGGTAGCGTGGCCGTGATAGATATTTACACTGTCAGTACACTTATCGTATCTTATATGTCAATACACATCTATTACGTCTTAAGGGCGACTTCTCAAACACCACTTCGTTACAACTCTTTATTAGTTACGAACATGACATGGACACATTAATAACACCTTCTATTGAAGTTACTAGGACATTATATTTACGTTACTAGGACATCATATTACGTTACTAGACACTCTGATTCTCGGACACGAACATGAAATGAATACACTTCCCACGTAAGTAACTCATCCCATGGAAAGCTCTGACAAACACTCACGTGACCTAGGGGAGGCCTAGCAGGTGGTCCTGGGTTGTCTCTATGGGAGACTGCTTAGCTGGGCGCCGGAGGGAAGTCTCGGTCCTGACCGGGGGCGACTGGAGGCGACCGGAGGCGGCTTGCCTCCGGCCCCTGACTTCTCTCGAGCAGGACTCGGGACGTGGTAGCTGGTCCTTCCTGGTCACAAGACACACACTCTCTCTGTCTCTGCCTGTGTGTCCGAGGGAGGACTAGCACGTCCTATATATTGGGAGGCGAGCCCTCAGGTTGAGCTGATCGGGGGGGGGGGGGGGGGGCGGCGAAGGATCTCCTTACATTTGCCCTCGCTAATGTAGGGTCAGGTCTGGACTTTTTCAGAGACTATAAGTTGTATCTTCTGGAGAAGTCATCAGGTGGGGCCGTGTGTATATTGGGAGAGAGCCGGCCGGTGCCCCCTTACATGTGTGACATGGGAGGGGAGCCTGGCTGATTTATAACCCTTGGTCAACCGTGAGAGTTACCCTACACTTGACCCCCCTAATGTCGGGTCAAGACTGGCCTTCCTCTTCGGTGTAGGATATTGTGTATATTGGGAGAGAGTCGGCTGGTGCCTTCTTACATGTTTGTTGGCCGTGTGACATGGGAAAGGGGAGCTAGTTGATTTGTAACACCCTTGAGCACCCGCGGGGGATACCCTTACACTTGACCCCCCTAATGTCGGGTCAAGTCTGGCTTTCCTTGCGATGTAAGCTGTGGTCTGACAACCCATCACTACACCTCCCGCCAAGACCAAAGCTTTCATGCTCAGAGAACTGATGACACATTAAAAATAGACAGTAACATCATGTGCAGTATCTAATATAGTCCCTGAGGCGATAATGCATCCTTACATTTTACAAATTATAACCCTAGAGATGTATGTTTTTCTACTGGCATAGATTGATCTGACAAAGCTTACTATATCTATATCTATATATATATATATATATATATATATTATATATATATATATATATATATATATATATATATAGATATATATATCTATATAGATATATATATATATATATATAGATATCATATCTATCTATCTATCTATCTATCTATCTATCTATCTATCTATATATATATATATATATATATATATATATATATATCTATATATATATATATATATATATATATATATATATATATATATATATATCTATATATATATATATATATATATAGATATATATATCTATATAGATATATATATATATATAGATATATATATATATATATATATAGATATATATATATATAGAGATATATAGATAGATATATATATCTATCTATCTATCTATCTATCTATCTATCTATCTATCTATCTATCTATCTATCTATCTATCTATCTATCTATATATATATATATATATATATATATATATATATATATCTATATATATATATATAGATATATATAGATATATATATATATATATATATATATATATATATATATATAGATATTCATATATATATCTATGGATATATATATATATATATATATATATATATATATATATATATCTATGGATATATATGTATATATATGTATATATATATATATATATATATGTATATATATATATATATATATATATGTATATATATATATATATATATATATATATATATATATATATATATATATATATATATATACATTTTGTCGTGATCCCAATATCCTTTATACCTGGGGAGTGAAACCTACCCCAAGTTATCATCAAATAAGGGAACAAACAGGTAACACGGCAATAATTATCCCCACAAAAACCGACTCAACTGAATGTACTTGAATAAATAAGAATAAGTTGGAGTAAGTGAGGCACAAATGGGAAGATAATTAAATAATTCAATTTATGTTCTTAAAGGGGTACTGTCTAGTAACCATGGAATTTAAGGGGATAAGTGATTGTATATTAAAATAAGAGTGATGCCGGAAGGGTGAAAATATACCGTTAAGGAGTTAAATCAAATGAATACTACTTAACATTAACTATATTAAACACAGACATCACAATATATACACAGCAATCACAACCAACTGGTTATTTCCTACCAAATAGGAGATTCCTTAACACCAGGATCCCTTCCTAGTCCTAAGTTAACTTGCCACTAATTACCAGATACCACTAGGGTATTGTAGAAGACTGAACAAGGCACGTCTGTACTGGGTCAGTGTGGACACGTCCTGCCTATAGCCTATACCAACGGTTACTAGGGAGAGAGTCTCTCATCACACAGCATGTGAGTGAGGAGCGTCGTTGCTCACGTGACTCAGGACATTTGCCAAATAGTCTCATTACTAATTCTTACTACTCTTGGTTTGACTTAACAGAGTAACACAAATGATGCATATTAATGACATGCATAGATATACAATTAACCAAAGTAACTAAGAACAACACTAAGGTAGTAGTAAAAATAACAAGTTATTAATAGCTTGTGTCGAGTGGAGGCGTAAATAGATACCACACGACATGCTTGTTACTATTGGTTTATGGGCACATGACACCTCCCCCCAAAAAGTGAGCTTACAACTAACTGGAAGCGAAAATGGATATACAGCTACAAGGTAAAAGTAATAACTAACACACTGTATAAATCAATATGAAGCAAAATAATTCATAATATAAACACAAGGTACTCAATGACAATAAAACAAAGAAATAATTTACATAGAGATATAGTTTCTAGATAATCAGACTCGAGAAAGTGCATCAGCCAACACGTTCTCTTTTCCGCTGATATGGGAAATGTTCAAGTTATAGGGCTGAAGTGATAGAGCCCACCTCAAAAATCTTTGGTTGGTATGTTTCATCCTGTTAACAAAAGTAAGTGGGTTATGATCAGTGAACACTTGAACGGGATAAGCAGTGCTGCCAACATATACTTTGAAGTTTTCTATTGCCATGATCAGTGAAAAAGCCTCCTTTTCAATGGTGGCATAGTTTTTTTTTTATATTTGTTAAATTTTCTAGAAAAATAACACAGTGGATGAAGCACTTGATTACTCTCACCCTCTTGCAGAAGCACAGCATCGGCGCCAGTTTCACTGGCGTCGACATGGAGAGTGAACTTTTTCTGGAGGTCAGGGGCAAGTAGTACAGGAGCATTTGCCAGCAGGGATTTTAGATTCTCAAAAGATTCCTGGCAAGCCGTAGTTCACTTAAAGGTTTTCTTGCCACTCAGCAGGTCAGTCATGGGAGAGACAACGGAGGAGAAGTTTGGGCAAAATCGGCGGTAGTACCCCGCCATACCCAGCAACCTCATCACACTCTTCTTATCGCCTGGCACTGGGTACTGTTGAATTGTCTCAATTTTGGCTGCTATAGGCTGGACTTCCCCTTGTCCGACCACGTGCTCCAAGAAAGTGACGTGGGCATGGCCGAACTCACTTTTGACGAGGTTCACCGGTAGCTTGCTTGCAGCCAGTACGGAGAAGAGGGCTTGTAGACGACTCATGTGATCTTCCCAGGAACTGCTGAAGACGATGAGGTCGTCTAGTTAACAGCGGACACCTTCCAGACCAGACGTGATGTAATTCATGAGGCGTTGAAAGTTTGCAGGGGCGTTCCGCATACCAAACGGAAGGACTGTGAATTGGTACAACCTCTCAGGAGTGACAAAAGCAGAGATGGCCCTGGAGCGTTCAATCAGTTTTATCTGGTAGTAGCCCTGGAGGAGATCCAACTTGGTCACGTACCTTGCCTGTCCAAGATCGTTGATCACGTCGTCGATGCGTGGCAAGGAATAACCGTCTGGTTCATTAACAGCATTCACCTTGCGATAATCCACACACAGCCGCATCGACCTATTCGGCTTTGGAACTAGAACAACAGGGGATGCCCATGGACTGATGCTGGGTTCGACGAGGCCTAGCTCTTGAAGACGCTGTACCTCGGCTCACACACACTCCCGCTTGAAGGCATTAAGACGGTAGGGACGCTGTCGGATTAGCTTGGCTCCCCTGGTCTCAACGTCATGCTCCAGCACCGAACAGGGGTGTGGGTGATCACCAACTATAATAAAATACTCCTGTAATAGAGACTTTATATTATTGGCTTGGTCACTAGAGAGATGGCACAACTTAGCACTGGGGTTCTCCAAGATAGTCGAGTTTTACACTTTTACACTAGACCCATTCATTATTTCAGAAAAAACACTGATCTTTATCATCCTTACACTCTGGCACAATGATACAAGTTGGCAAGCATTGATCAATACCAGCAACTGCTTTTCCCAGGGTTTCGTCACGAACATGATACGACTTTAAAAGATTGACATGGATAAGGCGTTTTTTCTTACGGCGTTCAGGGGTGCTAATTACATAATTCACGGCCCCCTGTTTTTCTAGTACTTCATATGGACCACTGTATTTGGATTTAAAAGGGTGATCATGTAAGGGCAGGAAGGCCAACACCTGCTCCCCCACTTGGAATTCTCTAGGTTTTGCCTGATGGGCCTTATCAAAATGCAGTTTCATTCTCACCTGTGCACACCTTAAGTTGGACTGGGCAAGTTCTACAGCCAGACGCAACTTCTCCTTGAATTGGACCACATATGAAGCGAAGGGCGTCGCCCTCTGGTCACTCAACTAACACTCTTTTAACACCTTAAGGGGCCCTCGCGCCTCGTGTCCATAGACGAGCTGGAAGGGAGAGAATCCTAGCGACTCTTGTTTACTGTCCCGAACAGGAAACAAAAGCAGGTCAACTCCCTCGTCCCAATCCTTCCAGTCTCCAGACAGAAGGTGCGCAACGTGAGTTTTAGTGTTTGGTGAAACCTCTCTACCAACCCCTGTGACTGAGGGTGATAGGCCGAAGACTTCGACTGCCGGACTCCCAGGGTTTGCATTACCTTATTAAACAACCGGGAAGTAAAATTGGAACCCTGATCTGACTGCACCACTGTAAGAAGGCCTACTTGAATGAAGAAGTGGGTTAAGGCTTTGATAACATTCTTCGCTGTGATGCGGCGCAAGGGAATGGCTTCAGGATAACGGGTTGCACACTCAATAATGGTTAGCAAGAACTGATGACCACGAGGGGTCTTAGGTAAGGGACCGACACAATCTATAACCACCTTACTAAAGGGCTCTTCAACGACTGGGATAGGCTGCAGAGGGAATGGTTTGACACTGGGGTTCGGTTTCCCCGCTACCTGACAATCATGGCAAGTGCGACAGTAAGAGCTAATGTCTTTCTTCATCCTAGGCCAAAAGAACTGGGATAAAATTTTTGCATAGGTCTTTCTAACTCCTAAATGACCACCCACCCCATCATGAGCTATACAAAGTATGTCCTGCCGCAAAGGTTTGGGAATAACAACTTCATGATGTACTAACCAAGGGTGATTGGCAGGAGAATTGGAGGGACGGAACTTCCGCATTAATACCCCAGACCTAGTGTAGTAGCAATTTGATTCTTGCTTAGCTTCTGACTCAGTAACTGACCTATTGAGAAAACCTACTAGCTCAGGATCCCCAGCTTGTAGCTCAATAAATTTACTCCTAGTGATGGGAGAGGAACCAAAACTATTGTTATCTGGGTTCCTATCTCCATCAGAACTAATCTGGAGGTTATCTGGTTGTGGGGAGTCCTCAAAAAATTCACTGAGACCAAGATCAGTATGGTCCGGCTGGATAAGATTATCCTCGGGCTTCTCACAGTCCTGGAGAGAAACTCCATCAACTTCACTAGTCTCTTCTACCTCTACTGCGGCTCATGCTATGGGTCACAGCACTCGCAGGGAACAACCCTGGAAAGTCTACTTCTAACTGCATAGCATTATTCTCGGCAGTGGGACAAGATGAGACCATAACATTAGGGAACATCATGTCCCCAGCGAGGTCATTTCCTATCAATAGAGAGACCCCTTCTACAGGTAAGCTATTTACTACTCCTAACGTGACATAGCCTGACTTTATGGATGACCGCAGGTACACTTGGCAAAGGGGAATACGAGATCCACCGGTCAAACCGTTCACAAGCACCCAGCTACCAGTATAGCATGAATCCAGGAATGGAGCAGCTTCTTTAGTAACAAGAGATAAGGCTGAGCCTGTGTCTCTCAAGAGTTTAACAGAAATGGGTTGACTGAATTGATCCAGAGCTAAGGAACCAGGAGAACAAAATGGTTCAAAGGTTGATATAGGAGAGGGGGAAGCATCCAGGGCAACAGTCTGACTGAGGGCAGTGACACAGGGCTCCAATAATTTCTCCGATTGCTCGGCCACCCTGACCAAAAGAGAGGGGGATCCTTGGTGAGAGGAATTTCTTTTCTTTAACTTGAGACAGTCGCTGATGACATGTCCTGGCTTCTTTCAGTACCTACAACCAAAGTTTCTCTCACCTGGGGCTCACCTGGGGTAGATGGTGCAGAACCTGAGGGTCGGGTGGGTATGACAAGAGGCAGGGACCCCGGTGTAGATGTTGGTGTAGGCCGCTTGAAGGAAGTGAAGGACTGGGTCATGGGAGCATAAGACCTGGACCAGCATCAGCCAGGGTACGGATACCTCTCTGATCCAAGTGTGCTCGAATGTCGCCTGGGATACATTTTCTAACATCCTCAAGCAGGATTAGTTCAAGAAGCTTGCCATGTTCTACATGGGCAGACTCACTTTCAATCCACCTCCGACAAAGGACCTGTTTCTGCCTGAAGAACTCCACAAATGTTTGTTTGTCAGTTTTCCGGCAGTTTCGGAACTGTTGCCGGTAGGTTTCAGGAACAAGTTTATAACTATTCAAAACCGCGGACTTAACAAGGGCATAGTCTCGACATTGATCCTTAGAGAGGGCAGAAAACACATCTCATGCTTTACCAGTGAAAGATCTATAAATAAGTTGGGACCATTGAGAAGCGGGCCACTTGTTAAGTCGGGCAACTTTCTCAAAAAGAGAGAAGAGCTTGTCTGGTTCTTCCTCATTAAATTTAGGAACACTGTTGAGACATTTGTCTATACTAAATGTTGAAGTATCACTACCTTGAGCCAAACCTCGTTGTTTGAGAGTTTCCAGCTCTACCTCGAGCCTCTTGAGTTCAACTTGTAAGGCCAAATTACTTGGTGTAACAATTTCCCCTGAATTTCCCGAAGGTTGGGCTATGATTTCACTGTCAACAAGGTGGGTGAGGACAGCCTCTTCTAACCTAGCCTTATTCATGGAAGAGCGGCCTTGTAAATCATAATGATGAGCGAGGGATTGCCACTCTGCCTTAGTAAGCCCCTTCAGCCTTTCGGCTGAAGGTGAAGCCAAAAAGCTTTCCAGGTCAAACATGTTGAACTCAAAATCGTAGGAAAAAAAAAAGTAACTGTGGCAGCTAAACTAACTAGCTAGCTAATCAATAATGTTAAAATGTAATCAACTGTGAAACACAGCAAGGGATTAACCAAACACGTGGTACACAAAGATAAGGGTTAACTCACCAGTAGCTTAAGCAATAAAACAGGAACAATATAATTAAATGAACACTGTGAACACAGCAACTTGCATCCAAAAATACTTAGCTATGAAACAACACCTGGCGAGTAAACAAAACTTGATATGGCACAACAATGGTTAACTCCCGGACCAAGGTCCCCACTCGTCGTGATCCCAATATCCTTTATACCGAGGGAGTGAAACCTACCCCAATTTATCATCAAATAAGGGAACACACAGGGAACACGGCAATAATTATCCCCACAAAAACCGACTCAACTGAATGTATTTGAATAAATAAGAATAAGTTGGAGTAAGTGAGTCGCAAATGGGAAGATAATTAAATAATTCAATTTATAATCTTAAAGGAGTACTGTCTAGCAACCATGGAATTTAAGGGAATAAGTGATTGTATATTAAAATAAGAGTGATGCCGGAAGGGTAAAAATATACCGTTAAGGAGTTAAATCAAACGAATACTACTTAACATTAACTATATTAAACACAGACATCACAATATATACACAGCAATCACAACCAACTGGTTATTTCCTACCAAATAGGAGATTCCTTAACACCAGAATCCCTTCCTAGGCCTAAGTTAACGTGCCACAAATTACTAGATACCACTAGGGTATTGTAGAAGACTGAACAAAGCACGTCTGTACTGGGTCGGTGTGGACACGTCCTGCCTATAGCCCATACCAACGGTTACTAGGGAGAGAGTCTCTGGCCACACAGCATGTGAGTGAGGAGTGTCTTAGCTCACGTGACTCAGGACAGTTGCCAAATAGTCTTATAACTAATTAATACTACTCTTGGTTTGACTTAACAGAGTAACACAAATGATGCATATTAATGACATACATAGATATACAATTAACCTAAGTAACTAAGAACAACAATAAGATAATAGTAAAAATAACAAGTTATTAATAGCTTGTGTGGAGTGGAGGCGTAAACAGATACCACACGACATGCTTGTTACTATGGGGTTACGGGCACATGACAATATATATATATATATATATATATATATATATATATATATATATATATATATATATATATATATATATATATATATATATATATATATATATGTTAATAAGGAATAGCCCAAGTTTGAATGTAAATGGAAGTGTTTATTGTATTCCATGTAGCAAATGTAATTGTAATTATGTAGGTCAGACAGGAAAAACACTGCAGCTCAGAATCAAACAACATCTGAAAGCAGTGCCTTGTTCGTTCATGTTAGGAATAATAATCACCCCATTGCTTGGGAAAAAAGCTTAGAAGTATTCAAATCATCTTGTGTCACAGAAAGACTTCTGGTTGAAGCTAGTTTGATTAAGGAATTAAAATCAATAAACCTTAGTGATGGTCAGTTCAAAACTGATAATATGTTACATAAATTTATTTGTCAGTGGCCCAAGGTTAAAAATGCTTTGAAAACCTTTGATCTAGATGTATGATAGTTATTTTGTGGGTCCCTTTTTTCTGACCTGACCTGGCTAGTCACGTCACCACCCTTCTCTTAAGCTCCTCTACGTGTGTGTTGGTGTGAAGATTAGTGGTTGTCATCATTATGACCTGACCTCATGTTTTTAAGGTCACCCTGTATATTTAAGCCTCTCTCTGTCCATGTAATCCAGTTGCCTCTGAAGATGTCTTGAATAAAGACGAAAACTAAGGTACTCCGTTGTTTCCATTTTCCCGTGTGATTTTATCAAGATTTATCTTATCCACGTTTTCATTGTGGATTTACATGAAATATATATATATATATATATATATATATATATATATATATATATATATATATATATATATATATATATAAGAACATAAGAAAGTGGGATACTGCAGGAGGCCGACTGGCCCATACAGGGCAGATCCCTTTCACATCCATCCCAGCACTTCCATGTGCCTATCCAACTTCGTCTTGAAGCTCCCTAGCGTCCCCGATCCTACTATAGCACTCGGTAGCCTATTCCACATATCCACAACTCTATTACCAAACCAGTGCTTGCCTATATCCTTTCTGAATCGGAATTTATCTAATTTAAAGCCATTTGTTCTAGTTATTTCGTTATTACTGAGCTTCAGAACATCTTCCATTTTACCCTTGTTAATCCCACTCACCCACTTGTACACCTCTATCATGTCTCCCCTAACTCTACGCCTCTCTAATGAATGCAAGTCTATGCTTTTCAGTCTTTCTTCATATGGAAGGTTTCTAATATTATGGATCATTTTTGTCATTCTTCTTTGTACTCTCTCCAAAGAATCTATGTCCATTCTATAATAAGGACACCAGAACTGAACCGCATAATCCATGTGTGGCCTCACTAATGCTAGGTAAAGTTTCAAGATAACGTCAGCAGTTCTGTTACTCACAGACCTAGATATGAACCCAAGAATCCTGTTTGCCTTGTTGCGAACGCTAATACATTGTTTTCTAGGTTTCAAGTCGTTGCTAACAAATACACCTAGATCTTTTTCACAAACTGAGTTTTCTATTTCCGTGTTACCTAGTTTATACTTAACGTTTGTATTCGTCTTCCCTATCTGTAGTACCTTGCATTTATCAGTATTAAAATTCATTTGCCAGTCTACTGACCACTCATGTAAGGTATCTAGATCTCTTTGCAGGCGTTCAAAGTCACCGTCTGAATTTATCACTCTCCCCATTTTGGTATCATCTGCAAATTTACTAATCCTACTAGTTATGTCTAAGTCAAGATCATTAATGAATATAACAAACAGCAGAGGGCCCAATACAGATCCCTGGGGAACTCCGCTTTTGACCGCACCCCAGTCTGACTTTAATCCATTTATGCTGACTCTTTGTTTCCTACCAGTTAACCATGACCTAATCCATTTTAATAATGATCCACCTATTCCATGTGCTTCTACCTTCCTTATCAATCTCTCATGAGGGACTCTATCGAATGCTTTACTGAAATCCAAATAAATTATATCATATGACTTATCATTATCTACCGCTTCATATACTTCTGAGAAAAAGCTAAGCAAATTTGTGAGACAAGAACGTCCCTGGGTGAACCCGTGCTGAGAAGAATGAATTAAGTTGAATGTTTCAAGGTGGCTTGTGATTTTTGTAGCAATAATTGACTCTAGCAACTTGCCTATGATTGACGTGAGACTAATGGGACGGTAATTTGATGCAATTGATTTATCACCCTTTTTGAAAATCGGAACTACATTTGCAAGTTTCCAAGCTTCTGGCACTAGGCCCGATTCTAATGACTTATTAAATAAAACTGCTAATGGATTACTCAACTCATCTCTACATTCTTTTAATATTCTAGCATATACCTCGTCTGGACCAGGCGATTTATGAGGCTTCAGTTTGTTAATTACTTTAAGCACATCGTTACTAGTAATATTGATATTCATCAACATATTTTCTATACTCTCGTTATATACCTTATGAACTTCTGGAAACTGTGCTAGGTTTTCATTTGTGAATACGGAGCGAAAATGACTATTTAACGTACTACACATTTCTAACTCATCATCAGTCATTTCTCCTGTCGTAGTTTTAAGGGGACCTATTGTATCTCTAACCTTTGATTTATACAGTTGATAAAAAGCTTTGGGGTTATTTTTCGATTCGTTTGCTACCTTGATTTCATAATTTCTCTTTGCTTTCCTAATTTCTGTTTTTACCTGTCTTGTTAGGTTCTGATAGTAACCAAGTAAGTGATTTTCGCCTTTCTTAACTTTTCTATATACTCCTTTTTTTTTCCCTAGAAGATCTAAGAGTCTATTATTCATCCATTTTGGTTGGTTCCGTATCGATCTGAATTTTCTTTTAGAGATGTGTTTATTTTGAGCATTATTGATTGTTGCAATAAATTGTTCATAAGTAGCTGCTTTTGTTTTTAATCGTATATTCAGGTTCAGTCAAAAGTCGGATAAGTTCTTATAATATTTTTATGCATGAGGAATTTCGCCCCTGGTGTGTCACTCGGACGAAATTTAAGATAGGTGTGCCAGTCAGAGGAAATTTAAGACAGGTGTGTCACTCAGAAGAACTTTAAGACAGCTGTGTCACTTTAAGACAGAGGAATTTTAAGTCTACCTGGCCGTGATTCATATTAGATTTTATTTTGTATTTTTGATGATTTCAGTAACCATGTTAACATGAATGTTTCGTTTTAGTGTGTGTGTGTGTGTTCGATTGTGTATGTGTGTGTGTGTGTGTGTGTGACTTGTCTGTTTGGTGTCTCTCAGTATATATGAACAGACGTACAAAGGGTCCTAGTAACAGACGAAGATTATTTCTATATCCCCGCACCCTCCTCAAATCACAGGTTGTAGGGTAGATTAAATAACTTAATTCACCACATTATAAATATCACACGTGTCTCTGTCTTCCTAACACCCGTGAATAATTTACTTGATAAAATACAACCCTGGACAACCTGTGGTTCATTAGGAAGAATTACAACATACTGTATGACCGAGAGTAATTATTATGTTAGCCTTCGTACAGACAGACAGAGATAGACATTTTCATTCTCCTCTCTTAAATTACTTTGTTTTTTCCTGTGTTTTTTTTTCTTATTCTTCTGCTTTCTATGACATCTGCTTTCCAACTCTCTATGTTGAATCCTCACACACCTCTCTTTCCTGAAGCATACGGATACACAAACAAAAAAAGAAAGTGGGGCTGAAAGACAAACGGACAGAAGGACGATCAAACACAGATAGAGACAGACAAAGAAACCCAGACGAGTAAACACACACACACACACACACACTCTCTCTCTCTCTCTCTCTCTCTCTCTCTCTCTCTCTCTCTCTCTCTCTCTGCCCAAAGTCGGTAAAGGTAAATGAACGCGAGTATTCTATCTTCCTCTACACGGGGAAAACTTGCCGACCTGGAAGATTACAAGAATTATTGAGACCTGAACTGAACAGCATAATCGAGGTGCGGCCTGACTAGCGCAAGATATAGTTGCAATATGACCTCTGCACTCTTATTACCAACACTTCTAGATATAAAACCTAATACTCTGTTTGCCTTATTTCGAACATTAACGCACTGTTTTCTTTGCCGTAGGTCCGGGCTTACAAGTACCCATAAGTCTCTTTCACAAGTCGACTTCTCTAGGTTGCTGTTGTTAAGGCTGTATACTTTGACAATTTGTTCTTCCATTATTAAGTACGCTGCACTTGCTGGTGTTGAATTTCATTTGTCATTTTCTGACCACTCTGCAGTTTATTTAAATCCACCTTTAGTGCATTTGCATCCTGCCCTGAATTAATCTGCCGCCCTATTTTGGTGTCATCCGCAAATTTGCTTATGTCACTGCTGATCCCAGTATCTGCCCTGTAGATCATTTTGTAGATTGTCAACAAGAGTGGGCCCAGTACTGACCCCTGGAGAACCCCACTGGTTTCACAGCCCCACTCAGATTTAACACCATCTACACTGACCCTCTGTGTTCTATCGGTGAGCCATGATTTTATCCAATTTAAAACTTTGCCCTCGATACCATGAGCCTTAACTTTTCTCAGAAGCCTCTGATGCGGTATGTCAGGGCTGTAACGAGCAGGATAGTTGCCGCCGCTCGTTTGCTTGTTCGCGTCCCCCACTTGGGAGGGTAGACGGAGGTGAGAACGTGACTGCTGCCTCAACACACAAATCAGACACTACCCAACTAGCGCCACAGCTGCACTTCCCCGCTGCTCCTTCAAATTCTGGTTGTGTTCTCTTCTGATGTGTCCTGGGCTCGTGGTGTGATTCCACAGACCTCCACAAATTGACTGTCAATCGCCGGACACCTACCCCAGCTACTACCGCGGCTGCCACGTCATCGCCACTTCCTCTACACCGTCCTTGCACCTGGCATATCTCCTGTGGAGCAAGACATCGCCCGCCGGCGCCAAGTGAGGAAGCTGACTTGACCTTCCCCCTAAGAGCGAATCACTGCTTTCCAGAACCTTCCACAGGACCGCCGCCGTTGGAAATAACTGTTCATTGTTTGATTCTCTTAATTGTTTGATTCCCATAATTGTTTGACTCCGTCAATTGTTTGACTTCCATTAATTGTTTGTCTCCCTTAGTTGTTTGACTACCTTGATTGTTTGATTTCCTTAACTGTTTGATTCTCTTAATTGTTTAACTCCTTTAATTGTTTAACTCCCGTAATTGTTATTTGATGTTTGTGTGAGTGATGTCAGAGTTTTGTGTTATTTTCATAGTAAAGAGATGTCAATCTCGAACAGTTGTTTGTTATCCCTCAGAAAACCATGGTCAAACGCTTTGTTTAAGTCTAAGTAAATAACATCGTAATTTTCGTCATTATCTACTACCCCGAAGACTTTCCTAAAAAAAACGTCAGCAGATTTGTTAGACAAGATTTTCCATGTTGAGAGTCGTAGATTAATTTGTTTTTCTACACACGTCCTTACCCAATGAAGGCTGAAGGAAGTGTGTCTGTCTGCCTGTCTGTCTGTCTGTTAATTATATTTATGATTATAAGTATAATAATTAACAGTTCATTGAAAAATTAAGCAGACAAAAATACTGGAGATTTACTGTACATAAGGCAGAAATGACTTGTTGCATTCATTGATATGGGGGAGTGGGTCGCTTAACAAATCTTTCATACAAACATACAAACTATTGTTTACAGTGGATGGCAGAGGTTGCATTCTTGCCCTGCTGTGTGAGGTCATGTAGGTGTTAAACAGCAAACACGTTGTGGAACAACTCACTCACATATGGTGTTATGAAGCACCTGACATGGTGCAGTAACACGCTCAAAGATGATGTTATGAGGGACCTCATGTGGTGCAATAACTCACTCACAGATGACATTATAGGGGACCTCACATAGTACAGTATCTCCCTCACAGATAGTGCTATGAGGGACCTCACAAGGTACAGTAACTCACTCACATATTATGGTGTTATGAGAGAACTTACGTGGTACAGTAACTCACTCACAGATCATGAGGGACCTCACGAGGTGTAGTAACTCACTCACAGATATTGTTATGAGGAAACTCACGTGGAGCAGTAACTCACTCACAGATGGTGTTATGAAGGACCTCATGTGATGCAGTAACGCACTCACAGATGGTGTTATGAGGGACCTTACGTAGTGCAGTAACGCACTCACAGATGGTGTGATGAGGGACCTTACGTAGTGCAGTAACGCACTCACAGATGGTGTGATGAGGGACCTTACGTGATGCCGTAGCAACTCATTCATTACATGGTATCGTAGTATCGGGTGTAGGACTAAAGCCCCCTAATGACAAAAGTCTCTAGGACAAAAGCCCCCGAAAACAAAAGCTCCTAAGGATAAGAGCCTATAGCACAAATAATAATAAGAATGTGTATATTATTTTTAATCTATATTACAGTTTGTCCTAGGGGGCTTTAGTCCAGACCCCCGTAGTATTATGGGGCCACCATGTGGTCTGGTGTCACAAGCAAAGAGGAATAATGAACTGAAGGTAGCAAGGGAGACGAAGTCAAACCTCAAGGGATTCTTCCAAACATATCAAACTAAAACACGAGATAAGACTGGACCAATACAGTCAGATACCGGCGAGCTTACTGATAACAACGGAGAAATAGGCAATATTCTGAACAGATATTTTTCAGCAGTTTTCACAACCGAGAATTTAAACTTGATACCCGAGGTACCGACTATATACAGATATAGTGAAAAAATAGATTAAGCGAGATAGTAGTGACCAGTAACGATGTTAGTAAACAACTAGACAAACTAAAGCCTAATAAGTCTCCAGGTCCTGGTAAGATATTTACCAGATTATTAAAGGAATGTAAGGAAGAGCTTAGTAGTAGTAGTAGTACCAGGATCCTGGAGGATAGCAAATGTGATACCAATTTTCAAGAAGGGAGAGAGATCACTATCATCTAACTACTGTCCAATTAGTATAGCATCAATTGTAGGCAAATTACTGGAAGCAATAATTTCAAACTCTATTCAAAATCACCTAGAGAAGCACAAGTTGATCAATGATTCCCAAAATGGCTTCACAGGTGTGCGTCCATGTCTGACAAATCTATTGACATTCTTTTCAACTGTATTCGAGTCAGTGGATGACGGACACAATTATGCTGTGGTATACCTCGACTTTAGCAAAGCCTTCGACAGAGTCCCCCATAAAAGATTAATACGTAAAGTGGAGGCTCATGGACTGGAGATATACTAAAATGGATTAGTACGGGATACATACCCCAAGGCTCAAAGATCGAAAACTAACCACAACACGTTGTGGTTGTTTGGAAAATAAGCAGAAAGCGAAATTTTACTACAGGTTAGGTAAGTTTAGGTTCGGTTACGTTTGTTTGGGTTGAATTTGATTAGGTTTGGTTAAATTAGGTTAGGTTTGGCTACGTTTGGCTAGGTTTGGCTACGTTCGGCTTGGCTAGACTAGGCTAGGCTAGGCTAGGCTAGGTTGTATCTATTGCTAAAACCCAAGACGCAAAATTTCGTTTTCTGGTTCTTGTGAAAACATCAACAACTCGTTGTGGTCGTTTTCGTTCTTTGAACCCAATATATATATAAACGACATAGATATAGGCGTAGACATCAACTTAAGTAAATTTGCTGATGACACTAAAATAGGGAGTATAATGAAATCTGACGAGGACACCGAAAAATTACGGGAAGCTCGAAAAAAAAATTGCATGGTCTGAAAAATTGCAGATGGAATTTAATGTGGAAAAATGTAAAGTAATTAACAATGCTGTTATTGCTGTTAACAATGCTGTTATTTCTCTATAACAATGCTGTTATAGAGAAATCCGACTGTGAGAATGATTTAGGAGTAATGATAAGTAGGAATCTTAAACCAAGACAACAATGGGTATTTGCTCGAAACAAGGCTAACAAAGTACTTGGGTTGTAAGACCTCACTTGGATTGTGCGGTTCAGTTCTGTTCACCGTACTACAGAATGGATATCGAATCCCTAGCAAGCATTCAGAGGAGGATGAAAAGATTAATCCCAAACATTAGGAACCTTGAGTATTGAAACGTATTAAAGCATCTGAATCTGCACTTCTTCGAGAGACGGAGAGTGAGGGGCGATATAATCGAAGCGTATAAGTTGAAGTCAGGGTTAAATAAAGGTGGTATAACAAAGGTACTCAAAGTATCCAAGCTCATGTCTCCCCAAAATGGCGAAGGTAGCAAGCTCCCAGAAGAGGTTTTAACACTAAGCGTTTGGAGGAGCCAGCGATAACACATGCTTTCACAAAGCAGCTCGAACATGGGCTGATAAGCAACCCGACAACAAACAACCCAAATCCCAGGGCCTAATGGGATTTTCTCGACACTGTCATGACAAAAACCTGCAGAGACACCCTCGGCCAGATCGAGAAAATACACCAGGACTGGTTTGATGAAAATGGTCCAGCAATCAATGTACTCGTCGATGATAAATGTGCTTCTTTAACTGACCAAAGCTGATACCTTCCACAAGAAGAAAGCGGTGGCCCAGTGTAAACTTCGCATTCTAAGGAACGACTGGTTTAAAAATAGAGCTTGTGAAATACAAATATTTGCAGATTAGCACATGACGCTCGAATTTTTAAATTCCACCAAAACATTTTATGGGCCAATCACTCGTGGGGCAGCCCTCAGCACTGGAAAGTTCACTACCAATTACTGTTCAATCGAAACACTGATGTTGATGTCCTGACTACCCAGCTGGTCCCTCAGCATCCAGAGCTGACCCACCTCAGCTACCCTCCATCCCTGGATGGGGTAGCTACTGCCATCAAACAGATGAAAAATAAAACCTCAGAGCTTGATGGAGTCCCAGCCGAGGTGTATAAAGCTGGAGGACCTCTGCTTACCAGCCGTCTCCACTCTCTCCGGGAGAATATATGTGAAAAGGGGGAAATCCATCAATATTTATAAGAACAAGGGTGACCGGTCAGACTGTGGCAACTACCGCGGGAACTCGCTGCTGTCCGTAGCTGGCAAGATTATCGCCCGAATCCTCTAAACAAACTTTTTCCTAAGGCGGAAAACTTCCTCCCAGAATCTCAATGTGGCTTTAGACCATCACGTGGCACCACTGACATGATCTTTACTGCCCGCCGGAAACAGAAAAAGTCCAGATAACAGTGTTGTGACCTTTACATGGATTTCATCGACCTAACCAAGGCCTCCGATTCGGTCAATAGGGAAGTCCTCTGGTGGACCTTCAGCCGTTTGGCTGCCCACCAAAATTCATCGCCATTTTGAGGCAACTCCACGATTGCATGAACGGCAGTGTCCCGCACAATGGCACCTAGTCTGAGTTCTTCCCCATCCAAACGGGGATTAAACAAGGGTGTATATTGGAGCCAACTCTCTTTTCCATTTTCTTGGCTGTCTTCCTAACTTGTGCCAGTGCCATCTTAGCCGGCGGGATTGACATCGAGTACTGGATGAAGGGTCTTTTTAACATAAGACGACTCCAGGCAGAAACAAATGTGTCGGCAGCTTCCATTACTGAACTGCAGTATGCAGACGACCTCACCCTGTTAGCTCACACTGAACGCGACCTACATTAGATCCTGAACACCTACGCAGAATGCGTATGCACACTTCGTCTTTGAGGTGAATGTACGTAAGACTCAGATTCTCTTTCAGCCTGTCCCTGGTTCAGACACATTTCTACCATCCATCCAGCTTAACGGTACAACCATCTCTAATGTTACCCACTTTCGGTACCTCGGCTCCCACCTGTCCATCACTGCGGACATGGATGAAGATATTCAGCATCGGGTCAGATGTGCATCTTAAGCCTTTGGTGAACTCCAAAACCGTGTCTTCAGCTGTAGGGAGCTGAAATTATTTATAAATTTACACGTATATCGAGCTGTGGTCCTCCCCACCCTGCTATATTGCAGCGAGACATGGGTCACATACAGGAGACACCTCAAGGCACTTGAAAACTTTCACCAACGTAGTCTACGTTCCATCCTCTGAGTTCGTTAGGAGACAAGAGAAGGAATGCCAGTTTTCTTTCTAACACCAACTGTAGCAGCATCGAGGCTACCATTATCCATAAACAACTACACTGGACTGGCCATGTTACCCGCATTGACGAGGGCAGACTACCAAAACATGTACTTTACCTTTACCTAACGCATATTAAACGTAACGCTGTCGGGCAACTGAAAAGGTATAAGGATAGTCTTAAGCCAAACCTTAAAATGTGCCAAATCGACCCCCACACCTGGGAGACGATTACTCCACACTGTAACGCTTGGAGGAGCACCACATAAGGTGGTGTCGATTCTTTCGATTTTGCCAGACTGCATAACGAGGCAGACAAGCGCCAACGCCGGAAAGACATTGCCGCCGCCCGTCCTGCACTAGATGTAGCCCCCCCCACATGTGCAACATTTGTGAACGACCCTGCCGGCCCCGTATCAGCTTCTTTAGTCACCTCAGAACTCACCGATGAAGATGAATGATGTTCATACTCGATTCCTAGTGTCAGCAATTAGGTAGGGTCAATTAGATTCAAGATGGTGAGTTGTCAAGCCTGGAAAAAAAGAGAGAAAATATAAGAAAGAAGAAGAAGAATAAGAAGAAAGAGAAGAAGAAAGCGGAAGAAGAAGAGGAAAGTTAAATAAGAAGAATAAAGGAGAATAGATGAAAGAAGATGAAAAAAGATAAAAGAAGGAGAAAGGAGACGAAATAATAAATAAAAAAGAAAGGAAAAGAAGAATGAAAAATAAAACAAGAAGACGTCATGCTGTCCATCCTATCACAGAAGAAAAAAACTGAGACAGCTGGTACCTCGGTCACTCCTGCAGGCGAAGGCAATCTAGATTACCAAGAATTGCACAAGCGAAGGGTGGAAAAAAGCTCGGACGGAGCGAATATGAGAGAAAGAGAGAGTTCTCTGACAGACCATGCCATGTTCAAACAAGTAAAAATCACACCTGCTAACTCCATCAGATGAAAGCAGGTTATATTTCCAGGTATACACAGCGTTATTACAACCCCATACACCTGCTAATTCCGACAGGTGAAAATCCACGAAGTATTTTGGGGGTCAATAAAAAACTTTCATAGCTCTGTAACTCAAGCAGATAAGCCATGCAAGTTATAGCTCATCATCCCAGTTAAGACTATGTGAGGAGCTCTGAACCATAACCTGCTAAGAACCATATATCGCTGAAACATGTTATGTATTGCATTACATTCCCCCAACCTCTCATCTGTCCCTTGGGTAAGTCAGATAGCCAATTGGGAACAGGTACATGTGGGTGAGAGTCCTCTGCAAAGACTATTGTATGTCACACATTCCTACCTGATTTCATGTAGATCCACAATGGAAACGTGGATGGAAGCTGAGGTGCTCCATTGTTTCCCCTTTCCCGTGTGATTTTATCGAGATTCCTACCTGAGCATTTTCCTCCATTTTCTATTTTGGCACTTGGCAGATTATGGTTCTGAGCTATAACACCTCTTCACCCCCAGCTAAGAATATACATAACACCTCTTCACGCCCAGCTAAGACTATTATAACACCTCTTCACGCCCAGCTAAGACTATTATAACACCTCTTCACGCCCAGCTAGGACTATAATAACACCTCTTCATACCCAGCTAAGACTATTATAACACCTCTTCACTCCCAGCTAAGACTATTATAACACCTCTTCACGCCCAGCTAAGACTATTATAACACCTCTTCACGCCCAGCTAAGACTATTATAACACCTCTTCACACAGAGGTAGAACAGGCTGTTTAAATATAATATAAAAAAGAAAAGGGGATGATAGTGTCAAACAAGTAAAGGCTGAACAACTGGGCCAGCACAACACAAACTGAACTAACTGGAATCTACTTAGCCACAGACTGCCTTAAAGAAAATGGAGTGGGGTGATATTTTGTGACTCTCAAAGTGCTTTGAAATCAATGAACAGCCCGTCAGGCTCTATGTCTAAAGTTGTTGTGACATTGAAAGAAATGTGATCACTGCCAATAAGAACAACTGGCGTGTCGAATTTGTGTGGATTCCGTCCCATGTTGGAATTAGGTATCATGACCGTGCTGATAGACTAGCCAATGAGGCATGTAAAAAATAAAATGTTGACCGTGACCTTGGCCTGTCCAATGCTGTACTTAAAAACATTCAAGTCAGAATCATGAACTCTGATCTAGAAGAACTGAGAAATGCAGAGAGACCTGGCAGTTGTAGCATTAGTAAATATGACAAATTTTGTGACGAGAGATACCGGTATGGCCAACATAAGGACAGAACCAGACAATGTGATGTAGTCATGACCAGAATTAGGCTAGGATACAGACACATCTGGCAAGTTAATAACGCTGTACCCATACCGGAACACTCAGCATGTAAACTTTGCTATAAACCCTTAAAGCATACACTTGAACACTATATTATTGAATGTGACACTGTCAAAGACTTCAGGCCACCTGGCTTATTGTATCATGAACTTTGTAATCACTATATTGAATCGGGGGTGCTTGAGGACATTCTTGCTGTTTATCCCAAATTTGCTAGCCCACACTGATTAGTCTTCAATTAGAATATGACGTCCAATGTATATGAACCACTGTCGTGCATGGCAGTGAACAGTGACATCACCCACATGACTCTGACCTATATATATACTGCGAATGAATATGATGCAATTCCTTGTGTACGAACCTCTGTCCTGCATGGCAGTGAACAGTGACATCACCCACATGACTCTGGCCTATATATACTGTTAATGAATATGATGCAGTTCTTTTTGTATGAACCTCTGTCCTGCGTGGCAGTGAGAAGTGATACCACCCTCAGTGTCAAGAGCTGACTGAATTACTCAGAGTAGGCAAACTGTACTCCAAGCTTTGTCAATAAATTTGTTAAACTAAAAAAAACTAGCTAGCTAAGACCTCTTCACGCCCAGCTAAGACTATAATAACACCTCTTCACGCCCAGCTAAGACTATAATAACACCTCTTCACGCCCAGCTAAGACTATAATAACACCTCTTCACACCCAGTTAAGTAGATACAATGCCCCCCTCACACCTAGCTAACTTCAGCAAGTAAAACAAGTTATAATCACGCGATCTTCTACAAGTGAAATTAACTAAAAACTCCGCTTAGAAATCAAACTAATCTGAACAGGTAAGATTTAAACAGAAAAGAAAATGAGAGATGGACAGATATATAGACAGAGTAAGACAGAGAGAGAGATAAACATTGAGAGAGATAGAGAGATAAATATAAGGGAGAGAAAAGTAAACAGAGAAAGAGACAGATACACAAAAATAGAGAGAGAGAGAGAGAGAGAGAGAGAGATAAACAGAGACAGAGAAATTGACAGACAGAGAAGCAGCGCTGAGTGGAATTGATAAAAACAAATGGCTACCGAGGGCTTCTGAGTCGGATTCATTTTGGGGGGGATTCGCTGCCGTCTCCGTGATAATTGTTAATAGTCGTGGAGGTCCTCGCTAATGGGGAAACGTTTTGTCTTAAGTCTCTGCCTCAGTTATCTGTTACACACATTGTTACTATGGAGACTACAAAGAGAGAGAGAGAGAGAGAGAGAGAGAGATTTAACATAATTGAAAAAAGAGTGAACTTCAAATATAAATAAAAGATTAATTTCCTCCTGTAATAACCGAAAAAAAAAACAGAAGAAGAAATATAGTAAAAGCTGTGAGATTATTAAGAGCAATTACAGTGGATGGAGAATGAGATGAGAAGAGAGATGAAAACCTAGAACAGTAAAAACAGAAAACGTTGAGCAAGACTATGAGTGAGTTTGTGATGAGGTTCAGAATTGGTCTTTACACAAGAGAATTCAAGACGTAGTTTACAGGTGCATTAAGTGGTCAGGTGCACACGCAAACTGAGAGAAAACTTGAATTTTGGGATATTAAGGAATTCCAATGTTTATTTGTGCTTAAAGGGGCTCTTGTAGAAGGTATATATGAAAAAATATATTAGTATGTATTCTACCTCTGTATACATATATCGTATTCTTCACTATAAGCTATGAAATTCTATTCTTAAACTTGGAGACGAAGTTATAAAAGACTCGTCATGCTCGCGTGTGATGCGTGTTTTAAAATTCTATCTTCGAGTCTCAAGTTACAGCAAATGTATTGAAAGAATACAGTTATGTGCTGGAAATAATGGAGTACAGTCGGTAAAAATGAAACAGTTGGTAGTCCTGTTGTTGTTTGTGCGAACAGTTGGTAGTCCTGTTGTTGTTTGTGCGAACAGTTGGTAGTCCTGTTGTTGTTTGTGCGAACAGTTGGTAGTCCTGGAGTTGTTTGTGCGAATTTGGTTCATTGATATTCTGCACAAATATCGTAATTAAGTTATATAAAACAAATAATCATATCATATATGGCTTGTTTAATTTATTTAGATTTTTACTGAGGATGACGATTAGTCACAGAAGGAAGCTGTCAACACAAACAGGGAATCTGTAAATGCAAACATAAAGGGACTCTGTAAACACAAACACGAAAGAACTCTGTAAACATAAACATGAAAGAACTTTGTAAACACAACCATAAAGGGACTATGTAAACACAACCATAAAGGGCCTCTGTAAACACAAACATAAAGGGACTCGGTAAACACAAACATAAAGGGACTCTGTAAACTCAAACATAAAGGGTCTCTGTAAAGACAAACATAGGGGGGCTCTGTAAACACAAACAAAAGGGACTCTGTAAATACAAGCATAAATGGACTGTGAACACAAACGTAAAGGAACTCTGTAAACAACCTGTAGCTACGATTATAAGGAGAAAGGATAGAGTAATAAAATAAGATAAATCAGAGCATTAGGAGACATATTATATTCAAACTTTACAATTAAGAAAGTTCTATCTTAAGATTTCTCATAGATTTGATCCATTTACAGGTGAGATGATTTTACCAATAGTCAAATAATATTTTTTGGAGCTCTTATAATTTAGGGAACAAGTTATGAGGGAATACTGAGATGAAATGATGAGTAAGAGTCGTTTAACTGTGAATGATTTTATGATGGAACAGGTAAGACGAGGTTACGAGTAAATGTGTCTTACCTGTGAGTGAGTTTAGTTATGAGGGAACAGGTAAGAGGAAATTATGAGTAAAAGTGTGTTATCTGTGATTGACTCAAAGACACCTCCCTCGGCCCAAAATTCTCCTCATTGCAAACTTTGAACAAAAATCACTTAACATTCAGTTATCAGACTTTGAAACTCCGAAAAATACTTGAAAAATGAACAGAAAGTAAGATTCCAAAATATGCCACCAGAGAGCAGCACAAATTCTTCCTCCCTCTACTTACTTCCCAAATCCTCCCTCCTTCTACCTTCCAACAAACTCTCTCTCTCTCTCTTCCAAACTCTGCCTCTCCCTCTCCAACTCCTTCCTCATTTTCCCTTCCTATCCTTTTCTCCCCTTCCCTTTCTCCGTCTCTTTCTACCTTCTTCCTTACTCCCTCCCTCTCTCCCTCCGCTCTTGTATATTCCCACATTTGTCCTCCCTCGCCTCTCCTCCCTCTCCTACCTTCCCCGTCCCCCTTTTTCTCTCCCCTCCTCTTCGACATTCATCTTCCCTCCATCCTCTCCCACCATCCTGTTCCCCCTCTCCCTGGCATAATAGAGGAGTTTTTCCTGGTGGGGTATATGAGTGAAGGCGGTGAGGGGAGAGTGATGACTGTCCCCCGCTTACCTGCTCACTGCAACATGCAATAGTAACCCTTGATGAAGTACAAGAGGTAACGAGGGAGGGTTGCAAGGTCCTGTTTTAGAGTCCTTCTCCTTGCAATCATTAGTTTGCAAAGATATATGTATGCAATGTGTGTGTGTGTGTGTGGGGTGGGTGCACTTACGTTTGGAAACACAGATATTGTTGAATTGGCACTGGAGTGGGAAGGAAGACACACTCACACGAACACACCTCTCTCTCTCTCTCTCTCTCTCTCTCTCTCTCTCTCTCTCTCTCTCTACATGGGTTAAGTCAAGGACAAAAATAATTAACGATGCGGGCCTGACTTACAAAATCTGACTCGCCGCCCACCACAATTGTCCGAAAATTAGTACGTGTCAGGGGAGAGATTAGTACTGGGAGGGAGGGAATGTGTAATGGAAGGAGACACCCCTGTCCCATTCTCTCCCGTCCTTTCCATCACTACTATTTAAGACTCCCCATCCTAACTTCCCCATCAGTGATATACAAGACGCCCATCCCACCTCTCCCATCACTGATATACAAGACGCCCATCCCACCTCTCCCATCAGTGATATACAAGACTCCCATCCCACCTCTCCCATCACTGATATACAAGACTCCCATCCCACCTCTCCCATCACTGATATACAAGACTCCCATCCCACCTCTCCCATCACTGATATACAAGACTCCCATCCCATCCCATCTCTCCCATCACTGATATACAAGACGCCCATCCCACCTCTCCCATCAGTGATATACAAGACTCCCATCCCATCTCTCCCATCACTGATACACAAGACTCCCATCCCATCCCACCTCTCCCATCACTGATATACAAGACTCCCATCCCATCTCTCCCATCACTGATACACAAGACTCCCATCCCATCCCACCTCTCCCATCACTGATGCACAAGACTCCCATCCCATCCCATCTCTCCCATCACTGATACACAAGACTCCCATCCCACCTCTCATCACTGATATACAAAACTCCCATCCCATCTCTCCCATCACTGATATATAAAAAACTCCCATCCCATCTCTCCCATCACTGATATACAAGACTCCCATCCCATCTTTCCCATCACTGATATATAATAGACTCCCATCCCATCTCTTCCATCACTGATATACAAGACTCCCATCCCATCTCTCCCATCACTGATATATAAAAGACTCCCATCCCACCTCTCCCATCACTGATACACAAGACTCCCATCCCACCTCTCCCATCACTGATATACAAAACTCCCATCCCATCTCTCCCATCACTGATATACAAGACTCCCATCCCACCTCTCCCATCACTGATATACAAAACTCCCATCCCACCTCTCCCATCACTGATATACAAGACTCCCATCCCACCTCTCCCATCACTGATATACAAAACTCCCATCCCACCTCTCCCATCACTGATATACAAGACTCCCATCCCACCTCTCCCATCACTGATATACAAAACTCCCATCCCACCTCTCCCATCACTAATATACAAGACTCCCATCCCACCTCTCCCATCACTGATATACAAAACTCCCATCCCATCTCTCCCATCACTGATATACAAGACTCCCATTCCATCTCCCCCATCACTAATATACAAGTCTCCCGCCCCATCCTTCCCCATCACTACACTCGATCACCATCACTTCCCCCACCTATTTTCGAACCATTTCACAGCTGGATGTACTTGGGGCACCCCGGGGGCCGAACCAGCGACGCATAGGACAGGAGGTAAATGGTGAATATACCTTACCTTACCAGGAGCGACAGGCTGGAGAAACATACATACATACATACATGCATACATACATACATACATACATACATACATACAAGTCAACCAGCCCACAATCCTTAAATCAGCTACGACCTATTGCAATCACCCCAATACCCAGCCTAATCTGTGAAAGTTTTGTGTTCGACTAGGCTTATGCTGATATTGCAGGAGTCGTAGACCCTCAGCAATTTGGCAACATGAAAACTTCCTCCACCACTCACTGTCTTGTCAGCTTTCTCGATTACATATACCGCCATCTCGAGAAACGAAAAACGTCTGTAGCTGTCGCCTTCATTGATTTCACTAAAGCGTTCGACCTAGTCGACCACAATATAATCATCAACAAAGCTATTGACCTCGGGCTTCGGAGAAGTCTTATACCATGGCTTACAGACTTCCTCAGTGACCGACGCCAAGCTGTACGCTTCCGAGGGGCTGTCTCCACCTTTCAGTCACTCACCTGTGGCGTCCCCCAGGGCACCAAGATGGGACCACTCTGCTTTCTTATGCTCATCAATGATGCCCTAAGAGAAACCCCTGCTCGCTGGAAATATGTCGACGACTCCACCATTGGGATCAGCGTCAACAATTCTGCTCCCAACTATACCGCCCTTCAGGATTTATTGAACAGTCTCCAAAACTGGGCCACCAACAGCCATGTCACCATCAACCATACCAAGACCATGGTTATGCACATCAACCTCTCCTCCGACATTGCCCCACCTCCTTCCATTACTCTAGGTCTGAACACACTCCAGGTTGTAGATTCCACGAAGCTCCTCGGCGTCACCATAGACAACAAACTAAATTGGAAACCACACGCCAGTGAAGTTATCAAATCCTCCAGTTTCCGTCTCCACCTCCTCCGCCGACTCAAGTCCCTCGGAGTTCCTGCACACGAGCTCCTCAGTGTTTACACAACATTCATACTTCCCAAGCTCACCTATGCCTCCCCCACCTGGTCTTCCTCCCTAAATGCCACACAACGTAAACACCTAGAAAAAGTGCAAAAGAGGGCATGCAAGATTATTCTCTCCCCTTCCTACTCCACATATCAAGAAGCGCTCAACACACTGACCCTTTCGACTCTCACTGACCATCACCACGACCTCATCTGCAAATTTGGTAAGAAGCTTCTACACCATCCCCGACACCGGCTCCTACTACCACCTGAGATCCCTTGTCCGAGAATTGCTGTTCGACACCACAACCGCATCCAGCCCATACGTGCACGAACTGATCGCTATAAGAACAGCCCAGTCCCAACCATTGTAAAAATTATCAATAACTTGTAATAAATCAGTGTATTCACTCCCAGTACATACTGCTCCTTACACTGTCACTATGTTGAAATGAACTGTAGTTTGAGCTTTTCCCCATCTAGTTATTATATGTCTTATTTGTGTCACTTATGTTACTTGTATATTATTTGTAATTCGAAACCCATTCCCCAAATATGTAACTGTATATTTTCAGCCTTCTGGCTGCCAAGCTCTTTCAATAAACCGTTAATTATTATTATTATTATTATTATTATTACATACATACATGCATAACAAACACATAATTCATACCTCGATGCCCCAGAGTATATGAACAGGGAGTTTAGGTTTTGACAGGCTAACATATAACAGGCAGAGTATAACGAGTCATATATCATAGTGAGGTATTATATCACAGGTGGTCGGTGGCACAGAAATATACTGTAGCCCTGTGGATATATTTCATCACAGAGAAGGGGAGGGAGGGAGAGAGGCAGAGGGAGGGGGAGGAAAGGCAGATAGAAAGAGGGAGTGGCAGGGAAGAAGGGAGATAGAGAAGAGGAGGGAGGAAGATAGAGAGGGGGATGGAGGGAGGTAGAGAGGGGGACGGAAGCTAACCTAACCTAGCCTAACCCAACCTCTCCGAGCTTAACCTAACCTAACATAAGAACATAAGAAAATAAAGAGTCTGCAATAGGCCGGTTGGCCTGTGCATGGCAGCTCTTGTCGAGAGTTACTACCACTCTCTATCATCCATGAATCTATCTAGCCTCCTTTTGAAACTTTCCAGAGTTCCCGCACTTACTACAAAGCTGCTAAGCTTGTTCCACTCGTCCACCACCCTATTTGTGAACCAGTTTCTTCCTATCTCTCTCCTAAACCTAAACTTATCCAACTTGAATCCGTTGCTCCGAGTCCTATCCTGCTCGGATATTATAAGAACTTTATCTATATCCCCTTTATTGATTCTTTTCACCCATTTAAATACTTCTATCATATCTCCCCGCACTCTTCGTCTTTCTAGGGAATGCAAGTTAAGTTTCTTTAACCTATCCTGATATGGAAGGTTTCTAAGTCCCGGGATCATTTTTGTCATTCTTCGCTACACCGACTCTAGTGAATTTATATCCATTCTATAATAAGGGCACCAGAACTGAACCGCATAATCGCGGTGCGGCCTGACTAGTGCAAGATATAGTTGCAATAAGACCTCTGCACTCTTGTTACTTACACTTCTAGATATAAAACCCAATACTCTGTTTGCCTTATTTCGAACATTAACGCACTGTTTTCTAGGCCGTAGGTCCGGGCTTACAAGTACCCCTAGGTCTCTTTCACAAGTCGACTTCTCTAGGTTGATGTTGTTAAGCTGTATATACATTATAAGTATTTGTTCTTCCTATCCAAACCCAACCTATCCGAGCTTAACCTAACCTAACCTAATATAATCTAATTGCGAAACAAACATTACAGTGGGAATAACACACACACACACACACACACACACACTAACTCCTAAAACAACACAGCGACGTTCAAAAACACCCACACAAACACACCATTTCAATACAGTAAATACGATGTGTTGGTTCAATAAGCGTTGTATGTATGTATGAGTGTGTAATAATAATAATAATAATAATAATAATAATAATAATAATTAACGGTTTATTGAAAGAGCATGGCAGCCGGAAGGCTGAAAATATACAATTACATAATTGAGGAATGGATCTCTTGATTTACAAATGATATACAAGTAACATAAGTGATACAAATATGATATATAATAATTAGGTTAAAATAATTTTTACAAGGGTTGGGACTGGGCTGTTTTTAGAGCAATCAGTTCGTGCTCCTATGGGCTGGATGCGGTTGGGCAGGTGTGTGGCCACGTGGCCAGGACACTAGCTTGGGGCAATGCAGGTGTGCTCAATGATTCCCAGCATGGCTTTACAAGCGGACGTTCATGTCTAACTAATCTATTAACATTCTTTTCATTAGTTTTCGAATCGGTGGACGAGAGGCACAATTATGATGTGGTATATCTCGACTTTAGCAAAGCCTTCGACAGAGTCCCCCACGAAAGACTAATTAGAAAGGTAGAAGCACATGGCATCAAAGGTAATATCCTTAAATGGATTAGGGCGTGGTTACAGGACAGGGAACAGCGAGTGAGCATTAATGGCACTAAGTCCCATTGGAGCAACGTCACAAGTGGAGTTCCCCAAGGCTCAGTACTTGGACCATTATTATTTATTATATACATAAACGACATAGATATCGGCATAGACAGCAACATAAGCAAATTTGCTGATGACACTAAAATAGGAAGTGTTATTAAATCTGACGAGGACTCCGCAAAACTACAGGAAGATCTAAACAAATTTTTCGAATGGTCTGAAAAATTGCAGATGAAATTCAACGTGGACAAATGTAAAGTACTCAGTATGGGAGATGTAAACAGGGAAACCAGATACCAGATGAACAACGATGCCATAGAGAAATCAAACTGCGAGAGAGATTTAGGAGTAATGATAAGTAGGAACCTTAAGCCAAGTAAACAATGTGTTTTTGCTCGTAACAAGGCTAATAAAGTACTTGGGTTTATACAAAGGAGTGTTAGTTACAAGACTAGCGAGGTCATCCTAAAACTGTATCTTGTTCTTGTGAGACCACACCTGGATTACGCAGTTCAGTTCTGGTCACCGTATTACAGAATGGATATAGAATCCTTGGAAAGAATTCAGAGGAGAATGACAAGACTAATCCCGGGCATTAGGAACCTTGAGTATAGAGACAGGTTAAAGCATCTTAATATGCACTCCCTCGAGAGACGTAGAGCGAGGGGCGACCTGATAGAGGTGTATAAGTGGAAGGCAGGGCTAAACAAAGGGGACATTACAAAGGTACTCAAACTATCCAACCAGGAGCGAACTCGTAACAATGGTTTTAAATTAGACAAATTTAGATTTAGGCGTGAAATAGGTAAACACTGGTTTGGAAACAGAGTAGTGGATGAATGGAACAAGTTACCAAATATCATCATTAACTCGAATACGCTGAATAGCTTCAAACATAGGTTGGATGCTTATATGAGCAATAGGGGTTGGGTGTAAACGGGACTGCCCAGTATGGGCCAATAGGCCGACGCTGCATTTTCTTCAATTCTTTTGTTCTTGTGACGTCTGCTGGGGATGCGGCTGTTGTCACCGCGCTCCAGACCAACAGGAGTAATTCACGTTTTTGTTCGCTGATCGTCGTTTTTGACGATATTTATTGTTTGTTATAATATTTTGTTGAGCATCTGTTGTAGAAGAAGTAGGATGTATTTGATTTACATTTGGAGTCCCTACTAAGTCTCTGCTGACTTTTTCATTCTATCTACATATACTATATATGTGACATTTGTCGTTGTCTCAACTACTTGGAATCTGTTTCTATGCTCTTTCGCTCTAATCACCTACGGACCTGTGAATTTAGGCGAGAGTTTTGATATGCGTTCCGGCGCTTTTATCATTACTTTTTCTCCTATTTCTAGAGTTATAGGCTTAGCTTTTTCATGTTGCTTGCAGATCATTTCAGCACGTGTGGCTGCTAAATGTATTCCATTGTCGTGCCGGCGTCAGGTATTCTGAGATTGGAGCGGGATCCATCGGTTTTCCTTTGTGTTTTGCACAAGATAACACTTAGCAATGTGATGCTCGATGTCGGTCCTCATAGTTTTCCAATAATATTTTTGTCTGATTTCTGTTAGACATCTGTCTCGCCCTGGATGCCCAGCTTGGGGTGCATCATGGAAGAGGGTGAGGATGTTTTCCTTTAATGATGTGTTTTCACTGAGCGATACAGTATTTCGTGCCGCAGCTCAAACTGCGAGAGTGGTAGAGGTAATTTGGGCAAATTTACCCCATCTCCCGATTCTAAGGCATATATAACCCTGGACCACAGTGGATCCTGTAACTGTTCCGCCCTTAACTGCGACAGGGTGAACGTAGGCAGTGGCGTGACAGGAGCTATGTGTCAAGATAGCAAATCAGCTACCGCGTTCGCACGGCCCGGCAAATACTTGAAGTCCGGTGCGAACTCCTGTACTGTTGGTCAGACACCAGCGCGCTAAACGCCCTGAGAAGTTCTTTCCAGTTAATAGTTCTGCCATGGCTACATGATCTGTGTGGACTGTGATTAGATATCCCAAATTGAGATCCGAAAATTCTTGAGAGCCCACACTACAGCTAATGCTTCTAAGTGAGTAGCTGAATAGCATGGTTCTGCATCGTTCAGGGTGCGACTGGTGTATGCTATTACACGCCATTTTCCCCGTTGATCAGTTTGCATGAGCACCGGCCCTAAACCTAGGCCTGAGGCATCAGAGCACATGGTAAATGGTTTTGTATAGTCCGGAAAGGCCAACACTGGAGTGTTCGTTAAGGCACTCTTGAGGGCATTAAAACTGTCCTCTTGTTCTTTATTCCATGTTAACTCAACATCTTTTTTGAGGAGTTTTGTGAGTGGTGATGCTAACTTGGCATAACCTTCAATGAAAGAACGGTAGTATCCTGATAATACCAGGAAACTACGAAGTTGATCTACGTTCTTGGACAAGGGAATTTCTTCACCGCCATTACCTTGTAATCTACTGTGTGTATACTATTGCCATCTACTATGTGTCTTAGAAATTGGATTTTGGATTTGAGGAATTCACATTTGGAAGTTTCATTTTCAATTCAGCTATTTGTAGCTTTGTGAAAACTTCTCGTAGTTACCTATCATTCCAGCAAACAAGGTGTTTATCATTCTTTGGAATTTTAGCTGCGCATTTCTTAAGAATTCGAAATGTCCCATAGGCGTACTGAACGCAGTTATCTCGCGGGATTCCTCATGTAAGGGAATCTGCCAGTTACCCATTATTATTATTATTATTATTATTATTATTATTATTATTATTACTATTACTATTACTATTACTATTACCATTACCATTACTATTACTATTACTATTACTATTACTATTATTATTATTATTATTATTATTATTATTATTATTATTATTATTATTATTATTATTATTATTATTATTATTACATGTTCGCCCCCCCCACCCACCCCCAGGCCTTAATGTGAGTCAGTGACCTGTGCCCGGGTGGGCTAATCCCCGTAAAAAAAGTAAATCTAAGTTACTGAAAACAGCCTTGTCTTTTCCTAGAGACTGTAGTAAGTCAGTTAGGACAGGCATTGGGAACCTGTCTGGTACAGTTGCCTGGTTTACTCGTCGAAAATCTATGACTGGTCTCCATCCTCCATCTTTCTTGGGAACTAGGAATAATGGCGAGTTCCATGGTGATGAGGAAGGTTGGATTACCTGTTGGTCCACCATGTCTTGTACTATCTGTTGGACTGACGCCCTTCTGCTGTGGAGTAGCCTATATGCTGGGATGTTGATTGGGTTAGTGTCCGGCTTGAGTGGAATATGATGGCTTGTCAACTTTGTTTTACCTAGGGGTTCGCCAGGAATTGCTATGATTTCCTTGAACTCACGAGTATTTCTAAAAGATCACTTTTGCCTTGAGGATGATCAACTAGTTTCACGTGTGGCTCGATTAACGCTACTTATCTACAATTTGTGATTTTTCGTTCGATTCCTCTGTGTTATACTACCTATTGGCAATTTTATTGGCTCTGTGACAACCGCTTTGTCGTAAACAAGGAAATTACCTAAAAAACATCCCTTTCTTAAGGTAATGGGTCCACCAGTTCTACTGAGAACGAGGACATCTGTGAGACTACCTAACTTAACAGTGCTTAAGGTAGACTCAAGTGACAAACCTTTCACTCGTGAACTTTCACTCAGACACTCAATATCTGTTCCTTCACTCACATTTGGCAAACATACTGTGACTCTAGTTGGTTCCTGGCTATGTAACTGTTGTACACCAGTTAACACAGCAGCTGTTAGAGTCCAGTTCTGGCCACTTTCATCAGAAATGTCCTTTGAGCTACTAGGTGGAGTTTCAGAGAGTGACTCTGTAACTAATTGCTTCTGTGCCAAAGACTCCCCCGCGCCTGTCGAGGCAGTTATTACACGAACACCTGAAGTAGGCAATGGATGTGAAGTTTGCGTTGCGTGATATGTTTTGCAATTATGCGTGATTGTTTGATCTCGTGGCTGAACGTTTATGTTGTTCTGCCTTAGAGTGGTAAGACCAAGTAACCCGTCCGCTGGCAAAGAAAGTGCCTTGACTATGTAGAAATCCGCCAGAGACGCTTTACTGGACCTAAAAAACGGAGTGGTAGTATTATTACTCCCGTTATGTCTAATTGGATTCCTGACACACCGGACAGAGGAATGTCTGTAGGTCTTATTGGCCACTTATTTGGAGGATGTCGCCGCTGGAGTTCTTTGAACGACTTTAATGAGATAACATTGGCACAGGCTCCCGTATCTATATCTGGGGTTAACTGATTGTTACCTATCCTCGCTGGTACAGTCAACACTTCCACTTTGTTTAACCCGGCGATTAATGAACCGTTGATGGAAGCGTTGTTTTCTTGAACCGTTGACGCTATCCTAGATCGTGTTGCTGGACGCGCGCCTCTTCCCCCGAAGGCTGTGTATTGGTCTCCCGTCGATTTTCAACTTCTTGTCTCATACGCTGTATATTCCTGCAGTCTTCTGTGTTGTGGTATGGAGACTGATGTACTATACACCATTTATTCCGTGTGCCTTCAGTGTTTGGAGACATTTCATTTCCTGTGTAATGTCCCTTTGGAGTTTTTGGTTTGACAGGACTATCTGAATTTTTAAAGTCTTGCGTCTTGCGAGGATCCTTTTCTTCGATCCTGCCTCTGGCTGGCTGGGTTCTTATCTGCTTGTCCTGCAAACCAACAATTTTCTGTGGCATGTCCCTTACGTTTGCAGACTTTGCAAAGAGGTACCTTCTTAGGTTTGGTTCCCGTGACAGAGCTCTAGGAGTATTTTCCTTGCGTTCCGCAATTTCCTCTTCGTATTATACAAGTTAATCCCTTTCTTTAATTCTTTATTTCGAGCTTTCTTGCGTAAGAGTTCATTTAATGACAAGATAAACTGAAGGAATTCAATAATCCTGTCATTGTTATCGAATCAATCTGAGGATTCCATGTAAGATTTGAGGTCTATCTTAGTGAGTCCCGCACAAATCTGGGTGTCTTGTTAGTCATGTGCGAGCAGAGTGTCACCTGCCCGCTCTGCCATCTTAAAAATCCAAATAAGCGGACCTCCTTTGGATCCTGACCCAAAAAGGGAAATGAATTGTTTCTTTAACGTTTGATAATCATCCGTTTCTTCATCAATGACTGAAGCATAGATACCTTTAGCTGCCCGACTACCGGTTTTGATGAGACTTCGGACGTATGAGATTTTATCTACATTACTATCTCTCATTACATCTTAGCATTTACGCAAAAATGCTAAACTAGCATAATCTGGATCCTCGGCATTAAACTCTGGTACCGTAATGCTATTTGGAAGTACCTTTACCGTTTGACAGACCGATGCAGTCTGTGGGTTAGTAGAACCACCTGTTGCCATTTTTTTTGTATTAGTTAAAGCACTCGCTTCAATAACAGGTAAAGGTAATGAGTAAATGTTACCTGACCCTAATTGCCTACTGTGTAAATCCTCAAGCTGAGAATCTATGAAATTTTCACAGCTAGCTAAAGAATCGGTAGGAGTTAACTCTATTTAGCTAATTTGTGGTAATTCTTCCTCAAGTTGCCACTGGCTCATGTGAATTATTACATGACTGACTATTATCAGAGTCTGAGTCACTAATTTCCTGTTTGATACCCAAAAATTTTGGAAGAGGGTCCATAAATAGGAATATTTATCACTTCACTCACTGTTTAAAACTCACTATGTTGCCCACTCACGGACTAATGCAAAAATATTTAAAATGACTTATGAAAATGAAGAGGAAAAAATATTAAAAAGTACTGAAAGCGTGTAAAGGTATAGATATTTATCTACTTTTTATAAGTAGAGGACATACGTTCTAAATGTGTTTATTTAATTATACCTTTGCGCATTTGTGTAAGTAATTTATATTTTATATAAACTACATGTGAAGACTTCTTGAAGTTCACGTGTGTTTGTGTAGTTTATAAAATAATGATTGTTTGTGATCTACCTGACTGGAGAGGTCCGTATAGCTTCGCGCTGGTTATGACGTCAGGAGTCGATGACGTCCTGCTCATGAAGGGATGACGTCGCGTCTTATGGCGATCCACTTGGAGGGGCTGACCTTCTTTCAGTGATCCAGCTGGGGGCTGACCTTCTTGCGGCGATCAGCCTGGGTGCTGACCTGGAACTGTCCTGTCTTGCTGCGATCAGCCTGGGGGCTGACCTGGAACTGTCCTCTGTCTTGCTGCGATCAGCCTGGGGGCTGACCTGGAGCTGTCCTCTGTCTTGCTGCGATCAGCCTGGGGGCTGACCTGGAACTGTCCTCTTTTCTTGCTGCGATCAGCCTGGGGGCTGACCTGGAGCTGTCCTCTGTCTTGCTGCGATCAGCCTGGGGGCTGACCTGGAGCTGTCCTCTGTCTTGCTGCGATCAGCCTGGGGGCTGACCTGGAGCTGTCCTCTGTCTTGCGGCGATCAGCCTGGGGGCTGGCCTGGAGCTGTCCTCTGTCTTGCTGCGATCAGCCTGGGGGCTGACCTGGAGCTGTCCTCTGTCTTGCGGCGATCAGCCTGGGGGCTGACCAGGAGCTGTCCTCTGTCTTGCTGTGATCAGCCTGGGGGCTGACCTGGAGCTGTCCTCTGTCTTGCGGCGATCAGCCTGGGGGCTGACCAGGAGCTGTCCTCTGTCTTGCTGTGATCAGCCTGGGGGCTGACCTGGAGCTGTCCTCTGTCTTGCGGCGATCAGCCTGGGGGCTGACCTGGAGCTGTCCTCTGTCTTGCTGTGATCAGCCTGGGGGCTGACCTGGAGCTGTCCTCTGTCTTGCGGCGATCAGCCTGGGGGCTGACCAGGAGCTGTCCTCTGTCTTGCTGTGATCAGCCTGGGGGCTGACCTGGAGCTGTCCTCTGTCTTGCGGCGATCAGCCTGGGGGCTGACCTGGAGCTGTCCTCTGTCTTGCGGCGATCAGCCTGGGGGCTGACCAGGAGCTGTCCTCTGTCTTGCTGTGATCAGCCTGGGGGCTGACCTGGAGCTGTCCTCTGTCTTGCTGTGATCAGCCTGGGGGCTGACCTTTGTTGCGCACAGACGATTCTTGATTGTTTAAGCAAGAGATTGTTTGCTTGTCTAGAACCACTTTGCCAACCTTCCTAATCTCTGATGTAGTGTTGGCTGGTTAGCTAGCTGAGTGGCTGGCTGTATGGCTTAGCTGGCCGGTTAGTTGGCTTGAATTTTCCACCCAACACTCGGGTCGGCTCGGCTTGGCTCGAGTCGGGGTATCCTTCAGTCTGTTGTATAGCTGAATATTAGATTGCGGTGATCGCATTTTTTTATAATGTCCTTTGCCACTGTTTTTCTGTGTATAAGTTTTGCAAGTGTTTCTAACCACTGTCCACTTATTTTTTCTTGTAAGTAATTGTTTGTTGATGATTCACTTAAAATGCCACTTAAGGCACTGGAATCACTTGTTTTGCTTGTTTCTGAGTTTGTGATTGATTCTCGTTTCCGTCTCAACGTTGCCAGCAGTGTGTTAGTCCTTGTTTTATATATATTACACACAAATATATATAATAGTTCTGGAACTCTTAAGTGGCAGGGCTGATGTAAACACTTATTCTGGAGTTTCTTTATTTCTACAGAACTATAAACACAGATACTTCGTTTGGGAGAGCATGCATTGTGAATTCTCTCCAAATAAGTGTCTTGAGTGCACTTATATATGAGAACACGAAAGTGAGGTGTTCAACCCTTAGTGAGTGGTAAGAATCTGCTCCGCCTCTCGCTCAGAGAGTGAGAGTTAAGGAGGAGCGGGCGAGGTATTTGCAAACTAAGCTGACCTCACTCAACCTCTGATGAATTTATTGACTCCGTATGCATGACATGAACAAATACTGAGTCACTAAGTTATTAGTGAATAATTTTGGTGTTATCCATTTGGGTGAATATTTATATAATACAAATGGTACTATTACTAATAATAATAATAATAATAATAATAATAATAATTAGCGGTTTATTGAAAGAGCTTGGCAGCCAGAAGGCTGAAAATATACAGTTACATATTTGGGGAATGGGTTACGAATTACAAATAATATACAAGTAACATAAGTGACACAAATAAGACATATAATAACTTAGATGGGGAAAAGCTCAAACTACAGTTCATTTCAACATAGTGACAGTGTTACAGTATTACAAGTTATTGATAATTTTTACAATGGTTGGGACTGGGCTGTTCTTATAGCGATCAGTTCGTGCACGTATGGGCTGGATGCGGTTGTGGTGTCGAACAGCAATTCTCGGACACGGGACCTCGGGTGGTAGTAGGAGCCGGTGTCGGGGATGGAGTAGAAGCTTCTTACCAAATTTGCAGATGAGGTCGTGGTGATGGTCAGTGAGAGTCGAAAGGGTCAGTGTGTTGAGCGCTTCTTGATATGTGGAGTAGGAGGGGGAGAGAATAATCTTGCATGCCCTCTTTTGCACTTTTTCTAGGTGTTTACGTTGTGTGGCATTTAGGGAGGAAGACCAGGTGGGGGAGGCATAGGTGAGCTTGGGAAGTATGAATGTTGTGTAAACACTGAGGAGCTCGTGTGCAGGAACTCCGAGGGACTTGAGTCGGCGGAGGAGGTGGAGACGGAAACTGGAGGATTTGACAACTTCATTGACGTGTGGTTTCCAATTTAGTTTGTTGTCTATGGTGACGCCGAGGAGCTTCGTGGAATCTACAACCTGGAGTGTGTTCGGACCTAGAGTAATGGAAGGAGGTGGGACAATGTCGGAGGAGAGGTTGATGTGCATAACCATGGTCTTGGTATGGTTGATGGTGACATGGTTGTTGGTAGCCCAGTTTTGGAGACTGTTCAATAAATCCTGAAGGGCGGTATAGTTGGGAGCAGAATTGTTGACGCTGATCCCAATGGTGGAGTCGTCGACATATTTCCAGCGAGCAGGGGTTTCTCTTAGGGCATCATTGATGAGCATAAGGAAGCAGAGTGGTCCCATCTTGGTGCCTTGGGGGACGCCACAGGTGAGTGACTGAAAGGTGGAGACAGCCCCTCGGAAGCGTACAGCTTGGCGTCGGTCACTGAGGAAGTCTGTAAGCCATGGTATGAGGCTTCTTCGAAGCCCGAGGTCAATAGCTTTGTTGATGATTATATTGTGGTCGACTAGGTCAAACGCTTTAGTGAAATCAATGAAGGCGACAGCTACAGACGTTTTTCGTTTCTCGAGATGGCGGTATATGTAATCGAGAAAGCTGACAAGACAGTGAGTGGTGGAGGAAGTTTTCATGTTGCCAAATTGCTGAGGGTCTACGACTCCTGCAATATCAGCATAAGCCCAGTCGAACACAAAACTTTCACAGATTAGGCTGGGTATTGGGGTGATTGCAATAGGTCGTAGCTGATTTAAGGATTGTGGGCTGGTTAACTTGGGCACTGGTGATACATAAGAGGTCTTCCAGTCAGCTGGGCATCTGGCTTGACTGAGAGAAGCATTGATGATGGAGCAGAGGGGTTTAGCAAGTTCCGGGGAGAACTCCTTGAAGAGTTTCATTGGTAAGTCAATGGGGGTGGTAGAGCGTTTTGATTTTAGTTTGTCCAGGCGTTTTGCTACGTCAAATTCTTCTACTAAGTCAGTGGGAAGGGGGGCTGGTAGGTAAGCAGGGAGAGTGGTTGTGTCAAGCCGTGGGAGCGTCTGGCATATAGTAGCGAAATGGTTATTTGTTTGCTCAGCTGCGTCAACACTAGTGAGATGGCTAAGGAAGGGGAGGGGGTGTGTCTTATTGTTTAGTCCACAGAGTTCTTTAAGCTTACCATACCATTGACTGATGTTGGTCTGCTTCAGGTGTTGTAATTTGGTTGGGTAGTGGGACTTCTTTGCAGTGCGTATTTCGCGGATGACTCGGTTGCGAAGTGACCTGTAGCGGATGTGGTCATTGAGATGAAAGGCTCTGTCTCTCTGTTGCATAAGTCTTTTGATCCTAGGTGTGATCCAGGGCAAGTCAGCTGGGTGAGATCTGACGGACTTCTCGGGGAAGAAGTGGTGGTGAGCTTGCGTGGTGGTGTTGGTATAATTTATCCATTTGGTTTCCACGTCATCCACGCTAAGTACTTCAGTCCAGGGATGGTGAACTATCCACTGCCCGAAGAGGCGCACTGCAGAGTCAGTAATCGGCCGGTAGGTCCTGATGTAGGGTCTCTGTACTTGAGTGGGAGTGGCAGCTGGGGACCAGAGCACTGATAAGTGTGTGCTACACCCGATAGGAGGCATTGGTTGAGGTGGTTGGTACTGGTCCGCTAAGTCAGTTAAGATAAGGTCCAGGGTATTTTGACCGTGTGTGGGGAAGGTCACAACCTGTGATAGTGATAGCTGGTCCTGGATATCAGTGGTGTCAATTTCATTTAAATCCCCACATAATATTAACTTGGCACATGGGTACCTAACTCTGAGGTGGTCTGAGGTGGTGATGAGATGATTGATAAGAGTGTCTCTGGTGGGTGATCGAGGCGGATGGTATGCCACACAGATTATAATGGAAGCAGTGTTGCGTGGGTGGGCTCTTAGCACGGCACGTACCCATAATGCTTCCACATCTACTGGGACTTGAACATCCAGGCGTGACGGGCGTAGGTCATCTTGACAGAAGAGGGCAACGCCCCCTCCGCGTCTTTGTGAACGAAGGTGATGAGAGAGTTGATATCCCTCAATATGACACGTTTCAGGCACAATTTGCCAGGCCTCACATATGGCAACGACGCTCGCGGCGGTTGACCTGACTGTAGTTGCCAGCTCGTCGAACTTGTTAGCTAGGGAAGTGACGTTGGATAGCAGTAAAGACGGGAGATCATACCATATCCGTGGAACTTCAGTGTGGTGGTATGGTCTGTCAGGGGTGGGTTTCTCCGGTTTCCTAGTGGAGGTTACGGTTCTAATGGGCTTATGTGCATGACGGCCTTGTCTACGGCTCCGCGCGTGGAATAGGTTTAGTGACTTGAGTAGCGCGATAACACTGCCATCAGGATAACCGTTCCCACGCTTTAGATGGTACAGAGTGCGTCGGGAGTAAGTGATTGGTGGCCATCTGTTGAAATCTGTTGTGGGCGGACGGAAGTGTTTGTCACTGGCGGCACTTTGAGGGACACTGACACTGGTAGACATCTGTTAATATTTGTCAGTCGTAAAGACCGTGGTCTTTGTCCCTGGTGCTTGGGGTCGCCGACATAGTTTTCACGATATATGTAAACACCGCGGTGGTCCTTGTCACTGGCACTTTAAAGGTGACCGATAAAGTGCCCACTGTCTGACTTTTCCTTGGGGTGCACTATCGAGCACTGTATGGTAATCACTTATTGCACTGCTCCGTAATCAATCGTTCACTAATCACTAGAATGTTTTGCTGAATCGATCCTGGTGTAGTAAGGCTGGTAGGGCGTTGGGGTATAGCAGGGGGAGTGGCAGGGCCAAACAGACTCGGCCTGGCTGCTAAAACCGGGAGCGCCTTCGGGGCACGTCCTGTCTCACTGAGGGTTGACATGTATGTATGTATGTAATGTAATGTAATGTAATATAATAATAAATAATAATAATAATAAACGGTTTACTAATAGAGTTGCAGCCGGTGGCTTAATGATATAATATGCGTTGAATACATTTACAGGGCTGTACAGTACATAAATCAGGAGTTGTTTATTATTTTAACAATAGAAGGGATGGTGCTATTCTTATATCTATCAGTGGGGGCTCTTATGGGCTGAATTTTGTTGTAGTGGCGGACTGCGCGAGGTGGGTGGGGGGCTGCCGGTGGCAGGAGGTGGCGATGGCGAGGGTGATGCATTAGTTGGCTGCCAACTATATATATTTGCATATATATAATAATAATAATAATAATTAACGGTTTATTGAAGGAGCTTGGCAGCCAGCAGGCTGAAAATATACAGTTACATATTTGGGGAATGGGTTTTTAATTTACAAATAATATACAAATAACATAATTGATGCAAATAAGATATATAATAACTAGATGGGGAAAAGCTCAAACTACAGGGCATTTCAACATAGTGACAGTGCAAGAAGAAGTATTAACTGGGAGTGAATACACTGATTTATTACAAGTTATTGATAATTTTTACAATGGTTGGGACTGGGCTGTTCTTATAGCGATCAGTTCGTGCACGTATGGGCTGGATGCGGTTGTGGTGTCGAACAGCAATTCTCGGGCTAGGGATCTCAGGTGGTAGTGTCTGCTTGTGTGTCTGTGTGCTTGTGTGTGTGTCTGTCTACCTGGAACAAAGCCTGTAGTGAATAATAACCGCCTTGCAAAAGCAAAACAAAAAACGGACACCATCTTCATACAACTTCCCGGGACTGGAGTGACTTGCTTCATTAGTCAACGAACACCTGATGTTGAGCAAGAGTGACGACAAATGTACAAGGACAGTTACACCTGAACGAGGACAATTACACTTGGACGAGGACAATTACACTTGGACGAGGACAATTACACTTGGACGAGGACAATTACACCTAGACGAGGAAAATTACACCTAGACGAGGAAAATTACACCTAGACGAGGAAAATTACACCTAGACGAGGACAATTACGCCTGAATGAGGACAATTACACTTGGATGAGGACAGTTTCACCTGGAAGAACCCAATTACACCTGGAAGAGGACACATACACCTGGATGCGGACAATTACACCTGAATGCGGACAATTACACATTGAAAATGACAAATACACCTTAATTTTGTACATTTGTTTTCAGCTTGTGTGTTTGTTTTTGAATTGCTGTGTTTGTTTCAGAGTTGTCTCTGTTTTGTGAGTAAGTGTGCTTGTTTTGAGTTTAGTTTGTGTTTTGTGGTTTTTGTTTTTAACTCTTGGGTTTTTTTTAAGTTGACAAGTTTGTTTTGAGTGTGTACGTGTGTTTGTCTGTTAATATTGTTTCATTTTTAGAAATTTGTTTGTTTGTATCTGTCGAGATTTGTGTGTTTGTTATAATAAAAATATTACAATATGCTTGTTTGTCGTAGTTTGTGTGTTTTATTTGTTTTAGAAAGTACAATGTTTTTGTCTCATCATTTGTTTATCATTCTTCTGTAATTATATCAAATACTAACCATCGCTGTGTTCCTCTTTTGTTTCATCCAATCTTTTCCTCTCTATCAATCAAAACTCTCTAATTTATTCTAATCGTATCTCTCTCTCTCTCTCTCTCTCTCTCTCTCTCTCCGCTTTCTCTTAGTCAGCAGCCAATCTCAGTCGTTCGTTTACATCACCAAGTACACTTTTATTCCTGTGTTTTCATTTCCCCCTCCTCCTCCTCCACCTTCTCCTCCCCCTCCCCTCTCTTCATTATTGATAGCAGAATCAAAGTCAGATAAGAGTACTGGTATAGATTGGAGGAACACAGCAAAGGGTGCATATTTTGGTAGACAAGTGCAGGTTTGGGCATACATATGTAGATTTCGGTATACATGTGCAGATTTGCGTATGCGTGTGCAGATTTGCATAAACATGCGCAGATATGAGTATACATGTGCAGATTTGGGTATACATGTCCAGATTTGGGTATACATGTGCAGATTTGCGTAAACATGTGCAGATTTGCGTATACATGTACAAATTTGGGTATACACATGTCCATTTATTAACAGTATACAATTACAGTCCTGTTTTTCCACTACCTTTGCACCACCACCACCACTACCAAGTACCATTACACTACCACCTCCACACCACCATCACCACCACCACACCATCACCACTACCACCACTACCACCTACTACCACCTACCACCACTAAACTACCACCACAAAACTAAAACCGCCTACTACCACTACACTATTACCACCTACCACCACAACACTACCACCACAACACTACCACCACCACCTACCACAACACTACCACCACCACCTACTACCACTAAACTACCACCACCTAACTCCACTAAACTCCCAACACCTACCACTACTAAACTACCTCCACCTACCACCAATACACTACCACTACCACCTCCTCACCACCATCACCCTCCACACCACCACCACCTCCACACCACCACCACTGCCACACCACCACCACCACCTCCACCACCGCCACACCACCACCACTACTACCCTGTACATTTACCTACCGCCACCTACTACTTCTACTACTTTACTGTCACTCGGAAACGAGGATGACGATCATCCAGCTATGAAACAATAATATGAGTTATTAGGGTTGTCACCTTCATTGGTGAGTTTTGAGGTGACTACGGAGGCCGATACGGGACCGGCAGAGTTGTTCACAGATGTTGCACACGTGAAGGGCTACAACGAGTGCGGGAGGGGCGGTGGTGTTTGTCTGCCTCATTATACAATCGGGCTAACTCAAAAGTATTGACACCTTCTTGTGTGGTGCTCCTCCAAGCGTTACGGTGTGGAGTAATCGTCTTCCTGGTGAGGGGGTCGATTTTCACTTTTCAGGTTTGTCTTAAGATTATCCTTATACCTTTTCAGTTGGCCGCCAGCATTCCGTTTACTATTCGTTAGGTGGCCATAAAATAGCTCCTTTGGTAGTCTACTGTCGTCCATGCGGATAACATGGCCAGTCCAACGTAGTTGTTCATGGATAATAGTAGCCTCGATGCTCCTACAATATGTGTCAGCGAGAATACTAGCATTTGTTCTCTTGTCTTCCCACCGAACTCAGAGGATGGAAAGTAGACTATGTTGATGAAAGTTTTCAAGTGCTTTGAGGTGCCTCCTGTACAGTATGTGACCCATGTCTCGCTGCCATGTACCTGCTCGATATACGTGTAACTTTGTAGATAATTTCAGTTCCCTACAGCTGAAGACATGGTTTCGGAGTCTGCCAAAGGCATGAGATGCACATACAGTATGATCCGATGCTGAATCTCTTCATCGATGTCTGCAGTGGTGGACAGGTGGGAGACGAGATACCGAAAGTGGTTAACATTAAAGAGGGTAGTACGACTAAGATGGATGGATGGTGGAGGTGTTTCTAAACCAGGGGCAGGTTGAAAGAGAATCTGAGTCTTACGTACATTCACCTCAAGGCCAAAGTGTGCATGCGCATCTGCGTAGGTGCTCAGGATCTCCTCTAGGTCACGTTCAATATGAGCAACAAGGGTGAGGTCGTCTGCATACTGAAGTTCAGTAATGGAAGCTGCCGACACCTTTGTTCGTGCCTGGAGTCATCTTATGTTAAAAAGACCCCCCTTCACCCGGTACTCGATGTCAACCCCGCCGGCTAAATTGGCATTGGCACGAGTCAGGAAGGCAGCCAAGAAAATGGAAAAGAGAGTTGGTGCTAGTACACACCGTTGTTTAACTACCGTTTGGATGGGGAAGAACTCTGACTGGGTGCCATTGTGCCGGACACGGCCGTTCATGCCATCGTGAAGTTGCCTCACAATGGCGATGAATTTTGGGGGCAGTCAAAGCGGCTGAGGGTCCACCAGAAGACTTCCTTGTTGACCAAGTCGAAGGCCTTGGTTAGGTCGATGAACGTCATATACAGGTCATGACGCTGTTCTCTGCACTTTTCCTGTATCTAGCGGGCAGCAAAGATCATGTCAGTGGTGCCACATGTTGGTCTAAAGCCACATTGAGATTCTGGGAGGAAGTTTTCCGCCTAAGGAAGAAGTCTGTTTAGGAGGACTCGGGTAAAAAGCTTGCCAGCTACGGACAGCAGTGAGATCCCGCAGGAGCTGCCACAGTCTGACCAGTCTCCCATGTTCTGATAAATATTGTTGATGAAGGCATCTTTAAGAGCTTGGGGGCTATCCTCCTTTTCCCATATATTCTACAGGAGAGAGTGGAGACGGCTAGTTAGCAGAGTTCCTCCTGCTTTATACACCTCAGCTGGGATTCCATCAAGCCCTGAGGCTTTTTTATATTTCGTCTGTTTGATGGCAGTAGCTACCTTATCCAAGGATTGAGGATAGCTGAGGTGGGTCAGCTCTGGATGCTGAGGGACCTGCTAGGTAGTCAGAACATCCACATCAGTGAATGGTAGTGCTCTTCGAGTGCTGAAGGAGGCCTTCATCGTCTCCAATTATGGAGTTATCGTCGGGTGAGCGGAGGGGGATTACGACATGAGTGATTGGCCCATAAAATATTTAAGTGGAATTGAAACATTCGCACAACTTGTGCTGATCTGTAAACGTTTGTATTTCACATGCTTTATTTTTAAGGTAGTCATTCTTTAGATTGCGAAGTTCCCGCTGGGCCAGAGCTTTCTTCTTGTGGAAGGTAACAGCTTTGGTCCGAGACTGAGGGTTGTTCTGTCATTCAGTTAAAGCTTCATATTTTTCATTAATGAGTACACTGATTGCCGGTGTGATGGTGTGGTGGTGGTGGTTTGGTGATGGTACAAACACCACCACCTCCACACCACCACACTACCACTACCAAAGCACCACCACCTATCACCACCACCTACCACCACTACACTAACACCACCCATCCATACCAACTCCACCTAACACCACCCATCCATACCAACTCCGCCTAACACCACTACACAATCATCACCACCACCACTACCTCCACCACCTAGCACCATTACACTACCATCACACCACGACCTAACACCACTACACCATCAATACCACCTAACACGACTACAGTACCACTACACTACCACCATCACCGCCACACCACCACCACTTAACGTCACTACCCTTTCGTCACCACCACCACCAAAACTAAACTACCACCACTACTACATTACCACCTAACACCACTACACTATCATCAACACCACCAAACACCACGACACTATCATCACCACCACCACCACCAAACACCACTACACTACTATCACCACCACACTACCACCACTACCACCACCTAACATCACTACACTACCACCACACTACCACCACCACCTCCTCCACACCATCACCACCTAATACCACTATACTCTCATCACCACCACCACCACCTAACACCATTACACTACCACCACCACCACCACCACCACCACCTAACATCATTACACCATCACTACCACCTAACACGACTACACTACCACTACACTACCACCTCTACCGCCACAGTGTCACCACCATCTACGCCACTACCCGATCATCACCATCACCTAGCACCACTACACTATCACCACCACTACACTACAACCACCACCTCCCACTTCCATACTACCACCTCCACACTACCACCACCACCACCCACCACCACTACATTACTACCACCACCACACCTCCACCACACAACCACCATCACCAAACCACCACCACCGCACCACCACCATCACACTACCACCATCACACAACTACACCGCCAACACACCATCACCACCCCACCCCACCACCACCACACCAACACCACCACAGCACCATCATACCACCACCACCACCACCAACACTCCACCACCACCAACACACCACCACCACCAACACACCACCACCACTACACCACCACACCACCACCACTACACCACCACACCACCACCATCACCACACCACCATCACCACACCACCACCACCATCGTACTACCACCACACCATCATACCATCACCACTATCACACCACCACCACTATCACACCACCACCACTACACCACCACCACCACATCGACACCAACACCGCTACATCTACACCAACACCAACACATCAACACCAACACCATCACACCACCACACCACCACCACCACACTACCACCACCACCACCACCACACCACCACCTTCACACCAACACCATCACACCACCACCATCACACCACCACCATCACACCACCCCCACCGCCACACCACCACCACCACCATCACGCCACCACCACACCACCACCACCACACCACCACCACCATCACACCACCACCACCACACCACCACCTCCACCACACCACCACCACCACCACACCACCACCACCACAACACCAACACCATCATGCCACCATCATCACACCACCACTACACCATCACCACACCATCACCACACCAACACCACCATACCACCACCATACCACCACCACCACCACCAAACCACCACCACCACACCAACACCACCATACCACCACCACCACAACCACCACACCACCACACCACCACCACACCACCACCACATCAACACCATCACACCACCACCATCACATCAAAACCACCACACCACCATCATATCAACACCACACCACACCACCGCCACTACACCACCACCACCACTACACCACCACCACACCAACACCACCACACCAACATACCACCTGCACACCATCACACCACCACCATCACACCACCACCATCACACCACCACCACCACGCCATCCCACCACCACCACACCATCACTACCACACCATCACTACCACACCACCATACCACCTGCACACCACCACACCACCGCCACCATACCACCACCACCACCACCACCACCATTACACCACCATTACACCACCACACCATCACCACCACACCACCACCACCACTACACCACCATTACACCACCACCAACCACTACACCACCACCACCACTACACCACCACCATCACAGCACCACCACCACACCATCCCACCACCACCACACCATCACTACCACACCACCATACCACCTGCACACCACCACACCACCACCACCAACACCACACCACTACCACCACACCACCACCACCACACCACCGCCACCACACGTAGCATCATCAGCTGGGTTTTAATCTCCAACAGCTCAGAAAAAAGTCGATATCTTTTCAATCTAAATTTATTCTTACAAGAAGAAAGTCTACGTCTTATTTCAGGCTTCTTCCCGCTCCGGTAAAAGTCTACTGTAACGAATATTATAGTGTCTCTTAAGTCGCTGGAGCTGAGAGAAGCTAAACATGATGCGAGTGATGTAGTCAAGATTGATTAATATGAAGTGGGCTTACAGAGTCGAATGAATGAACGCTTGTAGAGTAAAGAACACGCGAGCCTTACTTCAATCTTGCCACACACGCTCACACAAACACACACACACACGCACGCACGCACGCACTGTTACGTGTCAAAGGGGTAAGGCTCGTAACAAACAAAAAGTGAATGTATTTAACGAGAATTACAATATATGGTTCCTAAATTTGTATTGAGAAGATACTTCAACTACGGTGTAATGTATGGATTGAATGCAGCCCCTTTTAATAACTGAATACTTAATGATTGGATTAAAGAAATTTAAATAAAATGTATAACTATATTTGCAGACGCATACCACTAATAACAATGAAATAAAGCTAATCATATGAACCTACTAAGTTTCTTTAAGGTTGCCAATATCACTGACAACCAAATCAATACACGATTCTAGAACATAAATACATAAAACACCAATAAACAGCCAGCTAGCCTCAACGATGAAGACCATGAGTACATCACCCGATCGAAGACAGAAGTCAACTGACAACGCAGGCCAGTGGTGAAGGTCTGAAGATTACCCAAAGCTTTTATGGGTTGCTTTGAGCAGACTGACCCAAACATCGTACTTAACATGTAATTGTTAATGCTATTACACTATTACAGAATTTATTAATATGAAGTATTCACACAAAAAAGCAATGTAATTCTAGTCTGAAAAAATACATAATCATACAATATATATCAAGAATACATACCTAGTTACAGTACGTAATTGGTTGTTTAGGGTAGTTGTATCATGAGTTACATTGCATGTAACATCTCCCCACAAAAGAGATTTATTAGGATGCTAAATAAATCTACGGAAAGAACTCGTTCACAGTCTTGACAACAAATCTGCAATTACATTATCTTTTCCCTTTATATGTTTTATGGTCAAATTATACTGCTGTAAGGAACGACACAACCTCATTAACCTTTGATTCTTATTATGCATTTTATTTATAAACTTCAAGGGGTTATGATCAGTATAAACAATAATAGGATCAACTGAACTATTGAGGTACACATTGTAATGATTGTTTATCAGACCACAGCTTACAGCCCAGAGAATTACAACACATATAACAGGGAGTACAGTACAGGCCTCGTGGTACCCCCAACATACCAGGCTGACACACCCTGGGTCAGGACCCACGGGACCTGAACTCGGCCTAAGTACTTGAGTAACCCTATGATATAACCGTGTTAAGGAAACCACACCTAGCCAAGACACACCCGGGCTTGACCACGCACCTGGGCAAACACAGTTGTCCAGATCTAACCAGTTTAGTGTTAATTGGCAGGGGTCAAACGCCCGCTGTTTCTCCCCCATATAAAGGCCCTGCAGTCCCGGCCACGGCCTTATGCTGATTCTGGTTACTCTCATTATTCTCATCCGACTCATCTCTCTCCCGTTCGGGTCGTCATTCTGTTCACTCGCACAGAGCCACGTTAGTCCTCCCCCCAGGTCGGGAGGGAGACTTCCCGACCACACCCCGGCGTCACCAGCTTAGCAGATTCTCCCATAGGAGGCAGCCCAGCAGCACCCGCTGGGCCTCCGTCAGGTTACACGTGAGTCTTTGTCAGGGCGATCCCTAGGGTGAGTTACCTACTGTGGGAAGTGTATTCATTCATGTTTGTGTCCGAGAGTCCGTGTCGAGTAACGTAAAACATAATGTGCTAGTAACTCCGATATAATATTGATATTAATGTGTCCATGTCATTGAGTGAATTAATAAATTGTTGTATCGAAGTGGTGTTCGAGAAGTTGCCTCTTAAGAACGTATAAGATAAATAAGTGTAAATAACTAACTGGCCATGCTACCAAACTTCGTGTCTTTACATCCTCCTACCTAATATTCTATCTATACGTACCATTTATTAAAAAAAAAAACATTCTAACATTAAACTTAACTAGACCATACAGCAATGTAGTACATTCTTTTTCTATTGTAGCATAGTTCTTCTGATGTTTCATGAACTTGGTTGAAGCATAATATGCCGGATGTAGAATCTCATCTGGTCCCTCTTGGAGTAATACAGCTCCAGCCCGTAAGTCACTGGCATCTACTTGAAGGACGAATGGTTGGCTGAAGTCTGGTGCTCGGAGAACTGGTGCATTGATGAGCAGAATGTGTCCTGTTTCATGTTGAAGTCTTCTTGACAAGCATGCGTCCAAGTAATTTTTTTCTTTGAGCTCACAAGGTCAGTTAGTGGAGTTGCAACTTCAGAGAAGTTTGGGCAGTACTGTCTGTAGTATCCAGCCATAACCAGAAACCTCATAACCTCCTTTCGGGTCTCAGGAATCGATAGGTTGTTGATGGCTTCTACCTTCGCTGCAATTGGACTGACCTCACCAAACCCGATGATGTGCCCAAGGTAGATTAGTTTAGCATGGCAGAAATCACTCTTGAGTAGGTTGATCGTGAGACAAGAATCAGCAAGAGTGACGAAGAGAAGGTGTAGTCGTGACAATTGTTCCTCCCAGGTGCTGCTGTATACAATGAGGTCATCAAGGTAAGAATGCACTCCATCTAGATCACATGTAACCTGGTAGATGAGTCGCTGCAAGGTATTTGCAGCGTTTTTAGTCCAAAGGCCATGACATTATTAAGGATTTTACCTACATTGGTGAGATCTGAGGTGACTAAAGAGGCTGATACAGGACCGGCAGGGTTGTTCACAGATGATGTACATGTGGAGGGCTACATTTAGTGTGGGAGGGGCGGAGGCAGCATCTTTCCGGCGTTGGCACTTGTCTGCCTCGGTATACAGTCGTTACGGTGTGGAGTAATCGTCTCCCAGGTGAGGAGGTCGATTTGGCACCTTTTCAGTTTCATCTCAGCATTACGTTTACTATTGGTAGGTGACTGAAAAGTACCTACTTTGGCAGTCTACTGTCGTCCATGCGGTAACATGGCCAGTCCAGTGTAGTTATTCATCGATAATTATAGCCTCGATACACCTACTGTACAGTTGGCGTCAACGAGAATGCTGGCATTAGTTCTCTTGTTTTCCCACCAAACTCGGAGGATGGAATGTAAACTACGTTGGTGAAAATTTTCAAGTGTCTCGTTGCCATATAGGGTGGGGAGGACCACTGCTCGATATACATGCAACTTTATAGATATTTTCAGCTCTCCTACAGCCTAAGACCCGGGTACTGAGTCTGCCAAAGGATTGAGTTGCACATCTGATCTGATGTTGAATCTCTTCATCGATGTCCGCAGTGGGGGACTGGTGAAAGCCGAAATACAAAAAGTGGGTAACATTACAGTGGGTAGTAGCGTTAAGCTGGATTCATGGTGGAGGTATGGCTGAACCAGGGGCAGGCTGAAAGAGAATCTGAGTCTTACATATATTCACCTCAAGGCCACAGTGTGCATACGCATCTGCATAGGTGTTCAAAAACTCCTGTAGGTCGCATTCAGTGAGCAACAAAGTTGAGGTCGTCTGCATACTGAAGTTCAGTAATGGAAGCTGCCGATACCTTTGTTCCAGCCTGGAGTCGTCTTACCTGTATGTTGAAAAGACCCTTCATCCGGTACTGGAATGTGCACCCCACCGGCTAAATTGATACTGGTACAAGAAAATGGAAAAGAGAGTTTGTGCCATTGCACATCATTGTTTTACCCCGTTTGGGTGGGAAAGAACTCAGACTGGGTGCCATTGTGTAGGACACTGTCGTTCATGCCATCTTGGAGTTGCCTCACAATGGCGATGAATTTTGGTGGGCAGCCAAAACGGCTGAGAGTCCGCCAGAGGGCTTCCTTGTTAACCAAGTCGAAGACCTTGGTTAGATCGACGCTGTTCTCTGCACCTTTTCTGTATTTGGCAGACATCAAAGATTATGTCAGTGGTGCCACGTGATGGTCTAAAGCCACATTGAGATTCTGGGAAGAAGTTTTCCGCCTTGCGAAGAAGTCTGTTTAGGAGGACTCGGGTGATAATCTTGCCAGCTACGGACAGCAGCGAGATCCCGCAGTTGCTGCCACAGTCTGACCGATCTCCCTTTTTCTTACAAACATTGATAATGAAGGCATCTTTAAGAACTTGGAGAATTTCCTCCTTTTCCCATATATTCTCTAGGAGACAGTAGAGACACCTGGTAAGCAAAGGTCCTCTTGCTTTATACACCTCGGCTGGGATTCCATCAGGCCCTGATGTTTTGTTATTTTCCATCTGTTTGATGGCAGTAACTTCCTCATCCAAGAATGGAGGATAGCTGAGGTGGGTCAGCTCTGGTTGCTGAGGGACCTGCTGGGTAGTCAGGACATCCACATCAGTGTTTTGGTTCAGTATTGAATGGTAGTGCTCTTTCCAGCACTGAAGGATGCCTTCTTTGTCTTTAATTAGGGAGTTATCGTCGGATGACTGGAGGGCGGCTGCGCTGTGAGTGATTAGCCCATAAAATGTTTTCGTGGAATCGAAAAATTCATGCATCTTGTGCTGATCTGCAATTTTGTTTTGTTTCACAAACTTTATTTTTAAACCAGTCGTTTTTTAGATTGCAAACTTCGCATTGGGCCGCCATTATATTCTTTTGGAACGTAGCAGCTTTGGTCCGAGACTGAGAGTTGTTCTGCAAGTAAATTAAATGAGCACGCTTATCGTCGACGAGTACATTGATTTCCGGGTCATTTTCATCAAACCAGTAGTGTATACTTTCGATCTGGCCGAGAGTCTCTCTGCAGGTTTTTGTCAAGAAAGTGTCGAGAATATCCCATTTGGCATTGGGAATTTGGGTTGTTTGTTGTCGGGTTGTTTATCAGCCCATGTTCTAGCTGCTCTCTGATAGCGTGTACTACCTCTGGATCCTCCAGACGCTTAGTGTTAAAACCTCTTCTGGAGATGCCAGCGTTTGGATCATGGGTGTTGCCATGAACCCTTGAACATATCGGCATGTCTAAACAAGGTATTGGTGATAGTGAGTTTGTGTGCATCCCACTTGCTGAGGAGGAGTAGGCCGTTGGGCTTGGCCTTTCCTAGTCCATTTCTCCCTATGGCTCCCTGCTAAATGTCAGGAACTCTGCCAACTCTGGCATTGAAGTCACCAAGGGACACAACCTTATCTTCTCCGGGGATAGAGGTTAACACTCTGTTGAGGTCGGCGCAAAAGGCTTCCTTGTTGTCATCCTATGCATCCAGTGAAGGGGCATATGCACTGATGAAAAAGACATGACGTAAATGATTCAGTGAGACACGGAGCGTCGTGAGGCACTCGTTGATCCTAACAGGCATTTCAATTACCCTGTACATTGGCGGATGGCAAAGTGAACTCCATAAATGGAGTTTCTCTCTGCAGGCTTTCCCTTCCAGAAGAAGCTATAGCCAGATTCCCGTTCTGTGAGTCGACCCTCGTCTGGAAGCCAGGACTTAGTAATAGCTGCAATGTAGATGTTATACCTAACCAGCTCTTTTGCCACAAGGGCGGTTCTTCTTTCAGGACGCTCATTTGTGCCAGTATCCAGAAGGGTCCTAGCATTCCATGCAGCGACCATAAGAGGTTGCAGAGCTTTTTCATTTTTATCTGTGCTTATGATTGTGTTTTCGACCGCATAAGGATGACCTTACTGGAAGCGGTTGCCCAGCCAGGTTGGTTCTTTAGGCAAGCTATGTTTAGGGCTCCTTTTTTAGCCCCCCCCCCCCCCCCCCCATGTGGGGTGAACAGGGGGGCTCCCCAAAAGGGCTGCTCAGTCGCACAGACAGGACCGGAATGCACTGCTGTCTAGATCCCAGTGCATAAACGACCGTCTTATGTGCAGTGTTCTGAATAGAAACTCCCGACAGTCATACCTGCCTGTCCCCGTCGCCACGCGTCCGTCGCCATAGGACTTTTTTGGAGTATAGGGGTTTTGATGATTATGATGAGTATGATGAGCTGGATGGTGGCTGTGGTTGGTAGGCGCCAGGACGTGTCCACATGCCAGTGGGCCTATGCGCTGTCCCTCTGGGGCCCACTGCTCCTCCAAGATCCCTTGCTGGTCTAGCCCGGGCCCACGAGGCACCCAGTTACCGTGTGTTTCCACGAGGAAGCACAGCAGGAGTCATGATGGTAAAGACGCTGTGTACTGGCAGGGGAAGACTTATGCAAGTTGTTTTCCTGTTCGTCAGGAGGGCTAGCCAGCGGCGGTAGCTGAAAGCGAGAGGGAGGCATTACACCACCCTGTGTGTGTCTACACACACACACACACACACACACATACACACACACACCTGCCTCTTTACGTAGTGTGTTTACCATGCTAAAATTCATGTAAACAACGTGGATCTCAGAGCCCAGTCGAGCCTGAAATTGCAATAACACATAAAACCTTTAACATGTTGTACACCAAAAGTCGTACGGACGAGACCTACTTGCAAGAACCTCCCGTGATAAAGAAGACACAGGCGGATGGTGTAGCTAAGGGTGATAGCCACGTGAAGGAACCATACCAAAAAACAACTCTTATGACAATACTGGGAAGTATTGTCTTGCCCCGAAGGTCGGTAACGGGAGGGGGCAATTGGGCATCACTGTTATTAGGGTCTGTCTGAGGCATCCTGACTGTGGCCAATATCAGAGAGGGAGAGAGACGGGTGAGGAAAATATATCTTTTTTGTAGCGTGGAAGGGGGGGGGGGGGGATATAGGACATGAGGGGAGGACAGACAGAAACAGGTGAACACCAGGTAGGAATTGGGAGAGAGAACGTGGAAGAGTGAGCTAAAAGGAGTACTAAGAAAAAAAAAGAAAAAAGGCAAGAATGAAAGAAAAGGTCATACTAGCAGAAATATAAGAGAGTGAGAGAGAAAGAGATGTAGAGGATGAAAAAGTACGAGATAAAAGAGAGAACGAGAAAAAAATAATCGAAAAAATAAAGAAAAATGACACTGCACAAAAGAGAAACAAGAATAAAACGAGTTATGTTCGAACGAGTGATTTCACCAAGCACTACAATACCTTAACAACACGAGTACTATACTACAACAAGACGACTCTAATACCTAAACAAGACGACAACTATACCCTAACAAGACAACTACAATACTATAGTGCCTTAACAGGACGACTCCAATGCCACAACAAGACGAGCAACAATAACACATTCAGACAAGACAGAGAAATCAACCATTAATCCCGAGGTTGTTAACAAGGCCCTGCAAGTTGCCCGGTCTTGTGTATACCGCCATGCAAGAGGGTAATTTCCTCTGGGTATGAGATCTATGAATAATTGCTTCAGGAATCCTTTAGGGGAAAACCTCCCTTGAATTATGAAACGTGTATCAGAGCCTTAGTGCTGCCTGCCTACCTGTCTGCCTGTCTGTGCTGCCTGTATTGTCCGTCTGTCTGTAGTGCCTGTCTTTCTGCCTACCTGCCTGCCTGTACACCTGTGTTGCCTGCCAGTATTTATTTCTAATTTCTGTCTGCCTACCTCCCTGCCTGTCTGCAGTGCCAGCCTGTCTGTATGTCTGTCTGTAGTGCCTTATTGCTTGTCTGTAGTGCCTGCCTGCCTGCCTGCCTGCCTGCCTGTCTGCCTGCCTGCCTGCCTGCCTGCCTGTATTGCCTGTCTTCTTGATTGTTTGAAAAAACACGATATCCAAGTAATGGCCTGCATGTGTTCTTAATGTTGACTTTCAGTAAGTTCAAAACACAACCACGTTTCCAATCAGCAGAAATATAATTAGATGCATTTTAGTGTGATGTGTTCTCAAAACAACCATTTCCCTATCGCCAACGGCATTATCGTGTACATGTGCTATTCCAAACAAGATAAATATAAAGATTTATTTTTTCCTGCATTGAGGCTCAAGTCACAGTCACTTTCCCATTAAGGGAAAATATAATTAGATGCATGCTAGGGATGTAAGTTGGTTATAAAATGATTGTCCAATCATCATAAGCAGTACTTGTAGTTCCAATCAATAGAAATAATATGAAAGAAAATTATTCCTTAAATAAGCTCAAAAAGGTAGCGAGGATGATGCAGAAGCTTTTCCCCGTAGTTGCAGATGAAGTCATAGTGATGATCAGAGAGAGCCGAGAGGGTCAGCGTGTTGAGCGCTTCTTGATATGTGGAGTAGGAGGGAAGAATAATAATATTACGCACCCTTTTCTGCACTTTTCTAAATTTTATGATTGTGTGGCATTTAAGGAGGAAGACTAAACAGTGGAAGCATAAGTGAGCTTGGGAAGTATGAATATTAAGGAAGCATTGAAGAGCTCTGGCACGGGAGCTCCGAGGGACTTGAGACGACGGTGGTGGTGGGACGAAAGCTTGCACTAACGTGGCCTTTCCAATTTAGTTTGTTATCTACAGCATAGTGACGCAGAGGAGATTAGCGGAGTCCACAACCTGAAGTGTACTGGGGCAGGAAATGGATGGAGGAGAGGTTGGTCTGCATAACTATGGTTTTGGTATGTTTAATGGTGACATGGTTGTTGGTGACCCAATTTTGGAGGGCGCTGTAGACCGGAGCCGAGTTGTTCATACTAATATCTAATGGTGGAGTAGTCGACATATTTCCAGCTGGCGGAAGTATCCCTCAGGGCATCATTTATAAGGATGAGAAAGCAGAGTGAGGGACGCCACAGGTAAGTGATGAAAGGTGGAGACAGCCCTTCGAAAGCCTACTGCTTGGCGTCGGTCACTAAGGAAGTCTGTTAGTGTTATCCATGGTATAAAACGTCTCCGAAACCCGAGTTCGATGGCTTTGTTGTTAATCAAATTATGTTTGACTTATGAATGCCTTGAAGTCAGTGAAGAAAAACAGCCACAGACGTTTAGCATATTTCCAGATAGCGATATATGACATGACAGAGGGTGATGGAGGGAGTTTTCATATTGTCAAATTGCTGAGGATCTATGGCGCCTGCAATATTATCATAGGCCGAGCCAAAAACAAAACGTTCGCAGATTATGCCGGGTATTGGGGTGATGGCAATGGGTCGTAACTCGTTTAAGGATTGTGGGCTTGTTGACTTGGGCACTTGTGATACATATGAGGTCTTCCAGTCAGCTGGGCATGAAATCGTTGTAGAGCCTAATTGGTGGGTGTATGGGTGTGATGGAGCGCCTGATCCTGGTCCAGTCGCATTGCTACTTCAAATTTTTCCACTTTGTCAGTGGGAGAGGGGGCTGGCAGGAGCGTCTGGCATATAGTTGTGAAATGGTTGTTTGATTGCTCAGCTGCGTCACCATTAGCGAGGTAGCTAGGGAAGGGGAGGGGGTGATTGTTTACTCCACAGAATTCCTTAAGTTTACCATACCACTGACTGTGTGTGTGTGTGTGTGTGTGTGTTCGACCATATGAGCCAAGACGGAAAATAATTCGATTTGCGGGTCCTAAATTTGTCTTTACTGGATCACCATTTCTTCTTTCCCTAATTTCTTTTTTTTTGGTTTCTCTTTTACTTTTTTCTTCCACTTTCCACCTTTCTTCCTATTTTCTTAAATATTTTTTTCATTATTTCATTATCGTCTTTCTTCATTTATTTTTCTTCTTAATTTTCTTTCTTTCCATTTACATGTTCGTCTCCTCCGCCATTTTCCTACACTTTTTTTGCTTCTTTCCTTCGCCTTCTTTTCTTTCCTTCCTGTTTCCTTAATTTTCTACCCACTTCTTTCTTTCTTTCCCCTTTCCTCACTTTTCTCCCAATCTTCTCTCTTCTTATATCTCATTCTGCCAAAATAAAAATCCGACGACGTTCATCGTTCTCCCTCACACATAAATTTGTAAGTCCCTCTCTCACTCTCTATCACTCCCTCACTCCCTCTCCTTCACTCTCTCACTCTCCCCCACACACTCTCTCACTCTAGCCTCACTCTCTTATCACTCTTCCTCACCCTCCCTCACACAAAAGGTGGATGACCCTTTGCTTTCACTATCGCACTCCCTTTCACTCTCCTTCACTCTCCCTTACACAGGAAGATGTAAGACCCTCTGTTTTCACTCTCCCTCGCTCTCACTCTCCCTCTTTTTCTCTTGCTCTCCCTCATTCTCCCTCACTCGCCATGTCTTTGTATCTCATTAAAGCGTATTTCTATCCTTATTGTATAATTTTCTCCCTCCCTTTCTCTCTCTCCCTCCCTTAATCTCCTCTGCCTTCTTCTTCTTTTTATCCTTCTTTCTTCTTTGTTGTTTCTTCTTTTTTCTGCTCTTCTTTCCCTCTCCCCTTCTCCCCTATCACCCCCCCTTATCCCCTTCATCCGTTTCTCTCTCTACCCTGTCACTCCCCCTTCATTCCTTTACCCTATACCCTCTCCCTCCCCTTCATACTCTACCTCCCCTTCATACCCTCTCTCTCCTCATAGCCTCTCCCTCCCCATACCATCTCCATACCCTCTCCGTCCTCCTGCATACCCCTATCCTCTCCTTCATACCCTCTCCTTCCAACTTCATGCCCTCTCCCAACTTCATACCCTCTCCTTCCCCCTTCATACCCCCTCTCTCCCCCTTCATACCCTCTCTCTTCCCCCCTTCATACCCTCTCCCTCCCCTTCAAACCCTCTCCCTCCCCTTCATGCTCTCTCCCTCCCCTTCAGCCCTCTCCACTCTCCCTCCTCCTCCATACCTTCTCCCCCCTTCATACCCTCTCTCTCCTCTTTCATACTCTCACACCCCCTTCATACTCTCACTCCCCCTTCACACTCTCACTCCCCCTTCTTACCCTCACTCTCCCTTCATACCCTCCCTCTCCTTTCCCTCATCCCTCCTCTTCCCCCTCTACCCTCTTCCTCTTTATAATTACGGCCCAGAGGGAGTCTTTCATCGCCCAAGGTTTACAACGAATTGAGGAGTAGCTTCAGACTGGCTCCTGTAGTGAGGTGAGAGAGAGGCAGGGGCGGTGATTACTGCCTAGTGAAGGTCAGTGGTGGAGGTGTGCGTCAGAGGGGATTAGATTGATGTTATGTGGTGTGGGAAGGAGTTGAGACAAAGAACAAGAGAGATAAAGATACGGTACGTAAATAGATACAATAGACAAAGAGATAGAGACAAAGAAAAGGTAACGTAAGCGGAAATGCAGAGAAGGAGAGAGAGGATAGCCAAAGAGAGAAAATTATACATTCAAAAGGAGCGAGGAAACTCCGCTTGTCTTCTTCTCGTACTTCATTTTTATGCCTCGTGCGGTGTCTTACAGAGCGGTTTGTCAGTCCACCACTGTGAGGTTTTTTTAGTTTAACAAATTTATTGGCAGAGCTTGTAGTACAGTTTGCCTATTCTGAATAATTCAGTCAGGTCTTGACATTGAGGGTGGTATCACTTCTCACTGCCACGCAGGACAGAGGTTCACACACAAAGATATACATCATATTCATTAACAGCTATACATGTATAGAGGTCAGATTCATATGGGTAATGTCACTGTTCACTGCCATGCAGGACAGAGGTTCGTACACAAAGAGATGCATCATATTCATTAGCAGTATATATAGGTCAGTGGATCACATACATTGGAAGAAGCTGCCCAGCAACAACCAAAGGACTTACACTGAAGGTCATCTACATATATATATAAAAGTGTGCATGATGTATTCTGTTCTGACCTTGACCTATTCATACCACTTTCATCAAGGTCACGGGGGTCACGGAGGTCACGGTCGTATTGAGGAGTAACGCTTTTTCAAGGTCTCACTTCAGTGCCCCCACCCCCCCCCCCCCCACCCCTCAACACACCTCTTCTGTCCATGTTCACTTACCATTCAATTCTCTTTCTTCTTCTTTCTCTTTTCAGCTTTCACCATTTTTCCGTTCTTCTCCTCCTTTCTGTATATTACCAGTCATATCACTCTCTCTCTCTCTCTCTCTCTCTCTCTCTCTCTCTCTCTCTCTCCTAATCACTGTCTACAATCTCCCTTCCTTTTATTTCCCTCATTATTTGAATACTTTCCCTTTTCCCTTCTTCATTCTTCCTTTACTTTGCCTCCAATCACTTTATTCATTCTCCCTTTTAATTCCAATCACCATTTTGACTCTCCTTCTCATTATCAATCATTATATTCACTCTCCCTTTCATTTCCAATCATCATATTCTCTCACTCTCCCTCCGTTAAATATCCAATCATCATCCTCATTCATTCTCATCTTTTATAACTAATCACCATATTTAGCCTCCTCCACGCCTTCCACCCTCTCTCTACTTTTATCCTTCAACTGCTAATCATCGTCCTCATTACTCTCCTCTCCCCTTTCTTCTCCTTTTAATCTTTATTTTTACCGCGATGTAGGAAGGAGGAGGAGGCAGAAAGAAATAATAAGTTATATAATGAAAGAAGCAAGATGAGGAGAAGATGAAATAGAAGAAGAAAGATGAAGAAAAAGGAAGATAGGTGAAAGAAGAAAAGAGGAGGAGGAACAGGCAAAAGAAACAAGATTCAGTAGCTAGTCTTGCTCTTCTTCCTCCTCTTCTTATTCTTCTTTCTCTTCCATTACATCATCTTCTTCCTCCTCTTAATTACAGCATTGGACAGGCCAAGGTCACGGTCAACATTTTCTTTCTTACATGCCTCATTGGCGAGTCTATCAGCACGGTCATGATACCCGATTCCAACATGGGACGGAATCCACACAAATTCGATACGAAAGTTGTTCTCATTGGCAGTTATCACATTCCTTTTAATATCACATACAACTTTAGACACTTTAGGCACTTTGAGAGTCACAGAATATCACCCCACCTCCATTTTCCTTGAGGTAGTCTGTGGCTAAGTAGATTCCAGTTAGTTCAGTTTGTGTTGTGCTGGCCCAGTTGTTCAGTCTTTGTTTGTTTGACACTATCATCTCTTTTTCTTTATATATTACAATTGCACAGCCTGTTCTACCTGTGTTTGTCTGCACAGAACCATCAGTAAAAGCATAACATTCACTTGATTTAATACTCTCTGTGTGTAACATTCAAGTCAGAATCATGAACTCTGATCTAGAAGAAGTGAGAAATGCAGAGAGACCTGACAGTTGTAGCATTAGTAAATATGACAAATTTTGTGACAAGAGGTACCGGTATGGCCAGCATAAGGACAGAACCAGACAATGTGATGTAGTCGTGGCCAGAATTAGGCTAGGATACAGACACATCTGGCAAATTAGTAACGCTGTACCCATACCGGAACACTCAGCATGTAAACTTTGTGATAAACCTTTAAAGCATACACTTGAACACTATATTGAATGTGACACTGTCAAAGACTTCAGGCCACCTGACTTATTGTATCTTGAACTATGTAATTACTTCATTGAATCAGGTGTGCTTGAGGACATTCTTGCTGTTTATCCCAAATTTGCTAGCCCACACTGATTAGTCTTCAATTAGAATATGACTCCAATGTTTGTGATCCACTGACCTATATATACTGCTAATGAATATGATGCATTTCCTTCTTTGTGTACGAACCTCTGTCCTGCGTGGCAGTGAACAGTGGCATTACCCACATGAATCTGACCTATATATAGTGTCAATGAATATGATGCATTCTTTGTGTACGAACCTCTGTCCTGTATGGCAGTGAAAAGTGACATTACCCACATGAATCTGGCCGACGTATATGTATGTATGTGTGTGTGTATATATATATGTACATGTATATGTGTATGTATATATATATATATGTATGTATATGTGTGTGTGTGTGTGTGTGTGTGACATATATGTATATGTACTGTCAATGAATATGATGCATCTCTTTGTGTACGAACCTCTGTCCTGCATGGCAGTGAACAGTGACATTACCCATATGAATCTGACCTCTATACATCTATAGCTGTTAATGAATATGATGTATTTCTTTGTGTATGAACCTCTGTCCTGCGTGGCAGTGAGAAGTGATACCACCCTCAGTGTCAAGACCTGATTGAATTACTCAGAATAGGCAAACTGTACTACAAGCTCTGCCAATAAATTTGTTAAACTAAAAAAACTTCCTCCTCTTATTCTTTTTCCTGCTCCATTACCTCTTCTTCTTTTTCTTCCTCATTTCCTCTTTTTCTTCCTCGTACCTCTTTGTCTTCCTCTTCCTCCCCCCCATCCTCCCTCTAACCCTCCTTCTCCCTCTACCCCTCCTTCTCCCTCTACCCCTCCTCTTCCTCTCCCTGATCCTCCCTCTACTCCTCCTCTTCTTCTTCCTCCCCTTCCTCTTCCTCCCCCTCATCTTCTTCCTACCCTCCTCTTTGTCCCCTTCCTCTTCTCCTCCCTCTCCTCCCTTCCTCTTCTCCTCCTCCCTCTTCCTATGCCGCTCACACCCTCTCCTCCTCCTTCACATTTTCATTTATCAGCATTATAACATTAACACACCCTTCAGGTACTTGGAGGACCACGTGATCCACCATAAGTTTCAGGTGTGAGACAAAGACGACCAACACACCGAGATGACTGAATGAGACAGTGAGAGAGGGATAGAGTGAGCGGGGGAGGGGAGGGGATGGGGATGATGGAGGGAGTGAGGGGCGGAGAGGAAGTGAGCAGAGGAGGGAATGATGGAGGGAGTGAGCGGGAAGGGAGTGAGCGAGGGAAGGAGGAAGTAAGCGAGGGAAGAAATGATGGAGGAAAGGAGGGAGGGAGGGAAGGAGGGAGGGAGGGAGGGAGGGAGGGAGGGAGAGAGAGTGAGAGAGAGAGAAAGAGAGGAGTGATAGGGAAGAAGAAAGTGAGCAAGGGAGGATGGGATGGGTGGATGTAGGGAGAGAGAGAGAGTTGGTCAGTTTTAGTGAATGAGTATGTGAGTGAGTTAGTTTCAATGAGTAAATAATTGAGTTAATTTTAATGAGTAGTGATTGAATGAAGTTCATTTAGCTAATTAGTCAGTTAGTGGCCTGGGCTCACAAATTAGAGGACCTTTTGGTCAGAAGGTGAGGACTGTGTCAACTTTTTATTTTATTTTATTTTTTATTATTTATTGGGCACCCCCCCCTTCATCCTTGTGTAAGGTGAAGCGCAGAAGCGTTTACAGCGCCCAACAGGGAAGCATGCTAAGTTCATGCTTGCCCACCATACTCAGCCACCGCCTGACCCCTGCACTCCTCCACCCCCTCCACTCCTCCACCACCGCCACACCCTTCCACCGCCACACCCCTCCACCGCCACACCTTTCCACCGCCACACTCTTCCACAACAAACCCCCCCACCACCACCACACCCCTCTACCACCATCACACCTTCCACCACCATCACACCCCTCCACCACCACCACACCCTTCCACCACCACGACACCCCTCCACCACCAAACCCAACCACCACCACACCCTTCCACCACCACACACCCTCCATCACCACATCCACCTTCACCACACCCCTCCACAACCACACTCTTCCACCACCACACCCCTTCACCACCACACCCCTCCACCACCACACCCCTCCACCACCACACCCCTCCACCACCACATCCCTCCACCACCACACCTCCACCGCCACCCCCCTCGACCACCGCGACACTCCTCGACCACAACCACACCCTTCCTCCATCACGCCCCTCCTCCGCCACACCTCTATACCACAACACCTCTCCACCACCACAACCTTCCACCACTACACCCCTCCACCACCGCACCACTCCACCACCACACCACCCCTCCACCGCCACCACACCACGCCATCGCCACCACATCCCTCCACCGCCATCAGATCCCTACACCTCCACCAAATCCCTCCACCGCAACCACATCCCTCCACCACCACACCCCTCCACCATCACACCCACCCACCCACCCACCCCACCACCACACCCACCTACCCCACCACCACACCCACCTACCCCACCACCACACGCCTCCACCGCAACACCCCTCCACAGCCACACCCCCCACCACCGCCACACCCCTCTACTACCACCACACTCCTCCACCACTACCACACCCCTCCACCGCCACACCCCTCCAAAGCCACACCCCTCCACCGCTACACCCCTCCACCGCTACACCCCTCCACCACCACACCCCTCCACAACCACACCTCCACCAGCACACTCCTCCACAACCACATCTCCACCCGCACACTCCTCCACCGTCACACCCCTCCACCGTCACACCCCTCCACCACCACACCCCTCCACCGTCACACCCCTCCACCACCACACCCCTCCACCGTCACACCCCTCCACCACCACACCCCTCCACCGTCACACCCCTCCACCGTCACACCCTCCACCACCACACCCCTCCACCGTCACACCCCTCCACCACCACACCCCTCCACCGGCACACTCCTCCACCACCACACCCCTCCACCGTCACACCCCTCCACCACCACACCCCTCCACCGTCAAACCCCTCCACCACCACACCCCTCCACCGTCACACCCCTCCACCACCACACTCCTCTACCGTCACACCTCTCCACCACCACACCCCTCCACCGTCACACCCCTCCACCACCACACCCCTCCACCGTCACACCCCTCCACCACCACACTCCTCCACCGTCACACCCGTCCACCACCACACCCCTCCACCGTCACACCCCTCCACCACCACACCCCTCCACCACCACACCCCTCCACCGGCACACTCCTCCACCACCACACCCCTCCACCGTCACACCCCTCCACCACCACACCCCTCCACCGTCAAACCCCTCCACCACCACACCCCTCCACCGTCACACCCCTCCACCACCACACTCCTCTACCGTCACACCCCTCCACCACCACACTCCTCTACCGTCACACCCCTCCACCACCACACCCCTCCACCGTCACACCCCTCCACCACCACACCCCTCCACCGTCACACCCCTCCACCACCACACCCCTCCACCGTCACACCCCTCCACCACCACACCCCACCACCGGCACACTCCTCCACCACCACACCCCTCCACCGGCACACTCCTCCACCACCACACCCCTCCACCGTCACACCCCTCCACCACCACACCCCTCCACCGTCACACCCCTCCACCACCACACCCCTCTACCGTCACACCCCTCCACCACCACACCCCTCCACCGTCACACCCCTCCACCACCACACCCCTCCACCGTCACACCCCTCCACCACCACACCCCTCTACCGTCACACCCCTCCACCGTCACACCCCTCCACCGTCACACCCCTCCACCACCACACCCCTCCACCGTCACACCCCTCCACCACCACACCCCTCCACCGTCACACCCCTCCACCGTCACACCCCTCCACCACACCCCTCCACCGTCACACCCCTCCACCACCACACCCCTCTACCGTCACACCCCTCCACCGTCACACCCCTCCACCGTCACACCCCTCCACCACCACACCCCCACCGTCACACCCCTCCACCGTCACACCCCTCCACCGTCACACCCCTCCACCACCACACCCCTCCACCGTCACACCCCTCCACCACCACACCCCTCCACCGTCACACCCCTCCACCGTCACACCCCTCCACCACCACACCCCTCCACCACCACACCCCTCCACCGTCACACCCCTCCACCACCACACCCCTCCACCCGCACACCCCTCCACCACCACACCCCTCCACCGTCACACCCCTCCACCACCACACCCCTCCACCGTCAAACCCCTCCACCACCACACCCCTCCACCGTCACACCCCTCCACCACCACACACCTCTACCGTCACACCCTCCACCACCACACCCCTCCACCGTCACACCCCTCCACCACCACACCCCTCCACCGTCACACCCCTCCACCACCACACCCCTCCACCGTCACACCCCTCCACCACCACACCCCTCCACCGTCACACCCCTCCACCACCACACCCCTCCACCGTCACACCCCTCCACCACCACACCCCTCCACCGTCACACCCCTCCACCACCACACCCCTCCACCGTCACACCCCTCCACCACCACACCCCTCCACCGTCACACCCCTCCACCACCACACCCCTCCACCGTCACACCCCTCCACCACCACACCCCTCTACCGTCACACCCCTCCACCACCACACCCCTCCACCGTCACACCCCTCCACCACCACACCCCTCCACCGTCACACCCCTCCACCACCACACCCCTCCACCGTCACACCCCTCCACCACCACACCCCTCCACCGCACACCCTCCACCACCACACCCCTCCACCGTCACACCCCTCCACCACCACACCCCTCCACCGTCACACCCCTCCACCACCACACCCCTCTACCGTCACACCCCTCCACCACCACACCCCTCCACCGTCACACCCCTCCACCACCACACCCCTCCACCGTCACACCCCTCCACCACCACACTCCTCTACCGTCACACCCCTGCACCACCACACCCCTCCACCGTCACACCCCTCCACCACCACACCCCTCTACCGTCACACCCCTCCACCACCACACCCTTCTACCGTCACACCCCTCCACCGTCACACCCCTCCACCACCACACCCCTCTACCGTCACACCCCTCCACCACCACACCCCTCCACCACCACGTGAATGATGTGTTGGTTATTGTTGGGGGGGACCACTTATGGGGTACTTCCGGGGGAGGGAGAGGTGAGGGAGAGAGCATAAAAGATAGAGCGAAATAAAGAGAGAGGGAGAGAGAGAGAGAGAGGACGTATGATAGATTGAAACATAGATAGAGACAAAGGGATGCATAAGTAATAAAATGTAGAAATGTTTATCATCTATATCTATCTATCTATCTATCTATCTATCTATATTTATGTGTCTGTTTGTCTATCTGTATATCTTTCTGTTTATCTATTTACTTATTTATTCAATTTTTTCAGGTGACAGCGCCCCTCCTGTCTACCGAAGCCTGGCTGACGGTAAGTACCTGTCTTTCTGTCTCATTACGAACAAATACTGTCAATGTATACAGCCTTAATAACATCAACCTAGAGAAGTCGACTTGTGAAAGAGACCTAGGGGTACTTGTAAGCCCGGACCTACGGCCTAGAAAACAGTGCGTTAATGATCGAAATAAGGCAAACAGAGTATTGGTTTTATATCTAGAAGTGTAAGTAACAAGAGTGCAGAGGTCTTATTGCAACTATATATTGCGCTAGTCAGGCCGCACCTCAATTATGCGGTTCAGTTCTGTTGCCCTTATTATAGAATGGATATAAATTCACTAGAGTCGGTGCAGCGAAGAATGACGAAAATTAATCCGGGACTTACAAACCTTCCATATCAGGATAGGTTAAAGAAACTTAACTTGCATTCCCTAGAAAGACGAAGAGTGCGGGGAGATATGATAGAAGTATTTAAGTGGGTGAAAGGAATTAATAACGGGGATATAGATAAAGTTCTTATATTATCGAAGCAGGATAGGATTCGTAGTAACGTATTTAAGTTGGATAAATTTAAGTTTAGGAGGGAGATAGGAAGGAACTGGTTCACAAATAGGGTAGTGGACGAGTGGAACAAGCTTAGCAACTTTGTAGTAAGTGCTGGAAAGTTTCAAAAGGAGGCTGGATAGATCCATGGATGATAGAGAGTGGTAGTAACTCTCGACAGGAGCTGTCATGCACAGGCCAACCGGCCTATTGCAGACTCCTTATGTTCTTATGTTATGTTATACCCCTCCACCACCACACCCCTCCACCACCACATCCCTCCACCACCACACCTCTAAACCACCACACCTGTCCACCACCACACCTCTTCCTTCCACCACCACACACCTTCCTTCCACCACCACACCCCTCCACCACCACACCCCTCCACCACCACACTCCTCCCCTCCACCACCACACACCTTCCTTCCACCACCACACCCCATCCTTCCACCACCACACCCCATCCTTCCACCACCACACCCCTCCACCACCACACTCCTCCCCTCCACCACCACACACCTTCCTTCCACCACCACACCCCATCCTTCCACCACCACACCCCTCCACCACCACACTCCACCCTTCCACCACTACACTCCTCCCCTCCACCACCACACCCCATCCTTCCACCACCACACCTCTTCCTTCCACCACCACACACCTTCCTTCCACCACCACACCCCTCCACCACCACACTCCCCCTCCACCACCACACTCCCCCTCCACCACCACACTCCCCCTCCACCACCACACCCCATCCTTCCACCACCACACCCCTCCACCACCACACTCCCCCCCTCCACCACCACACCCCATCCTTCCACCACCACACCCCTCCACCACCACACTCCCCCCCCTCCACCACCACACCCCATCCTTCCACTACCACACCCCTCCACCACCACACCCCTCCACCACCACACTCCCCCCCCTCCACCACCACACCCCATCCTTCCGCCACCACACCTCTTCCTTCCACCACCACACCCCATCCTTCCACCACCACACCCCTCCACCACCACACTCCCTCCCTCCACCACCACACCCCATCCTTCCACCACCACACATCTTCCTTCCACCACCACACCCCATCTTTCCACCACCACACCCCTCCACTACCACACTCCTCCCCTCCACCACCACACCCCATCCTTTCACCACCACACCCCTCCACCACCACACTCCTCCCCTCCACCACCACACCCCATCCTTCCACCACACTCCTCCCCTCTCCACCACCACACTCCTCCCCTCCACCACCACACCCCATCCTTCCACCACCACAGCTCTTCCTTCCACCACCACACCCTTCCATCATGCTTCAACAACAACAGTAGGAGAATGGTCAAACTTCACTTCAATAGAACACAATGCGGGAGAGTGAAGGAACATTAAGGTAGTTCATTATTGCCTCCCTAATGGACAGTCATACCTACAGGACTTACTTACTCTTTCACGTGTCTCTGAGGGGAGGAAGGTAGCGAAGAGTGAGTTATAAGGGGGTAAGTGTGGGCTAGATGTGGGTAAATGTAGGTTATATGTGGGTAAGTATGGGTTAAATGTGGGCTAGAGGTTGGCTCGGTGTTGGCTTGATATGGACTAAGTGTGGGTAAGTATGCCTATAACATGATGGCAAGACGTGTGGAAGAAGGAATAGTGAGTAGCATGAGTGGCAAGATGAGGGAGGAGGAGGATGATGAAGAGGAGGTAATGTCAGAACTGCAGGACGAGAGAAGTGTAACCTAGGGGAGTTCTCATTGTTTATATCCCCGAGAGCTGCACTCACATGGTTACAGTGACCAAAGACCGTCGTTGTTGTTGTTGTTATAATGTATTTAAGGTATTTCAACAGGTAAGACATTCAAGCACAGAACACAGTCACTTTCTACACTAACACAACAGCTATTAAAAATTTAGGAAAGATATACGGTCTTAAAATACAAGACAAAGTTAGTTACATGTATTTAGAGCTTGGCGACAGATACCAAACGCCGGGGTTGACTCGCATCTTTTCGCCCTGTGTAGGTCAGGGTCGCGTCTAGACCACACACACACACACACACACACACACTTATAATTTTCTGAGCCACACTACTGGAAGATTTACAAGCGTTTATTAGGCGTTTACTAACATTCCAAATTCTTCTTCGTGTAATATATTGTTGTTGTATTATATTTTCACTCGTTGTAAAATGTGAAAGATTTATGCGTCTGTTTTCTTGTTCTGGGAATCATATTATACGATTCCTGCACGTGTGTGTGTGTGTGTGTGTGTGTGTGTGCGCGCGCGCGTGCGCCGATTAGGACAAGTGTCAGTTCCGGAAAGATCTGCTTCCGCCCCTCCCGCACTAGATGTTGCCTTCTACACATGCAAAATCTGCGGACGGCCCTGTATCGGCATCTCGAGTCACCCAAGAGCTCACTGACACTACAATTTTGTTTTGAAGATTTCGTTATCATTGGACGATTGCCATACTATACTCTGGGTGGTAACAAAAGTGTGTGTAATAATAATAATAATAATAATAATAATAATAATAATAATAATTAATATTAATAATTAATGGTTTATTGAAAGAGCATGGCAGCCGGAAGGCTGAAAATATACAGTTACATAATTGGGGAATGGATCACTTGATTGACAAATAATATACAAGTAAGATAAGTAATACAAATGTGATATATAGTAACTAGGTGGGGAGAAGGTTATACTACAGGGCATTTCGACCTAGTGACAGGCCAAAAAGGTAAGATTGGCTGGGAGTGAATACACTGGTTGATTACGAGTTGTTGATACTTTTTACAATGGTTGGGACTGGGCTGTTCTTATAGCGGTCAGTGCGTGCTCGTATGGGCTGGATGCGGTTGTGGGGTCGAACAGGAATTCGCGGATGAGGGATCTCGGGTGGAAGTAGGAACCGGTGCAGACGTTTCTCACCAAATTTGCAGATGGGGTCGTGGTGATGGTCAGAGGGAGCCGAAAAGGTGAATGTTTGAGTGCTTCTTGATACTTGGTGTGGGGGGGGGGGGGGAGAAATTAATCTTGCATGCCCTCTTTTGCACTTTTTCTAGGTGTTTACGTTGTGTGGCATTTAAGAAGGAAGACCAGGCAGGGGAGGCATAGGTGAGCTTGGGAAGTATGAATGTTGAGAGAGAGCGTATGCGTGTGTGTGTGTGTTCTCGTGTGAGTGTGTTCCTGTGTGAGTGTATAAATGTATGTATCTCCTTCGTTGTGGTGTGGTGTGTTTAATGAAAGAATATGGCAGCCAAAAAGCCGGAAATTCTACAATTATATACAGTAATTGGGGAATGGCTCACTTGACTGACAAATAATATACAGGAAACATAAGTAGTACAGATAGGAAATACAATAACAAGGGGCAGGGGAGAACGTCATTCAGCAAGAAATTTCAGAGTATTAACAATGCAAAAGTAAGAATGTCAGGGAGTCAACACTCTGGTTAACTACAAGCTGTTGATAATTATTTTTTACAATGGTTGGGATTAGGCTATTCATATAACGATCAATACGTGCTCGTCTGGGTTAGAAGCGGAGTAGTGTCGAACAGCAATTCACAGACGAGGGATCTCGGGTGGAAGCAAAAGACGGTATTGAGGATGATGCAGAAGCTTCTCCCCAAACTTGCTGTTAAGGTGATAGTGATGGTCAGAGAGAGCCGAGAAGGGTCAGTGTGTTGAGTGTTTCTTGATATGTGTAGTAAAAGGGAGAAACAATAATCTTGCACGCCTTCTTCTGCACTTTTCTAGATGTTTCCATTGTATGGCATTTAAGAAGGAAGACCAGGCAGGGGAGGCATAGGTTAGCTTGGGAAGTATGAATGTTGAGTAAGCACTGATGAGTTCTGGTACAGGAACTCCAGGGGACTTGAGACGACGGAAATGGTGGAGACGAAAACCATAAGATTTGACAATTGCACTGACGTCTGCTTTCCAATCAGTTTGTTGTCTATAGTGATGCCGAGGAGCTTAGTGAAGTCCACAACCTGGAGTGTGATGGGGCTCAATGTAATGGAGGGAGGTGGGACAAGATCAGAGGAGAGGTTGATGTGCATAACCATGGTCTTGGTATGGTTAATGGTAACGTGGTTGTTGGTGGCCCAATTTTGGAGACTGTTTAATATATTCTAGAGGGCGATGTAGTTGGGAGCCGAGTTGTTCACACTGATCCCAATGGTGGAGAAGTCGACATTTCTAACTGGCGGGAATTTCTCTTAGGGAATCATTGATAAAGATGAGCGACCAAAGCGGTCCCACTTTGGTCCCTTGGGGGACGCCACAGGTGAGTGACTGGAGGGTGGAGACATCCCCTCTGAAGCGTACTGCTTGACGACGGCCACTAAGGAAGTCTGTATGCCATGGTATAAGACTTCTTTGAAACCTGAGGTCAATGGCTTTGTTAATAATTAAACTGTGGTTTAATAAATCGAATGCCTTGCAGTCAATAAAGGCTATAGTTACAACCGTCTTGCGTTTTTCCAAATGTCGGTACATATAATCAAGAAAGCTGACGAGACAGTAAGTGATGGAGGAAGTTTTCATGTTACCAAATTGCTGAATTCTATGGAACCTACAATATCAGCATAAGCCCAGTCAAAAGTCGAAGTTTTCTCAGAGAAGCTGGGTATTAAGGTGATTGCAATGGGTCGTAGCCCGTTTAAGAATTGAGGACTTATTGACCTGGGCACTGGTGATACATATGAGGTCTTCCAATCACCTGGGAATCTTGCCTGACTGAAATGTGTATTGATAATTGAGCAGAGGGGTTTAGTCAGTTCCGGGAAAACTCCTTGTAGAGTTTCATTAGTAGGCCAATGGAGCGCTTGATCATAAGTTTGTTCAATCGTCTTGCGACTTCAAATTCCTGCACCAAGTCAGTAGGAGAGAGGGGTGGTAGGTAAGCAAGGAGACAGGTTGTGTCCAACTGGGAGAACATCTGGCAATTGTTGGAAACTGATTGTTAGATTACTCAGCTGCGTCACCATTAGTGAAGTGGATGAGGAAAGGGAGAAGGTGTGTCATATTGTTTAGTGCAAAGAGCTCCTTAACCTTACCATGCCACTGACTGATGTTGGTCTGCTCCAGGTGCTGGAGATTGGTTGGGCAGTAGGACTTCTTTGCAGCGCGTAATTTGCTGATGATTTTGTTACGAAGGGACTTGTTGTTGTCGTTGAGATAAAAGGCGCTGTCTCTCTGTTGCATAAGTTTTTTGATCCGAGGAGTGATCCAGGCCAAGTCAGCTGGGTGTAATCTGACAGACATCTCAGGCAATAAGTGGTGGTGAGCTTCCGTGGTGGTGTTTGTGTAATTTGTCCTTTTGATATCTACGTCATCCGCACTTAACTTCAGTCCAGGGATGCTTAACTATCCACTGCCCGTTGAGACGCATTGCAGAATCGGTAATCGGCCTGTAGGTCTTGATGTAAGGGCTCTGCACGTGGCTGGTAGTGGGAGTTGGAGACCAAAACACTAACAGGAGTGTACTACACCCGATAAGAGGCATTGGATTAGGTGTTTGTTACTGGTCCGTTAAGTCAGTTTAGAGAAGGTCAAGGGTGTTTTGACAGTGCAAAGGGTAGTTCACAGCTTGCGATAATAGCAGTTATTCTTCGATATCAGTGGTGTCAATTTCGTTAAAATCCCCACATTGTACTGGCTTGACACATGGGTGTCAAGCCAGTGATACATGCGCAGGTGATAATGAGGAGAATGGTGAGAGCGTCTCTGTTAGGTGAGTGAGGCGGACGGTATACCACATAGTATAAGATGGAGGCAGTGTGGCGGGGTTGAGCACGTGGTACAATACATATCCATAATGCCTCCACATCAGCTGGGACTAAAACATCCAGGCTGAAGAGAGCAACGCCCCCACCACGCCCATTTGTACGAAGGTGATGAAAGAAATGCTATCCTTCAATGTGGCATGTTTCAGGAAGAATTTGCCACGCCTAACAGATGGCAACGACGTCGGCTGTGACTGACGTGACAGTGGTGGCGAGTTCATCAAATTTGTTTCGTGAGTGCGTGCGTGCGCCCTTCCGCGTCACAGTTAACAAGACACGTATACAGTTACTAAGGTCTGATCTGAGCATCACGTGTCAACAATATCCCCCAAGAATTACAAGCCTTCAAAGTCAAGAGTGTTCCTCCGGCGTGACACATAGGGTCCCTCACCCTATAATGCTTGTAATATTTTCACCAAGTTGTAAAATTATCCACCAGGTAACATTCCCATCAAGTTTTAACATTTCCAAGTCTTAGTCGCACCTCATCAAGTCTTCGCAATTATTCCCGCCAAGTCTCCCCACAAGCTCATTAACGTAACCCGGAAATTATTTTTAAGCGGACTTGACGAGAGAAAGAGGGAGAGAGAAAAAGTGACAGACATGCTGGCACAGAAAGACAAAACGAGAAAGACAGACTGATATACAGAGAGACAGACAAATGAGAAAGAGAGAGAGACAGACAGATGGAAAGAGAAAGGGGGAGACAGACAGCCTGACAAAAAGGAAAAAAAGGAGAGAGAAAAGAGACAGACGGACGGACAGACAGAGACACACAGACACAGAGTAAAGTATTCATCAGTTAAGAGAGGAAGAAAGCGGCCCACACCTGGAATAGTTTTGTGAGGTAAAAGGTTGTACAAGAGACTTCAGGCATCAATAAACCAATACTTAGTTACCTGGAAATGAAAAAAAAACGTTTAAAAAGTTTCTCTGGAATCTTTTTGATGTTTTTTGTTGCTACGCAGAGATACGAACTGGGGGGTGGGTGACTGTGAAGAGGTGTGGGGTTGGTGGGGGATTGTGGAGGGATTGTGGTTGACTGTGGAGAGTAAGGGGGACTCGGATACGATTGGAACCTCAAGGCAATGTGGAAGAGATCGGATTTAACTGTCAAGGTAAATAAATACATAACGAGAAAATGAATAATAAATTAATGAAAATACACGATACTTCATAAGATAATGAAGACTGAACAAGAAACAGGCGATTTATGTCGTAAAAAGTATATATATTTGTTTACCGTTTGTGTCCTGTGGGATGATTGTTTATATTGTGTAACCCTAATTGAAAGTGTTTTACCTGTGCTTGTATCTGTACCCGTGAATGTACCTGTAATTGTATCTGTACCCGTGCATGTACCTGTACCTGTGCTTGTGTCTGTACCTGTACTTGTTTCTGTACCTGTGCTTGTGTCTGTACCTGTACTTGTATCTGTACTTGTACTTGTATCTGTACCCGTGCATGTACCTGTACCTGTGCTTGTGTCTGTACCTGTACTTGTTTCTGTACCTGTACTTGTATCTGTACTTGTACTTGTATCTGTACCCGTGCATGTACCTGTACCTGTGCTTGTGCCTGTACTTGTACTTGTTTCTGTACCTGTACTTGTATCTGTACTTGTACTTGTACCCATGCATGTACCTGTACCTGTGCTTGTGTCTGTACCTGTGTATGTACCTGTACCTGTGCTTGTATATGTACCTGTGTTTGTATCTGTACTTGTGTTTGTTTCTGTACATGCGTTTGTATTTGAACCTGTTTGTAATTGTACCTGTGTTTGTATATCTACCTGTGTTTGTACCTGTGTCTGTATCTGTACTTGTATCTGTATCTGAGAGTGTTTCTGCACTTGTATTTTACCCATGATGTTTTTTGTTGCTATTGTTTTTATGCCATTGTTGTAGCTGTTGTTGTTGTTGCCTCTGTTAATCATTTTTTTGATGTCGTTAGATTTTTGTTACTACCCAGTGATATCTCCGTTAGCTGGAACAATTGGTGCAGAGCACAACCGGTAATGAGAGATTTCCTGGTAACAAGATGACTCTCCAAAATCCGGAAAAAAATCCCCCATCCCCGGAATTTCTGGGTAGTGGAAAAATTTTCTCGGAAATTCCAGAAATTGCCCACTACATCATCTCTTGAACCCAGAAAATATCCCCCATACCCGGAATTTCAGGAAAATGCACCTGATTTTCATCTCTCAAACCCAGAAAAGAACACCCCCATCCTCAGAATTTTCCGGGTATAGCAAAAATTTTCTATGAATCTTCTGGAAACTGTGCCCCTTTGAAAATTGCTTCCAAAGCCGAAATTTTCCGGAAAATTCCGGCTTTGAGAGCAATTTTCCGAGAAAATTTCTACCCCGGCTATCGGAGAGTTCTGGGTTTGAGGGATTCCAGCTAATGGAGATATTACTGTATTTTATTTTTTTTATTTAATGCATTTTTGTGGATGATTTTGTTATTGTAATCTTTGTTGTTGTAGTTAGTATTGTTCTCACTGTTGGTATTGTGGTGTTGCTGTTGTCACTGCTGCTGTTGTTATTGTCAATGAGGATGTTGTTGTTGCAGCTATTTTAGTTGTGGAATTGTTGTTTCAATTAAAAATGGTATAATTATTGTCATTCTTTTGTGTTTCTGTTGTTGTAGTTTTTGTTGCAATTGTTGTCATACCTGGTGTTGTAACTGTTGATGAAGGGATATTATAGTTGTTTTTGTAGACATTGTTGG